>JAOXNO010000005.1:8281757-8321941 GCA_028565335.1 Limnodromus scolopaceus
CCCGGCCGTCGCCTGTGTTGCGGGAGGCGGGCGGTGCCACCCCCGCCCCCAACCCCCCGCCTCGGGGCGGCGGGGCCCCGGATCGGTGGCCTTCGCGGGATGCCCGGGGCGAGGAGGGCGCGGAGGGCAGGGGGGAACCCGGGAGGAGGAGAAGGAGGAGGAGGAGGAGGAGGGGGAGGCAGGCGCTGACAGGTTGTTCCTGACGCCATTGCCGTGGCACGCCCGGGCGGGAGGGCAGGATCCTGGCGGGCGGTGCCGCGTTGCGGCCGGGGGTTGCGGGAAGCGGGGCCAGCCATCGCCTGCCGGCTGGCAGCCCCCTCCGTGGGGAAAAACCCATCCCGGCCGGCCCTCATCCTCCTCGCCTTCTCCATTAGAGCTCTCCAGACAAAGCGGTGCCTGGGCAGCAGCAGGGATGGACGCCGAGGCCGGCTGGGGCGGTTGTGTCGCGGCTCCATCCCGGCTCTCGGCCCGGTTTGTGTGTCCCGGCTGCCCTGCCTGGTGCGGGGCTGGGGAACCACAGGCTGGTGGGCGGCGAGCGCTCGGCCTTCGCCGAGGACTAGCGTTGGGCCAGGAATGGTGTCTGTAGCTCTGCAACAAAGGTGTCTGAACGCAGAATGCTCTGTTGACTCCATCCGTTAAAGCAAGACAGTGTCCCTGCTGTCGGGTGTTGCGATATACCGAGCGTGGGATGTGTTCCTAAAGAAGATACGGCTATATATTTATACTGGTATTCCCGTGCGGGAACTTAAATAAGAAAAATGATGCTTTAATACTGTTTCGGCAGGAAATTGCTTCACTATCCAGACAGGTTGGTTTGTATGCGGGGGGCTGTGCAGGGTATCTAAGTTACCTGGCTGTCAGTTATTGCAGTGCTGCTTTTGTCCCTGGATATTTTACTTTTAAAATGTGGTGAGTGATATTAACAAAATAAACCAAAACATCAAAGGAAATCCTGGCTGTTAAAACAGGGGGAAATTGATAGTTTTTCCCATGTTTGTTATGTTTTCAGTTGATAGTTTCAATTCCGATTCCTCTGACTGGAATTGTTCTACGTAGTTTATTCACTATTAGAATTATTTCTTATTATCAACATTGTTTCTACTAATTGATGTAGCAATATCTCTGCCAGTTGGTACTGAGCTGGGAGGTGTGTGTGATGCAGCAAGTAGTTCCCCGGCGCCTGTGTAACGTGCATCACTGGGCAGGTTCCACAAGGTGCAGCCACCATGGCATTAAATTCGGTGATGTGATTGAAAGAATTCAGGGAGAGGTGGATGCCTGAGAAATTTCTCACAGCTTCTTGAATGATTTCTTTTCCTAAAGTTCTCTAATCTCCACCAAGACCTTCTTGGGTATTACGATGTGGTTAGTAGTGTCTAACAGAAATTGCCCTCATCTAACCTGAGCTATGGTTGGGTGGTTGTGGGCTCTACCTGATTAGCAGTCATGGAGGTGATGTTTCCTGTGTTAGCAAGAAATTTTGGCAGCATGAAGTTGTGAAGGGAGATTGCCTAGGATTTTTCTCAACAGCGGTCTGAATAACTTGGATTTGAGGTTTCTGTTTGGTGCAGTAACTCTGTTTAGGGATGGGACTTATATCAGGAACTCTTGTTTTACTGAAAATAGCC
This sequence comes from Limnodromus scolopaceus, assembly GCA_028565335.1. Classification (NCBI taxonomy): domain Eukaryota; kingdom Metazoa; phylum Chordata; class Aves; order Charadriiformes; family Scolopacidae; genus Limnodromus; species Limnodromus scolopaceus. Next base: position 8,283,386 of record JAOXNO010000005.1, read on the forward strand.
TGGGATGCGTTAGCAATTTGATTGAAAGACAGGGTAGGTAACAAAGCATTTAAGTCCAGCAAATCCAAAGCAGTTTAATAAACCTAAGGAGAAATGAGCCAGTAAGTCAGGGAGGGTCCCAGGTGTCACATCCAGAATGGAGTCCTGGGAATCCTAAGCTGTAATCAAGACCTTCTTTCTTCTGTTCCCTCTGAGAAAAACCCAAACAAAAGCACTTCAACATCATCTTCCCTGAAACATATGAAAATCCAGGGATAAGCAAGAATCAAAAGACTTCACCTTAGCATAGCACTGATTCATTTTCTACTGCGGGGGTTTCCTCACATCAGTGGGGGCAAGTTTTCAGGCAGAGGTTTTGTCCATGTGGTCTTTTGAAATGGGGACCAGGTTTCTGTTCATGTACTGAATGACTTCATAGAAATCTTTGTGTATGTTAAGAAACAAGTAAGAAATGCCTAATTCTCATGTAGGCAGAAAAGGGCAGGTGTCATCCAAGCAAGGCTTTCATTACAGCTTCAGCCTCCAGTGCTTCCTTTGAAGGGAAGCCAGGGAGGAACTCACACAGTAGCCTTGCAGAGATGAATGATGGTACAGGCTGCTGAGATGTGTGTCAAAGAGAAACCATGTGCTTAATAAACCAGCGGGAGAAGTGGTTATCGGTTCCTGAGCATGGCTTTAATGTGGATCTGCCTTGTTGCAATCAAAGGCTAAGCTCTAAATTCTGCAGCTGTGTGCCTTGAATTCAGCCGTATTCTCCCGAATGCTCTGCAGCGCTCTGAGAACCACAATGAGATATGTGCCAGTTCGGTGGGAGGGGTGGCATTAGCTGCAGCGGGGCTGTTGGTGGGATGGCTAGGGAGCCTGAGCTTCCCAGGGGCTGAGCTCTGCCGGGAAGGGAGCTGCAATTCCTGAAGCACCCCAGATGCTCCGTTCAGTGCATGACACAAGTTTTTCCCTAAATAGCTTATGGTCTCAGTCCACAATCCTGCAAGGCATGCTTCTGAAACCAGCAAACTGCTGTGCTCCTGCTGCCTCTCTGCAATGTGGAAAGGCCTTTATCCAGAAATGTGGGGGGAAGAATGGGGAACGAGACAAGGAGGAGCTTCACAGGAACATTTCATGCGGCCATTCCATTGTACGTGTGTGTGTGTACTCTGTGGCTCTATTTAAAACAGCAAATTCCATTTCAAAGTCAACAGAGAGGGATGGGAGCTCCTGCCGTCCGTCTGTCTGTGTGTGGGTGTGCCTCAGCGTGTGTAGGGCTGGGCTGGTTGCCCACAGCCCGGCTGGTTTGCCTGGTGGCCTTGGCACATGGGCAGGGGTGGGCTGCAGGAATGACAGTGCTCCTGGCCCACTCCTAAGCCTCCCCAGCTGCACCGTCACACACTCTGAGACAGGGGAATGTGTGAATCCTGTGGAAGTGCAGAAAAGGAATCAATGGAAAAGTGCACGGCTCTTTTTTTTTTTTTTATCAATGGAAAATTCTTTATATGCTTTTAAAAAAATGAAATGTGGAAGGTTGGTTTGTATATTAAAGGTGCCAAGGACTTAACAGTGCAGCCTGTGAGGAAAAACAGAAGCATCATCTGAGAAATGTGCTGTTGTAGAAGTGATTAAATACGTTGATTAACTTCAGCACTAATTTGATAAATACTACCCCAGTATTAGACAAATGTTGCACTTCTTTTCCATTTGGTTTGTTTTCAAAGCAATTTTCGTTTGCTCTCTCTAATACTCCTTCATCAAACTTGCTGTGTTTCTAAATAAAAACTGCTTCTTGGTAATGGCCGTTCATCTGGCATCCGACAGTCAATCTGTCATGTTACTGCATCTCACATCATCCCTAAGAATGTGTTTTTGTAAACAAATATCCTCCCAAGTGGAGTACACATCAGACCTTGTGCTCTTCACCGCCTCCCTGTTCCTGTAGATCCCTGTGCAGATTAAGGGCCACATTACTTAGAGGACTCAAAGTTCAGATACAGTTCATGTTTAAAGCAATGCTTTTGAGTGGTTGTGGCTTTATTTGGGGATTTGTGAGTTTGGTTTTTATTATTATTTTTGCCAAGTTGTTATTTAAAACTTGAACGCCACAGTGCTGCATAAGCTTCCACACATAAGTTGTTTTTATATATATTTTTCATGTTCTCTCTTTAAGAGAACTTTTAGAAGTTCATGGTGTACGGTGACTCGCTAGTTTGCTGTACTTCAGAGGCTATTGCAATACTGTTCTTCAATGCTTTAGTTGCAAAACAGAGAAGGAGAAATGTTTAGGAACGTGTATTCCTAAACCTCTGTGGAAAATTGCTCACATTTCCATAACTTTGTGATTCCCATTCCTGGAGAGTGCATGCTAATTTTATCTGTAAGCAGCAATGTAAATCTTCAGCTGTTTTTCTAGACAATCTTTCATTCCCTTTCAAGGACGTGGTCTTCTGATTTCCTGATGGAAAGTATTTTATGATTCCTAATAATGTCAATAGTTCTCTCCTGCCAGAAACAGCCGACTTCCTCCAGTGACACTGACCTTGCCCTGAACAGAAAATTTTGAAGTAATGTGGCGGCCTGAGCAGCCCCTTCTCTCGTCACCCAGGTTTTTAGGCTTGATACCCCAAAATAGGGATGGTATCCAAAGAAACAGTAGATCACAGAACTGTGCAATACCTGTAAAATTTGTTTCATGGAGGAATGAGTAAAGGATAGTAAAGGAACCAAAAAAAGCTGATAGCCCAGCCCCAGTCTAAAGGACTTGTTATTTAATGAGCACTAGGATAATCTGAAAGCACATTTGTGTACCTTTTGTGTACTTGTTTGCATGTGCTCAGAGAACTTTGTTTCTGGTACCCAACTGAATGGTTTTGTCACAGTGTTTTTTTCGGGGTTAAGATTATTCAGCTTCCAGAGAAGAAAGGGAACAGGACACTGTCTGAAACGTTCCTACCACCTGCTCTTCTGCAACACTTTTCCCTTTTGCTCTTGGTACAAGTTGTGTTTTGCCATCCCAGCATGCGGGCATCCGGAGTCAGATATTTAGCATCACAGCCCAGGACTTTTCACCCTAGGAGTGACTCTCTCTCCCTGCAGTGCAAGTCCTTGGCAGCTTTGGGGGCTTTTGCTTTGGCTGCTGTGGGTGGGCAGCAGCTGTGCAGTGCTGATGGACGCTGGGCTTTCACCGGCATCGCACCGGGTGTTGTGCCAACACAACCTGGTGCAGTAACAAAAGTGCCTGTAGGACACCCGTGTGTACTCACATTGCTACATCGGCACATGTGGGACTGAAAGGGCTCAGGTAGTGAAACCGTCCCTTCTGCACGTCACCCTGGTGGGTCAATTAAACCTGCTGTTAGTTGGTTAAAACACGGTCTGTCGTTGCAGCCGCTCCTGGCTGTCTGTGTAAAGCGCTCTGTAAGGATCACAGATGTCATATAGAGGATTTTAATGCAGAGCTAATGAGCTCAGTAATGTATTCGTCCTTAATGAAGTTTAAGACATCATCAAAAAGTTGTAAAAAATAAAATTTGTGAGAATTTAATATCTTGGGGGGTGTGAGTGTGATAAATGTCTGCTTATAAGAGTGAGCACAGTGCTTGAGAAATGTCTGTTACTAAAAGCTCATTTTCTAACTTATTTCAACAAGCCCTGGGCACTTGCGCAATGAGTGTGCAGAGGCAACCGTTGCCTCTGGACATTCCCGCTGGCCCGGGGTTTGGATTGTGGATTTCTGCTCGGTGCCCACCCGGCAGAGCACAGGCAGTGTGCTGGGTGGTCTGTGGGACAAGAGGGGGAAAACAAGGTCACGGAATAGGTGAGGGTTAAATGCCAGCACTGGGGTTGACTGGGTGCCTTCATAGCAAAAACTCTTGGGGGAATCTTTGAGTGTATATGGGATAAAAATCAGTATTTGCTGATTTTTTCAGGCTCCTGGTGCAGGAATTCCTTGCTGAGCGCTCCAGGCTCTGGAGGAGGTTTGGAGTCACTGACGTAATGGGATTCCTGAGCGCTGATAAACCTCCCCAGTTAGTGTCGCAACCTGCCACTCTGTTATTGCCGGTTGTAGTATTGTGTTCCTTGGTTGGACTTTTTTTTTTCCTTAATGAATTCCTTTACGTGGCATAAAAACCTCGTGCTAAAAGGCTATGTGGGAGACTTCTTAGGAGAAATGCTGGATAGTCTTTGCTTGAGCATTGATACTACTGATAATCGCTTTCAGAAACTTGCTAGGCAGGAAGTTTTTCTTTTGTTTGTCTAATTAGGTTTTCAGTTTGCTTTCCCTGTAATTCATGAGGTTGCGAAAACTGTGACTCCAGCCAGGCAGGAATTTCACAAAACTGTTATTTTTACACAGCAGATTCTCCCATGCCTTTTCTTGCTTATCCTTGGAGCTGCATTATTTTTAGATTGATTCACAAACCTGGTAGTAACACAGCATTTGTAAATTCACATTCTTAACAGCAACAAGTATCTTTGTGGTGGGAACGCTCCGAGAGGTCATGGCTTTAATTACAGAACATGTGCTAAATTTTGGGTAATTTCACTTCTCTGAAATTGCCTTCTACTTCCCTGCCTTTGTAGGTGCTGTCAGTATTGGGGGCTGCCATCTCATTTGGAAAAGCACAAGCATAAGCAGTTTCGCGGTGCTTGGTGTTAGCAGAGTAGTGAATTCATAGTAATTTGGAAAAGACTAAAAGCAATGTAATTGTATGTAAACAGTTGGTCATAGCGCACTCAGCTTAAGGTAAAATGTTGCGCTTAGTTTGTGGGGTTCGTTTTCCATTTTCTTATACCCTTACGAAAAAATGCTGGTAAGTCACTGAACTTATTAAAATGATCTGCTTTGGGGATTTAGGTATTGGTTTGAAGATCTGCCCAGATATTTGGAAAGTTCTTTAGAGCGTATCGGTGAATTTTACTTTGTAAAAGAAAAAAAAGAAAAAATACTAACAGCACAAGTAAAAAAATCATTAAACTAATAAGGGAACTAAGTACCTTCTATTAATCTAATAGAGGGCACCAAGTAGTACCTTCTTTGAGCCTTATACTATTGTAAATATTATGATATAGGTGTGTAGGTATTTTTGCTGGTGAGTACAATCCCTGAAAGAGGCCCAGCCTTAAAAATAAACAAAGGTAACTGGTTTCAGATGTCTGATTACAAGGAGCGACTGACTTTCTCTGTAACTGGGAAGTACGTTGTGATGAAACGGCGTGTATGGACACCAGGTTTGCTCCTTGGGCAGAGCCTCTTATTTGGAGCTTTATCATAGAGGTCATTCTGGATTCACAGTCGTTAAAACGTGGAATCAAGGCTAATCTTGTGTGGTTTTCTGCATTATTTGTCCATAGACCATATCTATACCACCATTTTCACTATTTTCCATTAAAACTTATTTTGGATACAAGTGACTGTTTGTCTTGGGTCTTCATCTGCAAACACAAAACTGCAATTAAAAGTTATCAAGCTAAGAAAATGTACTTCTGAAGTAGAGTTTATGAATTTGAGTGTTTAATACCAAGTTTACGGTTTGTATCATGTTGGTAACTCTCTTTCAGATGTGGATATTACATACAACTACATGGGAAAGAAAGATCTACTGGTTAGTTTTTCTTAACAAGAAAAAAAAAAGTTTGTAGATAATTTTTTTATACCAAAATTGATAGTTTCAGGGGCAAGAGTAACTTTTTCAAGTGGGCTACATCTAGTCAGATGTCTCTTGTACATACTTGAACAGAAAAGCATCTCCAATTATTCTATTCCAGTGATTTGATCTAGGTGTGCATTGCTATCAGGGTTTTGAGCAGTTTGCCTCACCCATAGTGTTTTTCCGTCAGATTTTCCTGCATTCTCCTAACTCTCTCTTTTTCAGCAAATGAACAGTTTGCAAGTCAGAGTTGACAACTACTGAGGCTTTGCAAAAGCTGACCTCTACGTGGTCAGTGATAAATGTGTGTAGGTGAAAGCAGTGAGATTGTTATTGAAATTGGGGAACCTTACAAGTACTCTGGTTTTGGAACGGAGAGTTTGACTTGCATGGAGCTGGTAAGAGATATTTGGCACCATCTGAAATTTGTGATTTCATGTTCCTTCACTACCGATGCGTGGGTGCTCTGCTATCTTCTCAGCATTTCTGTCTGAAAGCTGCTTTAGCACAAAAACCTTCTCTCCTGTGTTTGGGTGGCACCTGTGCGCTTACGGCTTTGGTTGTTCTTGAGTACAGACTAGAGAAAATCCACCCTTTCAGGGCTCATCTGCCACTCTTCATGAAATATAATAATGTCAAGTAATTTGATTATGCAAAAATCCTTTCGTCTACTTTTAAAAGCTTGTGAGAAATTATCTTGCAAGTCAGCCTTGTGAAGCTAATGTCTACGTCTGCTCATGGAGCAGTGAATCCCGTGGTGACACCTTTTCTTTACTTTTGGAAGCAAAGCTGAATTTATTCCTCTTATATACTGAAGGAACTGACTCAACTGATAACACTTCCTTCTGTTTGTTTGCATCCAGCAAGGCATAAAACATGGTATCTTTGTGGAGAACCACCTTTTGCGTGGTGAGTTGTAAACTCTGTTCATCATGCTGCAGGGGCTGAATGCTTTGTTTACTTACTTAAATAGTTAGTTATTTATTTTGATTAAGTGTGTATTTAACTAAACATTTGCAGCAGAATGCTGCGGTTCAAGAGCAGATCTCAGTGGTGGTTTCTGGAAAGATGTTTATAAGAGCTCTGAAGCTTTTGGTTATCAGTCTGGCTGATACTGGCTTTCCCAAATATCAATGAAATTCAATAGGGCTGTTTTGAAAGGAACAAGAGAGATTGAGAAGAGATTGGCTTTCAGTAAGAAGCAGTGACAACAGAAAAATGACCCTTTTGGGGTTTGGGAGGATACAATGCTGCAATTTTGAACAGAGGGGCTTTTTCAAGGTACAAGAGGGAACGCTGATAAGTCCTTGCATCTCTCACGAAGTAACCAGCGCTCTGTGTGATTCATTGCTGCAATTAAGGATTTGTTACGTCGAGCAGCGCAAGGTTTTATTCACTGTGGCCCGTTTGGGCTGGCTGAGGTGAAGGTCCGTGAGGTGCCTCATGTTGATGGCGGCCGGCCAGCCTGGGGGCTGCAGCCGGCCTGTGGAAAGTAAGTTGCGGTTCTCTGCTGTTAGCGTTGCTTAACGAATTACACATTAATCCCCCGTGTTTTTCTGGAGAGTAAGTGTTGCCTGTCACCTCATCCTGGGGTCTTTGAGTTGACAAAAGCAGCCTCTGGCCTGAAATTTATAGGCAGCGCAGCGGTTTCCAAAAGAGGGAATACAGTTTTGTTGTGTACAGCACCCAACTGTGTGCTGGAGGAGATTTTAACCTGGGTAATTTCGAATATAGGCATGATGTGCCATCGCTGGGATTTCTTTATTGACTCTGGTGAGTCCAGAGCTCCCTGACAGCAACAGGGAGAGGTTGGGGCCTGTCTGGGCCATGGCTGCTGAGGGGATCCTCCGTGAGGGGAGGTGAGGGAGGCTCCATCTAACTGAACTCATATCTCTTACCCTGGATTTTAAATATCTCCCTGGACAAAAAAGAGAGTCCTTTAGGAACCATATCAATTTTAGTGAAGTTGATGCGATTTTTCAGAATTCCCATGTAACTTCTAGCAAAAGCCAGGAATGATCTTAAATAAACAGCTTTAATGTAAGCCTGAGTTGAAAAAGTAAAAAATCAGCATGCTGATGTGTTCATATTTTATTTATTTTGACCAATTTTTGGAAAACTGTCATTGCAAGATATAAAAAAGTAATTGTGCTGGATAATTAAAACATGACAAGATTTAATGAAACAAGAACCAACACTGCTTACAAAGTAGACAAAAATGCAGGAAAAACCAGAGGTTATATTGTAGTAATCTGATTGAAAATAGGATGAACTTAAATCCCTGCAGTGGTTTCTGTGGCAGCTCAGGTCTGTGGTCCAGGTGTTGGTCTGGGCTGCACAAACTCGCAGCCTCGGCAGTGGTGCTGAAGAGCTGACAATATGGCTCACTACGGCTACAGTAACAAACAGACCGTGTAGCTGGATCTACAGTGCGTGTTCTCAGTCAATGAGAATGTGTGTTATTCATGGGTAGTTACCATACAATTTGCCATTAACATAAACAGAGCTAAAGGCTGTAATACAGTATAAAAATAAAATCAGTAATCATTTAGTGTCTATTTTCAGATTCCTCTTACGGTTTCATTTTTAGAGGATTAGAGATTATTATTTCTTGGCAAGACTGTTTTAAAGTGCAAAAATTCAAATATGCAAATATTAAATCCATCACTTAAAAAAGGTATAAATTTCTGTGAAGCAGGGGTTGCAGGGAAGGAGAATCTCTGTCCGTCTCCATCTCTTCTTTAAGACACGTGAGATCTCTTTACGTACATGCATTCATGTTTTAAGTTCAGTTAAGGAAAAGCCCCCTCTTGAGGGAGTTTGCATACACCAACAAGGAAACAGAAGAAATAATAGAAAGCACCAGTTAGAATTTTTTAATTTTTTTTTTCATGGAGCTTTCTGGCATAAAACCTGCAATCCAGGATCAGTGCAAGGGGACCTATCTGCTTGTACCCCACACCTCCTTGCTTCCTGAAGCTCTCCCAGCAGCCGACACTGACTCAGTGTGGTGGTGAGCTTGGTCCACGCTTCTCCATACATTGTTTTCTTGACAGCCAAGCGAGGAGCCTCCCCAGCCCTTGTTGCTGCAGGCACGTTTCTAGCTGTGCTGCAGGCCTGTCCAGCTTTGAAGGTGTGGTTGCATGATGTTTTAGTTACAGCTCCAACACCGTACAAGATGTTTGCTCATAGCTCGGTGGACTGCAAGCCGGGTCTGAGGTGGCTGTAGCAGATGGAATGTCTGTATTTGGTAGAAAGTCAAGCTCTGGGTTTTAAGATGCTCATAATATAGTGAATAATTGACAGAGGAGAGGTGAGGAGTGACAGATGAAGAAGTGATGCTCGGCTGTTCTGCCTGGCTGGCAGAGAGTGTCTGGGGTGCATGTGTGTGTCACAGAAATGTGTTAAAAATTAACTCATTTATTAATGAATGTTCATTCTGTAGGTGTTGTGAGTGTTTAAGATGCTGCGGGAGGAGAGACCCAAGGCCTCGTACTGTTTGGCTTGGCCATCCAGAGAAGAGAGACCAGAGATACCCTCGCAATGTGATCAACAATCAGAAATACAACTTTTTTACATTTCTCCCTGGGGTAAGTGTGAAGAAAGTTGCTTTTCATCATCCCACCCCAATGCTTTCCCCAATTTCAGTGGCTTTGAAGTAGCTAGGTGCAGAACCTGAGCTGGAGAAAATAGTTAATGTTTGGCTTGTGTTTTGTGGGCCTCCTGCAAAGACTGCCTTAAAGCAGCAGCAAACCAGACACGGATCTGTCCTGAGTGTCAAGGACTACTTTCAGACTACCCTAAGGTAGCATTTAGACACTAGAGGAGCATGCAAAAATGTTTCTAGTGGTTAGTTCGATATGCGTAACTTCTGAGCTCCATTAATCTCCTCCCTCTTCTTTTTTTTTTTCTTTAGGTGTTGTTTAACCAGTTCAAATACTTCTTCAACCTTTATTTCTTGCTTTTGGCCTGCTCTCAATTTGTCGTTGAAATGAGGCTTGGCGCGCTTTACACATACTGGGTTCCTCTGGTAGGTAACTTAAGGTTTATTTATTCAAGAAAGTTTCATTTTGATGAAATTTCTTTTACTGCCTTTTCTCTACAGCATATGTTTGCACTGTAAATAATTTTGTTAGCTTTCTTCTTGAGGCCAACTCTATATGTGTTGTAGCACGGATGCCTCTTCTGGCCTTAAGCTTTATTTTGTAGAGGTTTGGCAAGAATGTGAGAGAGACTGCCCCTAATTTGTGCATCTGTGGGGTGTTAACAGGCACAGAGCTCTTGCCACTGGTCGTTGTGTCTGCAAGGGCAGTAGGGCTTCATGTATAACATGAGACAATGAATGGAGGCTGGAGCAATGTGTAAGTTGTTCACAGCTGAACATACGGTATGCTTATGGAGGGGGCATGTGGGGTGATCTCACAAGGGCCAGTGCTTGCAGGAGCCCAGACCATCCTGGCAACTGCAGTGAAGGACCGAAGGGCACCTTTCAGGAGTGACCTTAATGAGTGGCCATATGCGCAATGATGGCAAATTATGCTCCCCTGCCAAACAGTTTGACCTGTGGCCTTGGGATAGGTCAACAGGCTGCTTCATAGTGTAACCATATTGTAAAAAACAAGTGAAAAAACAGAGAAACACCCCCTCACAAACCTCCCACGTATAAAAATCAATATATAAAGGCATATTCGCACACACTCATTCACACTCAAGGTACTCTTTCCTTCCTGTAAATTATTTGCCCTCTTGTTTTGATAGCCATGTGTTTCACCCGCAATCAAAGGAAATCAATAATAATCAGTTTTGAAACAGTGCTGTCAAAGGACAGAAAGAGGAATAGTTGCATAAATGGGCTCTACAATGCACTGCACAAGCCAGTTACAACTGCTTAAATGCTTAAATATAGGTACCTATATATTTTTTCTTTTATCCCAGTAAAACTATTATTTCTCTTTCTACATGAATAATTTCTCTGCTGCACTTCAGCTCATAGCACTGTAGAATTTTTCTGATTCAGAGGGACGTCTGGTCCAACTGTTTAAAGCAAGGCTTTCTTTAAACTTAGGTTGATTTAACTCATCTACTTGAGTTTTGAAAATCTCCAAGGATAGACGTCATTTTGACTAAACAAATGACACAAAACCAATTGAAAAGCACAGGGACCTTTCGAAGTGCTTGTATACTAGTTTGAGAAATGGTGATGGTAAAAATTCATGGCTCTATTGAGGGAGCTGAGGAGGGGCAAAGGAAATTTTTCCTGCCTTTTAGACTTTCAGCACAGTGAAATTCCTAGTGAAAGCCAGAAAGAAGTGAAAGGGGCAGCTTTGGGACATTGCTGCTAAAATTCTGTTTGTATTAAAGCTTGGATCTCACTGAACTCTTTCTCTCGAGTGTGTGCTATATTGTATTTGCTGTATGAATCTAATGCTAGTTTCATAAGATCTTGTCCTATAAATAAAGTATACATGCACCCAGAGGGTCTCTCTTTCTGGGTTTTGTATAGGCAGTTGTGACTTGTCTGTGCCAGGTGAGCAATTAGAATTTGGCATATGAGCTGCCAGAAAGCTGGATAAGAAAGGTCTTTGTTCATTACTGGCTGCTAGTACGAGTGTTGGGAATGGAATGACATATGAGATGACACAGTGAGTCGGCACATGTGGGAATATTTTGGGGTGATTATTTGAGGACTCTTCAAACAGTTGAAACAGAAGTTGAAAATAACATGCTTTTTTATTTTATTTTGGAAAAGCAGATAGGAGTTTCTAGCCAAATTTGTAAATGCCACTTTTAAATAGAAGAGAAATGTTCATTCTTTTCTTGATTTGTTTGCTATGGGAAGTGATCTTCCATGATTATGGTCCTGAACGCTGAGGGGTGAAAACACTTTTCTGAAAGTATTACATTTATGGCTTCTTACTTTCAACATTTGTAAATACAAGATTTAATACAGGCATTTTTAAAAAAAGTAATTGCCCATCCTTGGGTCTCTTCAGGTGTCTGCATTTTTAAATACTGCAGAAATGTACTACATTGCATTTCAAGACATATTAATTAATCTAGGTCATGCATTTAAATGCATATATATATATACTAGAAATAGGTAATATTTAGTTTTATTATAAGATTGTGAGAGCTGGCAGGTGAAGTGTACCTCAGTATTTTAATAATGAAAGAAATTACCCTCCTTCAGTCTTAGTTGCTCTTAGATCCCTCTTCATCATTTCTCTTTGTTTAAAAAAAGGTGAGAATTTAAATTGTTAGTGTGTTGGGTAGTATTAGCAATGCTCCACAGTAAGACTTTCCTGAGGTGGTTGTGGAGTTCAGGTTCACAAGTGCTTTGTGCCCAGCTTAGCAACTTGTACACACAGATTTTGGAGGTGCATGCATAGCCATTTTTTTCTAAAAATGAAGTTATCTAAAGTTGGAAATTGAAATCCACTGGCAAAATCTCCTGTTTGGGTTGGTGGATATTTACAGATACTTTTGTGTGTTTTTCATGTAACTCAGTTTCTAACATCACCCTGTCCCTTTCTTAAAATATGAGGTTTCTTATTGAGAGAAATAATCAGTACATGGTTGCAATATTCAAGAGTACAGGCTGTAAAAAGTTATTTTTCTTCTGTAATGGATGAAGAGTGTTCTAACAGTTCGGTCAGTCTGAGCTGAATAGTGCCTAATGAAAAAATGGCTTTGTGGTACTAGCCCCATAAAGAATTGTTTTGCATTAATTTAGTTATTTTTTTATATAGTGAAGTATGTGATGTGGGCATTTTCCTCATGACAAGGGGAAATGAAATGACCGCTCATATGCCCAGAAAAGTAGGACTGAAACCCTAGTCAGACAAATTTGTAATTATACTATGAGTAGTTCACATTAATATGTTTAGAGTGCTTATTTGTGTAGGTTGAGTGTGTGTGTACATACACATGAATACACAGGCATTATATATCTGTATGTATAAAAAAGTGGTTATATAAATTTCTATACAAAGAAATCTCCCAGATTAGGTGAGCTAACTTGGATGGCTCTGTGGTAGAGGGAGTACTGAGATTTGAGGGATCCTGTTTTATACTGGACTTCTGTGTAACCCCTCTCGGTCTTGGTTACTCGCCTGTGAAATGAGATGAAATGCGTAATTTACACTCTTCAGATAAGCTTTACAAAGATTTTCTTGGGGAGGTACTGGCAGAGGATCACGTAAAGCTGAGAAACAACCATATTTTTTTAAGCAACAAGTCTGTTGTCAGTTTGCTATTGGGAGTTCTGCACAGCAGCGCATAAAATCACTATAATGATTTAGTGAGAGAAGATAGAATAAGGAAATGCAGATTGTTGGCACTGATACTGATAAATATTGCTCTTATTAGAGGCAGATGTGGTTTTGCCTGACCTTTTCATCCATTCTGTTTCCCCACCACCACCTCCATGCTCCTTTTAGGGATTTGTGCTCGCTGTTACCGTCATCCGAGAGGCCGCGGAGGAGATCAGATGTTACATGCGCGACAAGGAAGTGAACTCGCAGATCTACAGCAAGCTCACAGCGAGAGGTCGGCTCGGCGGCTCCAGCGCGCCCGCTGCATCCTGGCACGGCTGCCGCAGCGCCGGGGGTTGCAACTCAATCAAACGCTGCTGACAGTCAGAGAAGCAGAGTTCAAGGAATGGGGAGGGGGTTGCGGGCTCGCAGGCACGTGGCTTCGCGGCCACGCCACTGCTCCTGCCGCTGCGGGGGCCTTGGGGGGCCGGGTGGCTTCTCATGGATGGCTCCTCGCTGGACTGTGGTGGATGCTGGGCTTTGCTGAGAGTTTCCCGGGGAGATGCACAGCTAATGTGGGGGTTTGGGGGAGGTTAATTGCCTCAGATAACTTAAGAGCATCATCTTGGTGACCCGAGGTGTGGGGAACAGGCAGTCAGTGCATTTTCATGCGCGGGAGCCTGCGTGGCGGGCTGGGAGTTCACTGCAGCCAGCACCAGGCAGGGGTTGAACTTCCAAGCAACTGATGTGGTGTCTTTAAACCCTGCTTTTTCCTAACTCCAGTGTAAGGCAAAATTTCTTCCCCCATTTATTGTTCCTTCTTGGTGGATTGAAGTTACCAAAGAAAATGAAATGAGACATGAATTGCTCTAGGTTGTGGAGGTGGATGTTTCCAGAAGGGAAATGTGTTTTCCTTCCTGCAAAGCTGTGACGTGAGAGAAGAGCTCCATAATGTTGCATGGATAAAGGAAGGGAGAGGCAGATACAGCAAACAGCATAGTAGGAAGAAAACAAGAATGGAGCTATAGTAGATACGATATGTTGTTTGGCTATTGCTTTGATTGTTTTTCTTCCACTTTTGGTAATGGTTCATCTCTCTTCCCCCTGCATGTATTTTTTGCTTGTTCACCCTGTTGGTAAGAGAGACAGCTGTAAGAAGGATTCCTATAAGCTACCAGTTCATATTCTTTAATGGAAACAACAAATGTGTGCTTAAAAAAGGGAGGAGGATCTACACAGTCAGATAATCTGCAAAAGCACTTTAGTAGAATAATTAAATGTAGGTCTGTGAAAGTGTCAGAAGATGGTTATGCAGAGGTAGATTCAAATACTGAAGGTGAAGGCAGGCTGTGTTCTAATGTCTAGGACCTGGGACCCTTTCGGCACAGGTACCACAAATCATAGTTAAGTACAAGTACTCTGTGTACAGAAGGAGCTTGTGAGTGCATGTGTTAAATTAAGGTAACTTGCTTGACATACTGACATGTTCCATCACTTACTGAACATGAAATACTGGTCAAGTTTCACAGTTTTTTCTGTATTCTACCATACAGGGACTTAGATCGTGCAAGCTCATTGCTGAAAGAGACTGTGTGATAGCTTACCACATCTTATATATTTTTCTGTTAGCAGGGACTGATTTAGTTCTTCAGTGTTGGCAATATCTTCTCTTGTATTTTTGTATACATCATCTTTAGCCCCTTTCTCCAGCTGTGAGGAGTTTGGAGACCTGGTTTGTAAGTGAGCCCAGGCTGCAGCTCAGCTGGGTCTGATCCCTGGCTCTGGCCATTGTTTACAACTGTGCCATACCTACCAAAGACATTTAAATTCTCGTTTGAAAAATGGAATGCTGCCTCACTATGGAGTTACCCCTAATACCGTGACAATGATGGTGAGGCCAGGGTTTTGTTTTTAAAAAGGGAATGAACTGAATTTAAGCATCCTCTTTTTTCATTTCCAGTTTCTTTGTTATAAAAGGTTATACTCCTGAATTAAGATGCCGTGAACTAGATGTAGTAAAAATATGTTGCTTTCAACACTTGCACTTTTAAGAATAAGGCTGCTTTTTAAATGTAATTGCGTACGGCTGTATATATTTCACATGCCGGGAATTATGAGGCAACTCCGAACTAAGGAGTTTGAGTTTCTGAATATTAAATCCCCTTTTAATAACGTGTTCTTACTACAACACTTAAAATGCTTGGCAACCAACAAAAGCCTCATCCAAGAGGGGTGTACTACATCTATTTAAAGATATAAAAGAGTTGCCTTCTGGATTCTATTCAATGATCTATAAGGGGCCTGACCTCTCCTTTAGTTCTTTTCATATTGCTATTACGTTTCCCATGAATGATTTCCCTCCCCCCAGTCCTTTAACTTTTCTAATTTTGTGAAAGAAACCAAGGGGGTTTGGCAGCTGGGCACTAGCCGAAAATCTTGAGCCACTTTATTTAACATGAATTTGGTGCAGAAACAGGGGTGAGACTCTCTAGCAGTATTGTTTAGAGTAGGAAAACCACCGAAAACTGCATATGATTCAACTTGTGTTTTGGGGAGAAAAGTAATTTCCAGTCTCTCACTGAATCTGGTGTCTCTCAGTAGCTGAGGTTTTCAGGGCACCTGAACGTCCACTTTTTCACTGATTAAAACCTTAACACCCCTGAGAATCACCTCAGAGCAGGGAAGTCCCTTGTGAAGCTACTGTGACTGTGGGATGGAGAAGTGTTTGGTTTGTTTTGTTATGTATGTTAGTACAGTTAGAAAATACAGGCAAGCTTTTAAGGAAGCCCTTCATCAGGTCGTAAGTAGAAGCCACAAATACCAAAATAAGCTGAGAAGAGCTGATCTTAACCATTGATTTTTCAGTGTAGCTGACAAAATTCCAGGTAGAACTTGCCTTGGACAAACAGTCCTCGTTCTTTTTTTTTTTTTGGTTGTGGGGTTTTTTTTTTTTGGTTTTTTTTGGGGTGTGTGTGTGTGTGTTCAATAGCACAGTTCGTGCTTTAGGATCCTGGCACAGTCCTGTACTGAAAGGGGCAGTGCAGAAGGGTACTGATACACAAAAGCCCTCTGAAATATTGCTATATAATTTTTTTGAACATCACAATAGTGTCACCTCTAAAAGCCAGTGTTTTGGCGGGGGAGATTAGGTGAAGCTTGATGCTGAGCACTGCTGTTCTTGAACATTGGCTATAATGGATCAGATGGAGCTCTGTAGCTTTCTCCAAGCTATTTTTATTTCCCCTGAGTATTTAAAGCACTAAGCTGCTGTTAAGGTGGCTGGAGAATAGTTTTTCCTATCTGCAAATTTGGCCTCCCCAGAACAACCCAACGGATGTAAATACATTCTCAGGTCTGAATGAAGTCAGGGAGACTTAAACACATGCTTACATGCAGTTCTGAATAGGAATAAGGACAGATTTCAGTGCTTCCCAGAATAGAGATCATCACGTCCTCCTTGTGTGCGGTTCTTCACGCCCCATGCAGAGCCACCGGAGCTCTCCAGCTCCAGCACACCCACCAACCCTGGTCCCCCAGCCCTGGTGGGGGGCATTTTGGATTCTCAGCTTTGCTTCTGTACGTGGAACTTTTTTTCATTCAATCCTCTTGTTAATCTTTTTAAGATTCACTAAGCTGTGTTGTAGAGAAAAAGGGGGGATCCCCTTTGGATCACGTTTTATTTTTAATATGGTTGCTGAATTCTAGGGACCAATCTTTTTGGAGGGCAGTGTGAAGCAGAGTAGACAGTAGTATATTTCTGCCTTCCTTTATTTTACATAACATCAAAAAAACTCCTGTTTGTTCTTTCTACTGATATGATCCATTTATGTTCCAAAACGATGAAACCAGCAGACTTCGGGAAAGCTTTTGTTTTTTTTTAAATAGAAAGCTCTCCTTTTAAAGGACAGTTGTTTGGATTGTAATAAAAAATAATCAAATTTCAATCCCCTATTCATAGACCTACAAGCTGCCTTGTGTTCAGAAGTCTGTGTGCTGGCTTTCTGCTTGATAGAAAGCTAGAACTGTGCTTGCAAATTCTTGGTTTGTTTTTCTTCTCTTGCAGCCACCCCTCCCCGGGTAACGCTGCATAATAGAGAGAAACTGCAGAAAGAAATGGGAAGAGACCTCCTACTGCGGGGTGCTACTTAAGATACAGATCATTGGCATTTACCAGCCATATAAAAACAATATTTTCCCAAACCCTCTGAGTCCTGCTCCACAGTTTATACAGCGTAAGGCTGCAAAAGCCAAAAGTTTGGTGCAGCACATCCAAACAACCCTTTTTTCTTTTTTTTCAGATGCATTTGGCTTGGTTTAATAAACCACTGTCTTCATCTTTAATGCCAAATTAAGTGTTTTGATCTGTACCTTAATGAAGCTCAGCAGATCTGTTGTGAAGGCTTGACTTAAGTGCTCACATGGTAGAAAAAGGCATCTCTTTTGGCTAATTCATTTAATACTTTATCTGCTTTGTGGAACATCCATCACTCTGCAGGTTTGGTGATAATTCCAAAGGTCATAGCTGAAGTTGGAGCAAACTGTTTGCATTTCATTGTGTTTACTTTCTTGTCTTTAAAAAATATATAAATCAGGATACAGAAAAGAAAAACAAATATCAATCAAATATTAAGTATTGATTCTTTTTTAAAAAAACTAGGAGATCAAGACTTTTTTTTTTTTTAAATTGTGTTAATCACTGATTTATATTCTGATTAACTTCTGAAAATATAATCTGGAAGCATTGTAAATGCTAAATAAAGCTACGTGTGTTTAGAGGAAGCACCTCTAGATGCATTTAAAAAAGCAGTAATTTATTGTTACAAAAATAGGTTAATAGCAGAGCAATATTTGGAAATGAAGCAGTTGTGTTATTAGCTGGTTTCTTAAGTGTGCATGAGAAAACATCTAATGTTTAGGAGGTAGTTTCCCCACAGAAAGAAAAAGGAATTACAGAATTCCCAAGATCAAAATAAAACTAATTCAAGTAAGTTGCTTTATGGGAGTCATGAGTCAAAGGAAACATCTGGTCCCGCGCCTTCTTAGCAGGACATATGGTACATACTGCAGAGATGTCATCCGTGAGAGGCCAGGAGTGTGGCTGGAAAAGCAGAATTAGCTTTGCTACCTAAAAAGGGCATCTCATTTATACAGGAGTTATAAAAATGTGTATTGGTTAGAAAGGTCCTCTCTTTCTTTTACCTTAAAACAGCTGAGGTTGGGAGGGTTATTGAACAAGACAAATCTGCTCCAGGTGCTTTGATTTTTCTTGCATTGGAAAAACTTTAAAGCAGATGATACTATTTTGAGAATAATGATCCAAAAAACCTTTTAGGTACATAATGGTAGGAAATCATCACGTTGTAGCTTTGTCCAGGCGTTAATTTTTCTTTTCCAGTGTGAATTTACATCATTAAGGAAAGCACTACAAAACTAAGTTTCCATTCTTGAACCCTGCAGGTAGTGTTTCCTATACTGATAGTCACCAAATAAATCCTTGTGATCTTTAAGAGAAATACATAAAATATGGTTAAACAAATCCAGCTTTCCTTCCAGGATATTTTTGCAGTGTTTTAGGAATTGCTATGCCTATGTGGGGAGAGCACACGGGGGTTTTTTTCCCCTCCTCTGCACAGGAGAATATTCAAAAGCACTTTTTGTTGTTTTGTGAATAACCGTATTAAAAGGGGAGGAAGAGATGTTATCTGTCAGACCCTTTTAGTGTCATAGTACCTAACTTTGTATAGCCCATACAGAAGACTGCCAGGGATGCTTTTTTGGATCCTCTTGGAGTGCGGCTTTTCTTTTCAAGCCTCTGCGTAATGGACTCTTAATCCCCGGTATGCTTCCTGCCCCGGCAGAGATGTCTTTAGCCCAGCATTCATTTTGTTTACCCTTTGTTTTTTAAACTAAATTCTCGCAAGGCAAAACCCAGAATCCGTGAAAGACCTATGAGATATTTGTGAAATGGGCCAGGACTGCTTATAATTTGTAGGAATAATTACAGCATGTAAGGAAGTCTGCATTTATTAGCAGCAGTGATGAAGCATGTTGTTAAGCACACAGTGTGTCACCAAAGCAGCAGGCTGCCGGGAGCCCAGAATGGCTTTCATTGTTAATTTGGAGCAGAAACACTGAAGCATATCCTGAGAAGGATGCTAATGAAGGGACTGCCAGTAGTAAAATCCTAGTGACCTTTGTGCTTTGTGCTAATTTCTATTCCCTCTCCCTTCCCCCTTCTCCTTTCCCCCTGAGCTGCTATCTGGCCAGTTAGCCCATGAATTTCAAGGTACAGTAGGAGTGTTGTCCGTGCCGGGGTGAGCTCCACGTGCCTCCCCCACTTCCACTCAAATCACAGCAGATTAAAGAGGCTTTTGTTGAAATATAACAGACAGACACATAGAGGCAGGGTTCAAATTAACTGATTATAAATCACTAGTTAGTCTGAGAAGCCAAATCTAGAGCTGGCTAATGATTTGAAATTACTAGCCAATTGTTAAATTAATCCCGTGTTTTAAAGCAACTGGGAAATGTTTGACAGCTGCAAAGAAATAAATATTTATGTGTTTTCTGCAGGACCTGTACTCTGCAGGGCTTGTTCAGGCTGCGTCCATTGAGAGGCAAAGGAAAGGTGGTGGAGCTGAACCAGATACAAGAGCTATGGCACAGGAGGGAAATGAGCCTGGTTTTTAAGATGGGCCCATTGGACTTACAGCTTCTAGGTCTTGGCTTGCGAGTTGAGCTTTAAATTTTTAACCACCTAAGGAAAAGGAGTCGGGAGTTGATGGTTCCCTATTGTAATTTTCCTATTCTTGCTCAGTTGTCTGCCTGACGCTGAAAGTATTTTTTTAATTCCTGGGTTAAGCAGTAGAAAATAAATGTTTAAGGGCTTGTTTCAGAGTTGTCACTAGAGAGTGACCGTGGGGTTCTGCATCCAGGGCTGAGGTCTGGAGCTGTTAGACAAGAAGCTTTCAGCCCTTTTTGCAGATTGAGCCCCACTGCTTTACCCAGTGGGACCAGTGGGCTTAGTAAGCCTTCACAGGGCAGCGTTGCCTAATTCTTGTGATTAGAAACATTACCCGTTTTCTCCTGGATAGTGAGGTGGAAGGGAGGGAGGTAAGGTGCATCACACAGCACCCACAAGCCCTGTCCTTCTGCTGCTCTAATGCACTGGTATCTTTCCTTTGCAGGGACTGTGAAGGTGAAGAGCTCTAATATACAAGTAGGCGACCTCATCATTGTTGAAAAGGTTAGCCTTTATGTGTATCTTTTCTCTGTAAAGTACTTTTTTTTTGCAAGACCGTAGAAGGTGAGGTATTTTGAAGTCATACTTGTTTTATAATAGGCTTAGAATTTCAAGTGTTCAACACTAGTTACAATATTTAATCACTTTTCAGGGTTCCTCCTCCCTACCAAAACAGCATCATCATCTTTACAAATGAGAACAAATCTGTAGACAGCACTTATAAACTAATTTTTCCACTTGCACTGTAACAAGATAAAATGCCTCCCTGATCCTTTCTCTGGCTGTTGGACACAGGTTAAATGCCTTTTACAAACACAACATCCCAAATGTTGCTTTGGGGGAAAACATCACAAGTATTGGGAGACACAGTGATCCATTTGTAGGGACTGGTATGTATAGATATATTTCCCCCTTTATACAAGTTTATGTGTGGGTTTTTTTATCCAGATTTTTTTTTTCTCCACTCACTCTCTGTGCAGGCAGCTATGACCTCTAAAATCATTAATATGAATATATTAATGTGAATATATATTAATATACAAAAAAAGAGAAACATGGCAGCTGTAGATTCCAGATACATGCTTTCTTCTAGCATGGGACTTCTTGAAAGGAAACCAGCATTAGTTTAAAATTTATTCATACTTCTAGAATTACTCACTAGCCCTTTTGTAAACTTAGCTGGTGGGTCTGATCAGTGGGAGCTGGCACCAGTTATTATTCTGCACTTGGAATTCTGCAGGGAAGTGAGTTTAGGATTCAAAGCAAAATGAGTATCAGGCTTCAGTTTGACAAAGAAATCCTCTTTCTGCTCCATACCCCTTTTGCTTGTCACGGTGGGGCTGTGGAAGGTGGCTGCACACGCGTGCAGGGGTGTATGCACAATAATGGCCTTTCTTCTCCTAACAGAACCAGCGGGTCCCTGCTGACATGATCTTCCTGAGGACATCAGAGAAGAATGGTAAACATCTGGAACCAATTGTCAAAATAGCCATTAACCTTTCACTGGTTGTTTAGAGAAAATTATCTTTTGGAAATGTGAAAGAAATAGATAATAGTAAGATTTTTAGAGAGACAGAGAATTCAAATGCTTTTATGGACTGCCACTTCTTGGGATGTTATTCTCTGGTTTTGTTTGCTAGTCAAAGAATGTAGATGCTTGAATCCAGGGTAAATGAGTCTGGTTGTGTACCAGTTTGTGGTTTGGATGTAAATCATTTGACTTGCTGTTCAGGTTTGCTTTGTTAAGGATAAGGAAATGTTTGATCAGAAGGATTAGAAAATAAAAAGACTAATGAGAATATTTCATGTGTCTTAAAGATACAGTACAGAGTCTCACTGTGTTCTGGACTAGTGGAAGGAAATTAAAGTGTGATGCAAGAATATCATTCTTATATTATTAACAAATGTTACTTGAAATTAGATACTGTTTAGACACTTGACATTAGACACTGAAGAAGCCACTTCATGACTTATAGATGTACTTAAGACATCTGAAAAGAGCGCTGACTGGTGTTGAAAATCCACAGGGTCTTGCTTCCTTCGCACTGACCAGCTGGATGGTGAGACGGACTGGAAATTGCGGCTGCCTGTTACCTGTACTCAGAGGCTGCCAACTGCTTCTGTAAGCTGCCTTCCTACAAAATACTGTACTTGGTAAACATGCGTATCTGTCTTACCTGAAAAATGTTCAGGTGCTTCAGTTAACGGGCTCTTTTGAGAAACAGGTTCATGCAGCATTGTTCTGCCCAGGGCTCAGTGCATGCTACAGATTAGCTTTGGCAACGGAGACTATACAGCTAAACTAGCTCTTCCCAAGCTCCAGGCAAGATTTCAGGAAAGGTGAAGCGAGGTGTCTCTGTGCTGCGTGGCTGTCACCGCAAAGCTGTGCAGTTAGGCACTGGGGTTGGCAGTAAGAAGTCCCTGATGGTAGGATGCTCCTATTTTATTTTTCTTCTCCAGAGACCATTGCAGTAACTTGCTGGAGGATAGATACTGTTGCAGGATATTGTTGCCCTTGGTACCCTTGGTGGTGCTACTTCTCAGATGCTCCATTGCACTGCAGTATGTGCAGAGATGCAATTCATGCATTTCCATGAAAAGGCTTCAGGGGCTGTTCTCATTGCTCACCTTTATGAAAGGAGGAGTGTCACCATGGAAGCTCTACTGTATGATCTGATACAAGCATATAACTGCCATCAAACATGCTGTTTCCCAAAATCTCTAGCTACTACAAAACACAAAGTAGTTTGTGTTTTGTTTTTCTTGATTTTTTTTTTTAAATAAAACAAGAAAAAGGAGGGAAGGGATCAGAGTACCTGCTTTATTGGTGTTCTAACTGTAAAAAGTGCAAGAAGTTTATTTTATACAAAGGCTTTGAAGCAAGGCATTCTCTCCATGGAATCACTAGTTTGTGCATGCATAGGAGTCAGCAGTGAAAACACTGTGCAGAGTTGGTGTATCTTCTTGTCACCACAAAACTGTTCCTAGCGACAATGGCATCTTGAATTAAATACTGAGTGATAGGGTGTTCCTTGGTTGCCTTGGAAGACTAGTCCAAACCTTCTTTGCTATGAAGTAATAAGTATCTTCGGCTGTCTTGATTATTCAGGCTGAAATTTCTTTTATGGGGCACCAACATTTAAGTAACTCCCCAGAGTCTCTCAGGTATCAGTTCAAGAAATACTCTTCAGTGAAGCTGGCACACCCATTGTATTTTATCTTAGAGAGTTGGGCTCCAGTAAATAACATGATTTAGTAATTATCTTAACTTGATAAGTAACTCTTCCTCAAAGTATTTTGGCAGAAACATTTGTATGTTATTAAAACGAGGTTGTCTAACTGTCTGCCAAAACATGTCTGTTTTACAGGACCTACTGCAAATCCGATCCTATATATATGCAGAAGAACCCAATATTGATATACATAACTTCGTGGGGACCTTCACAAGGGTGAGTCTTGCCGACATATGCTTGAAATCACATATGTAGAGTTTGCTATGCAAGCCTGCTGAATGCTACCAGAATGCCAGAGATTTTCAGGAGAAGCAGTGAAGTCTGTCTTGCTGTTCCTTGTCTCTTCTTCCTTTTTTTTTTTCTCTTTTTTTTTTTTTTCCCTTTGTAAAATTCGTGAAATAAATCTGAAACAAAAATGTAGTTATTGAAGCTTTGACTTGGAGACAATGTTATAGGCTGTTGAAGATTAAGAACCATACTCTGAAGGTATTAGAACTGAATATTCAGACAGACTGGTAGTTATGTATTTGTGGTGCCTGTTCAGAAGGAAATCTGAACAACTATGGATTCTGTAGGATTAAAACCCTTTAATGGCGAGAAGACGGGATCTTAGCTAGATCAGGAAGTAGTAGTCTTAATTCTGAGTCAGTTGGGTTTTTTGCCTGCAATTGCATGCGACCTATGTGAACTCGGTTATATCTGCCCTATTTCAGAGGGCAGCAGCTTAGAGCCACTGTGATATATCACTGTTAAAAAATATATATATATTTTGACTTGCTGGGAAGATGCATTGCATACCTGGGGCAAATGGTTGGGGTTTTTTCCCCTCTCAGTGGGACTATGAAAATTTTGAGTGATTCATCTAATTCCCTTGGGGAGCTTTCAAGCGACAAATGGTTTTGTAACAAATAGGAGACAGTTAAAGCTTTCTAAAAGTTGTCTGCTGGTATTTTAGTTCAAAATTGTAGGGTTTGCCCTGTTATCTTTGTGGCATGGTTTAATCTGGTTTAATAGTGCTGGCATGGCAGAGGAGTTTGAGTGGTTTGGGGAGGCAGTTCTTGCATAAAACCTGCACAGACATTAATTTACTTTCTCATGCAAGGGTACAATCATGTAGAATTAATCTTCTGGTGCCTAAGAGGAATCATGCTTTCTTGTAACTGTTCTCTGGTGCGTATCAGACAACTTCCCAGGCATCACTGAGCAGTTCAAACAGGTTCTCAGTGAGATCTTACAGTAGCAGGAGAAATGCTATTAATCCGCATGAGCCAAGTGAGGGAACGTTTTCATGTAGTCCCTGGAGAGCTGCTGACAAATCCCTTTCTCATTTATGATTCCTGAGGGACTTCAGCAGGCAGAGGTATCTTAATAGGTTTCTGGCCCCCACACCTCCCAACCCTTCTGCTCCACTGCAATGAAGTGCTTGCGTTTTTTACCCAACCAGAGATTCAGTTGGGTTTATGAAAATCCTCCATCTCTACCAACACTCCCAGCATCCCTCTCCCAACACCTCTGTGTAACTATCATCCACTGACAAATTTGTTTTTATCTCGTTGTAGGAGGACAGTGACCCTCCAGTGAATGAAAGTTTAAGCATAGAAAACACTCTGTGGGCCAGCACAGTGATTGCATCAGGTAAGATGGAGGCATGTGTAATTTCTGTTTTTTAAGGGAATATGTTAACAATTTTTAAAGGTCTTTTTGTAATGGAATAATAATCTCTGTCAGTTGGAGAAATTAGCAGTTGGAATGAGGTTTCCCACTTGTCCTAACACCTCTGGGGAGCTGAGCTGACATCTAATTGCCTCTTGGACATTCCTAGATGAGAAAGAATTGGAGTGGCCTTTGGGCACTTCTTTAGCATCTAGGACCAGAATAGCACTTAATTGCTCTCGGCATTGACATCCTAATCTGTAACAGAAATGGTGTCAAATAGATTCTGGTAACAGAAGCTAAGATGAAAGATTTCCAGGTAAGTGCTTCCATTGAGTTCATCTTATATACATTCAAAAAGGAAAAAAATAAATTCTTTGACAGATTTTGGTTCATATATATGATGAGCTCCCAAGGCCCGAGGTTAATCAGTGCCCTCTTGTAGAAGCTTGTCAAAGTAAAAGCCTTGTTCCTCTCCTGTCCAGCGCGCTTGCAAGGTTTGCAGGGCAGTAGCTGGAGGGGAGTGAAATTCTGTTCTGGAATTAAAGTTGTTGAATGCAGAGACTTCACAGTGCAGTACCTAGGTGTACATGGAATTAATAATGATGGAAAGGAACATAAACTTCAAGAGATTTTTTTCTGAAGCACTGAAAAGATTTTGATGTGCTCTTTTAAAAGCAGAAAACATTGAATAAATTTTATTCCTGTATGTTTCTGTCTAATCCTGCTCTGTCTCTTCTTTGAAAAGTATTACAGTGTTGTCATAGTGCTGTGACCAAGGGATTGTAAAAAGAGTAGTTGGCTAAATACAATTTAAACAAGTTAATTATGTTTATAGATTAGTAATTGCCATGCAGTTAGGTAAGCTACCTTGCTCCCCCCTGAGCGTAGATACATGTAGTCAGCCTGGCAACTTCAAATACTCATCAGGCTGCTTAATCCATGAGTCTCAGCTCATTCTTCTTTTGAGCAAAATAGATGGAGAAATTGAAAGCTATTTTCCTTGTGATTCTGTCCTGTATGGCTCCTCTCCCTGCAGCGTGCTTTCCTGGGGAGTCTTTCTTGCCCTTTGTATCAAAGCTTTAATTTGTACCAGCTCTTGAACCATGGCAGATCTCGCACTGCCATGGCTGAGCCTAACACAGGAGTGAGTTACAGTGAAGAGTCCTGAAGTCAGAGGGAAATGCTCTCCTGCCCTCAGCGTGTTCACAGCCGGTGCCTGCTAAGGGTAAAAGCTCTTCCTCTGTTGTGTGTAGTACACACGTGGGTGCAGATGTTTTTCCCCAAACAAGGCCACAGCACACGCTCTGCTCCACCTGGTCACTACTTCAGAGCTGTTTAGAAGTCTCGTGTGGTCTTGGTGTCTGTATCAAGGCACACAATGACCTCCTCTCTGCCCAAATGAATTTACTGTTTCAATCCAGCCCTCCCTTCTGAATATGAACAAAGTTATTTGTAGATAGACATCTTTGAGTTCAGTTAATAGGAATAACATTTGCAAATATTTTCATCATTTCAGATGGTTTATGCAGTTGAGTCTGTTTTGAATGGCCATAAAACAACTAGAAACTAGAACTCTTCATACGCACCAGTGTGCTTTCAAGCTGTTTTCTAGTCCTGGCAGGTTTTCCCCATCTCATTTTGACTGACATGATCAATATAATACTCAGGTTTGTTTCTCCTATGGCAATAATAAATAGCACGTTGTAAGTTATTTCTGTTTTGAGAAAATGGGGATATTATTTTTCTTCTTCTTCTGTAAGTGAAAGCTGTCAAGTTGTGGTGATGCCATCTCACTGGGGCAGCCTTTGCTTCTAAGATGAAGCGGAGTTATGTGTCTTTCTCCATCTGCTGTAGTAGGAATGGGTCTGACTCTGACTGTTTGCGGTTGATTTGGAGTAGCTGTGCCATCTGCTGATTTGAATTGTGATGATCTTACCACCACCTGCCATCTGGCTCCAGTGATATGTTGTTTTTCGTGGGTTTTTTTGGTTTTTGTTTTTTTTTTTTAAGGAATGTTTCCCAGCGTATTTTTAGAAACCACCTCTTTTGAATCAGTTCTGTTTAAAAATAATTCACTTGCATCTGGTTAAAACTTTGATTGTTAATGACAGCAGGGGAATAGCAAAGTATAAAATAGCAATGTATTTGCAATGGTGCTTTTTTTCAGTGTTGTTTTTTTCTCTAGAAGATTAGACTTTGGCAATAGTAGCTTTTAAACTTGTGACAGTAGATAGCTTTTTCTTTATGGCTTTTTGCAAAGTCTTTAAGAGAAATTTGTAGAAAACCAGTAATTTATGGTGCTAAATTCTATTATGTTTCTGGGAGAAGAAAAGGGAGAACTTTGTTCCTCTCAGCTCTTTAGCAACTGTGGGACAGAGCATTAAAATATGCTGGTAGGCTCCCAGCAAGTCCATCTGTTACAGTAAGGTAGGAGTTGGTATGATTCGCATTTCAGTGGGAAGAGCAATTAGGCAAATGCTTGAAGTAAATTATAGATTTTAAAATAAGGTAATTCTGTCTTTGAAAGCTGTTGGAATTTATTGGTTTTACTCTAATTGTGGCAACCTTCACCAATAAAGAAACGTAGTCCAGAGCACTGATTTAATTTTGACACACAATGAAAGACCACTATCTGGTGTAAGGTGAACTTACCCACACCTAAGTGGGACTCTAAGTGGTGGGAGGAAAAGCAAGAAATCTTCCATCCTTAGCAACCTTTATTTATAGTGGGGAGAGACAACTGACATCAAAATGGGGTCAGGGAAAGTCAAGAGAGCAAAGCAGGTGAGTTTTCTTCCCATGCACTTTCATTGATGCAGGCTGTGATGCTTCATCAAGTCCAACTGTATGGGTACTGTGGTTGAAGACTTACTGACTTTCTGTAGGATGTCTCCAGTTCAAAGTCTTTGTCTTCATAGGTTTTATATTTCAGTAACCAGCTTTTTAATTTCTGGTTGCTATTGCTTCTGAAATTAACCTACTAAAAATCCTTTCTAACTGTCAAGCCTTTGGGTCCAACAAGTATTTTTATTTAGAAAACAAAGGGAGGTTGTTTTTCTTCAGCTGATGCCTGCTCTGTTTTGTTTAGGTACTGTTGTGGGAGTTGTCCTCTACACTGGAAGGGAATTACGCAGTGTGATGAATACTTCAAACCCAAGAAGTAAGGTATGGTAAGGAAGGAGTCTTGTAATAAATAAAAAGGGGCAGAAATTTATTGGTTTTTTTTTCAAAGGAAATCCTTCCAAATCCTATGTGTACATACTTTAGGGACAACTTCATAGGAATAAGGAGTCATATTTTCCATCCTATGATTTAAGGTAGCTGCCACAGCAGAACATATTTCTCCTTATTTTTTTGTTGTACACATGTTGTACATGTGTCTTCTCACTTTTTTAAGGATTGGTAAAACCATTATTTTTTATGGCTGTAATGAGGTAGTCCCTGTTAAAATAGGAAAACTTATTTTGCTGCATTCTTCAAACATAGTAAAGCTAAGGCAAGATACAACGATGTTTGTATAGTCTGCAGCTTTGGCAGCATGAGTCCTCTTGCACCTCTTCATGCATTGTTTAGCTTCCAAAGGATGGAAGTCTTATTTAATAAGCTGGTAACATTATTGCTTATAAGTTTAAATGTTTGTAGTGTTCTAAAAGAGGAGAAGTTGACTAGTGGAGAATGGCTCTTTGAATATGGCAATTCATTCCCCTTGCGAATATTATATTGAGCTAACATCTTCTCTTGTGTGTTTGAATTGTCTTTATTTCCTTAGATTGGTCTCTTTGATTTGGAAGTGAACTGTCTTACCAAGATCCTGTTTGGGGCTCTTGTGGTAGTCTCGCTTGTTATGGTGGCCCTTCAGCACTTTGCTGGCCGTTGGTATCTTCAGATCATAAGATTTCTCCTTCTGTTCTCAAACATCATTCCCATTAGGTAAGGCAACTGCTAATTCTTCCCAGCAAAATACTGTTTCCTTTGCATTCTCCTCCATGCTTCTAGCATGAACAAGCACACAAACTCTTATGTATTTCTCACTTGACAAGTAGGCAAATCGAGAAATAGAAATCAAATAACTGTTCAAACGTAAGAGTTGCTGTGTTGTTACTGCTGAATTTGTTTACCATATTCACCCGTTCACTGACTCTAATGACTGTGGATGAATCATTTAAGGCCCCTTAGTGTTTGGGCTGCCTGGTTACTTTGATAAAAGCAGAGCAAAAAATGGAAAAGGAGAAATATTTATACAGCATGTGGTGTAATAGGACCCAGTTGCCTTTTAGAGGGGACTGAAACTTTAATATTTAATTGCACTATATTAATAAGTAGATTGCTACTTTCGGTGTAGGTCTGGGATTCATTTCAGTTCCGTTTTTAACCTGCTCTCTGTGTATCAATCACGCTGTCATTGCTTGTCTGTGTCCATCTTCCCCTCAAATTATATCTCTTCTTCTCAACATAATTGTATCATCTATCTTTGAATTACAGTACCGCTGCAGCAATGCAGTCCTTCTCCCCATTTGCCACCTGAACACTGACTTTGAATATACTTCTCCCAAAACATCCTCTTTGGCAGCTCAAGTTCAGCATGGGAGACATGCCCTTCATTGCACTGTGGCAGTTCACAATTACTTTTTCCAAACTTTAACTTTTTCTTCCCTTCCTCCTGCATAGTTTACGTGTGAATCTGGACATGGGAAAAATTGTCTACAGCTGGGTGATCCGTAGAGATTCCAAAATCCCCGGGACTGTGGTTCGGTCCAGTACTATTCCTGAGCAGCTGGGGAGGATATCCTATTTGCTTACAGATAAAACAGGTATTTTTGTAGAAAATACTGTTTTGAGTCACGGTATGTTGTTGTTTGGATTTTGTTACATTTTTCACCAGCCAGAGAGTATAATGTATGATTTCTTCAGACTGGAAGAAATATGCATTTCCTGTCACTTTGGACAATATGATATAATCCATTTTTGGGGAAAAAAAAAAAATCATGGTGTTTTTTTTTGTTCAGAATGTATTATAAGTAAAATAGGATATGAATATTATGCTGCTTCAAAGAAAAAAGTGTGCTATTAAACAAAAAGCTGAGGGTAAAAATAAAATTAAAAGCAACTTTTTAGAGTTAGTTTTCAAAGGCAGATGAAGATAGATTACGCGTGTAGCTGGAAACATACCATCAATCTGTCTGCTGCTGCTGTTCTTACACTTTCAAAGTTGAGCTTGAATTCAGAAGACCTAAGCTGTAATGAAAATCTTGTCTGACATAAAATCCTGGTCCCATTGAAGTTTTTTCCAGAAGTTTTCTTCAGTTCCAACAGGACCAGAATTATGCCTGCAGCTCTTGCTATCGTTGACTTTGGGGTGAATAATCTCGTTGTTATTTACTGGCATGGTAATGTGCACCATTGCTTCCTGGGAGAATCAGCTGTCAGGCTTGTTATATTGACATTTTTTGCTGACCTGAGCTTGGTGTAGTGACTGTTTCAGCTTCTGGCCTAGTTTGTCTAGAATTTGGGGTACAGCAAGGACAAGAATGTGTGGTGGGCCATAGGCGTGTTGGTGCCCACTCCATGTCTGGTGCTGCTTCTCTTACAGGAACTCTTACGCAGAACGAGATGGTCTTCAAGCGACTTCACCTGGGAACGGTGGCTTACGGCCTGGACTCCATGGATGAAGTGCAGAGCCACATATTCAGTATATACACGCAGGTAGAATTGAATTGCGTTACTTACTCTTTGTTCACAAAGCAGTTTTCTGAGTCACTGGGCTAATGGTCAATCAGTATGGCAAGAATCTGCCTTTTTACTTTTTGGAAAATTCTGAAGGTTAGTGGATGCTTAATGCATAAATATTATAATGATTTTTTATTACATTTGTAGATTTTTCCACATCCACCAGTCTTTTAACTCTAACTGCCACAGCACATGCATGGATGTGTACGTGTAAGTGCATTTATGTGCATATGTCTTGCTGCTGAGGTCTGATGGTAAAATAACATACCTTTATTTAGATAGTCAACGATTTGCAGCAACCACATCGCTTGCTTTATTGAAAAATTGGCTCTGGGTAATATTTAATGGATTAAGTTGCTGTTTGGAATGGTGTCTACTGGGGCAATAAAAAAGGAAGAGGAGCCATCGGTACTCAGTAAGCAGTAACAGAGAATAGTGTACCAGTATTGCTGCTTTAGGGCTGATGGTTAAAAAAGAAAACAGTACAAGTGGGATTCCTCCAGTAATGCATCAGTGATCTTATATGGTGCATGACTGATGTCTGCTTTGAGAACTGTCTACACCTAAAAAAGGCACAAAGTTAATATGTAAGGTACAGAACAGGAAAATCCTGTTTTGGGAAGTCTCTCCCTTGCATTCCTCTTTCAATATCGCAGGATGAGCCAGCATCTAAGAAGTCATCATCTCTATTCTTAGACTTTTATTTCAGCTTTGTAAGATAACCAGGTAATGGCATATGACTCATCTGCGTCAGCAAACTGTATTCCTTAGCATGTTACAATAGACAAAATGCTTATGAATTGAAATTTCCTATAAATATGTACACTTCCCTCATAAAATAAAGGATGAGGTTTTACTTAAAATATTACTACCTTTAAAAAAACAAACAAACCAAAAAAAACCAACAAACCAAAAAATAGCAAGTTGTCAGTGGCTGATGTTGTAGCCACCCCTCTGAGTGGTACTTATACAAGATTTAAGAATTGTCACTAATTATGTAATCATGAAAGCATTATTTTTCATTTTCTATTAATAACCATTCTCTCAACTGTAGCTAGAAATAACTTTTTTGTTCTTTGTTTTTGTTTTTTTTTTTCTTTTGTAAAATGTGATTCCACAGATGCAATCTGCAGACATTAGTGATGGGGTTACTACTACTCCTCTGTCATATGTCAAGTATTTTCATTTCTCAATAGTTGTGCAGTTGCTTCATTCCTACAGAAACTGCAGAAGTCATTTTCAAAGTGCCTGTGCTTTTCTTTGGGCATGCACACCCAATGCAGTGAGCTGAGTTTTTTCATGTCACATTGTTTTTTGCTTTGATGGAGAGATTTTTAGATTGAAGTGCTCTTTCTGTACCCCCCACAAAGTTAAACATGAAGCCAGCATTCTTGTCTGGAAAAAGGCACTATGTACTGTAAATAGAATTTTTATTTTTGGGTTTTGTTCATGGTGGCAAAGACACACAGTAGGTTTCCTTGACCTCAGCGATCTGTTCGGTGGCATAGCTTTTCCCTGGGCAGACTACAATGTGCTTTTAACTAAACATATGATAGTTGGTAAATACCTGGTATTCTGAGTAATTATCTTCTTCACTGGCATGTGTCTTAAGTAACCTGTAATTTCTCTAGCTATCTCTCTCTTTCCCTCCTCTGCTTTCACAGCCTTCTTAGCATCTGTTTCTTCTCTTGGTGTTGAGACCGTTAAACATCTGAACTGTACTTTAAAAAAAAAAAAAGTAACCAAAACCAAAAAATAGACTTCAGATCTATCTACCCTCATTTTGTACTCAATCTCCAGAAAAAGCTTGACTACTGGTTAATTATTTGCCAAAGTATTCAGTATTTGTCAAGAACCTTTTGGTGACTGACGAGTCCAATATGTGACTAGTGCTATATGTCAATCTAAATGCACTTCAGCTGAGGTTTGCTGGTGTTTAATTTGGTTAAAGTCAGTTGCAACAGCACTGATGAGCAGCAATATTAAATTTGAAGATCTTATGTGTCCTAATCACTAGAGTGTGAAAATTAGCATGTGGAAATTACACTGGTAAAGGATACGTCTCATAAAACATTTATCATTAACAAGTGAGATTCCTTATAATGAGAAGCATTTGCTGGCAATGATTCATTTTGAACTGTAGTTCTTATTCTTTGCTCTTATTTTTACCATGTTGTGGCCTTTGACCTGGAAGTGAAACTTTTGTCCTCTTGACACTAAAGGTTAACAGAGCAGGAAACTAGATCACTGTGTGTCCCTTCTTCAACCAGGATAATTTAGCAATTGTGCAATTATCTGAAGACTCCCATTCTGATACTAAAAATAGTATTAAAAATTAAATGAATGTAATTAAGATTTTCTAGGCCCATACGAGTCATCTGTTTTCTGTTTTCAGCAATTATATTTTGTGCATGAAGCCAAATAGACTCTCAGTTTTCAAAGCTACTGGTCTTTTGTGAAGCAAAAAGTGGTTTCACTGAGTCTTCTGACTTTGGTCTTTTACTGGTCCATGTTTGATGGGTCTGCCACAAAGAGTCTTTTTCTCAGTGTACTGTTGAAAAACTTTGGTAAATCTTTTGGGGCATGCTACTCCACCAATAACAATGATAAAGAAACTGATTACACTGGAGTATGGTCTGAATTAAGGTGTACGTAGAGTGCGTCTCATTCTTGGGGGCACAAGAGTCTGCATAACTGCTACATATGTGGTCTTCAGTGAAGTAAAAAGTTTTTTGTTTTTTTTTTTCCCCTGCAATAAGACTTTATTCTATTTCCCTTTTTTATAAGCAATCTCAGGACCCACCTGCTGTGAAGGGCCTTACATTAGCCACCAAAGTGCGTAAAACCATGAGCAGCCGAGTGCATGAGGCGGTGAAGGCAATCGCGCTGTGCCACAATGTGACGCCAGTGTATGAGTCCAATGGGGTGACAGACCAGGCTGAAGCCGAGAGACACTACGAGGACTCCTGCAGGGTGTACCAGGCCTCCAGTCCGGATGAGGTCAGTATCCATTTGGGTATACAAAAACATAAATGCGACCTAGCTTGTTGCTGAAAAAAAAAATATTATTTGGTGAAAGTACTCCAGTCTAGTGAAGGGGATAATATTTTAATACATTTATTGCACTGATAACCCATGAATAGACCACAAGTGACCTCTCAGTTAATATACATCAGCCAAATCTGCCTCTCTGCCTGAAGCTACAGAGCTACGTAGTGACTAGTATCTGGCTGTTACATCAGCCTCTGCATCACAGAGTTTTGCTCATGTTTCTGCATCTTTTGTCCAGTATATATTTTGTAGTTCAACACCATGAGTCGCTTTCACCACATTTGGTAAATTATAGGCAATCTTGTCTTCTTTTGGAGTGGGATGACTTGTGGGAGGTGGCTAGAGTGCTTCTGCGAATCAGTTTGTCCCTGATCTGCAAGGCGTTTGAACTTCCAGACCAAATGACAAGTTGTAAATCACGCTGGGTAGCACTGCTAGCCTGGGACACATCCATCCCCATGCAGACAGCACAGACCCACAGCCCCAGTTAATTCTGCAGAGTGAGTGAAGTGCACAAGAGTTTGTTTCGGAGCAAAGCTGCGTCCTGCCAGGGCTACATGGGGTGGTACAGCAGAGAGAAAATTTTCAGCTCTCCAGAGACTCGCTGGAGACTTCTACTGAACACTTGAGAGATCACGTTCAATACAGCAGTTAGATTAAAGTGCTCTTTGCCACCCTCTGCAAAATTTGGAAAATCTAATTAGAGTGCTGTTTCCTTCTGTGGTGGAGACAGGAAGAATAAAATATGGTTTCATGTATTGGTTGTGCTTCTTGGATACATCACCTTTAGTGCAACCAAGGTAAAACAATTTACTTCCTGTTAGTTTGTACAATTACACTTGCTCAATGCCATTGAAAGAGACTGAAGTTTGAAACTTCCCATAAGAATCCTATTGACAGTATGAGATCATATCACCCATTTGACTACATTCAAAGCATTCTTCCATTATTGCCCCAAATAAAACAGGTTTGCCTCTGATAATAACCTTTTCACCTTTGACATCAAAAGAGAAGCTGGCTTTCCTCATTGTTAGAGGTGAGAAATTCTTTGCATAGAAATAAATTTATTCATTAGCCTGGCTATGTGAGGATTTTGTAATTGTTGGATATATTAATGAAAGATGGATGCACAGAGTTATTTTCCACATTTCACGTACATTCAAAATATACCCTGTAGTGTAGGCAATTCATTTATTTCATGTAAAGTATTCTTGTCTGTATTCTACAAAAGCCGCATCTTTACTTTCCCCCCCTACTGTCCCATTGATGTGCCTACAGTGATGACAAGCACTTACTCCTCCCTGGCTCTGGAGCTGGTGAGCAGTGTGTGCGTGTGTCCTCTCCCTCTACATAATCTGGGTCGGTGTTTTGCTTACCTGCTTTTCTCCTCTGATGTGTTGCTGTCCCCTGTAAAGACAGCTTACAGAAATCGACTGCCTTTGGATTGAAACAAGTTCTGAATTATTTCCAGATGGGAATTTTTGTGATCTGCATTTAAGGTTTTTTTCCTAAAGCATTTACAGGCTATTTTTGCACAGATCCTCTGTTTATTTACATATATACTGTGGTATATAGTGAAGTTGGTGATTTTTCTTTTCCTTTTTTGCTTTATACTGTTCTGTCTTTAAAATATTTATGCAGCAATTTGTCTCGAATACCCAAGGGATTATTGTTTGTTTGTTTTGCTATAGCATGATAACTAATCCTTCCAAGATTATTGTTTAAATTCTTTTTTCCTTTCTTGCAGTGTCTGAAGTAGAGAATTACAGCGGGTTCAGAAATCAGATATGCTTTGCTGCACTGAGGAAATCTTGTCTGTAGGTCTTAGATATACAAATATTGTTTAGACATGCTCTGTGTATGTCATACTAGATGGTACAAAACGCAGGATCAGCACAAGCCGAGTCCTTGAGAAAGGAGTGATGCTGTTAAATAACATTCCCTGTAGGGGAATGGCTTTGGACTCCTGTTAAAGCCAGCCTTTGAAATCCTATATCAATAAAATATTGCCATGGCAGGGAAGGTCAGTTTATGAAATGAGTACAAAAACTTGTATTCTCTTTACTTTTAACAGCAAGGGTAATTTCTACCAGTTGGCATAGGATTCATTTCCTGTAACAGAAAGCAGGATTTCCTAAATTTGTTTCCTGTGCATGCTGCCATTTAGAAGTCTTGAAGTATCTTTATTCAGATATCGGTTACAGCCTTGGGGCTCTGCAAGCGTGTCAGTTGTAGCCATACAGTAACTAACAGGGGAAATGAAATAGATATAATCTGATCAGAGATAAGAGTGCCTGGGATTCCTGGGCAAACAGTCTTTAACCCTGACAGCCCACCGCAGCTGCCAGGACATGAAAGGGTGCACCGATCAATTGGTTTCTGCCTGTTGTCTGTCTGCCTAGGCAACCCTAAATGGGACGTTTGTAGAGCAGCTCACAGCACAGAAGGATCAATTTGTCTCTTTAGAATGAAATTTATTAGTCGATATCCACTTCAGTGGTGGCTTGGGTAATTTAATTGTCAGAAAGAGCAAAGTTTGGGGGATAGTGTGCTGAGCTGCTGTAGCTGCTCTGCTTTGTAATGCTCAGTTCGGTGTCTGACATGGCCTGGATGGAACTGCAAACTCCTGGAGCGCGGTCAGGGACTTTACTGATTTCTCCTCATCACTGAGCATGAGCTCCCTTGAAGGTGTATGAGGCGATTCAAGCCTGGTTATATCTCCTTGATTTAAGCTGTAAATATAATTTTGCATCTCGAATGTTTGTCATCTTTTTGCTGTGACTGAGAGCGTCTCCAGTTACTGTTTGCGTTGTGCAGAGTAAACCTCTTCCATCTAGCACCCAGCTGGGAACGTGCTCCCTGTCCCAGGGTGCCTAGACCCTGCCGAGGAGACATCGGTGCTTTGTGTTGTCCTCCCGGTGCCACGGCACTTCCCAGGGGCTGGGACCATTGTGTCGCCTGTTGAATGGGGACAGCAATTTCAATGCTTTTAGTACATCTGATAGGAACACTTCAAAATTATATCACTTTCCCTCTCGGTAATTATTCATTAAGTACTATAGAGGCTGGAAAGTGGCATGCTCAAAGGGGTCAGCCCCACTTCCCCTCTGGTGCTGAATGCGGTCCACCTGGAGGGCCATTAAGGGCTGATGGGACCCACGCCTGCTCGGGAGCAGCATGGTAAAGGGGGAATTTCTTTCATTATTCTTCCCTTCCATTGACATACCTTTTTGTGGTCTCAGAGCCAGCCAAAATGACTGGCCTTGCGCAATGCGGTGCAGCTAGTTTGAAGCACGTCATGTGCACGACGTAGCACCTCTTGACGTGCTGCTCATTCATTTGTTCCTCTGCGCAGGGCTTTTCTTTCGGGAGGTTTAAATGCTTCCTGACATAGGATTTTAATGAGGCACTGGTAGGGAAGGAGGGAGGAGGTGTCTGTGAAAGAAAGTCGCAAAGGAGATCCTTTAACAGGCTGAGCTGAGAGCAGAGATTTGTATCTCCAAGCATTTGCAGCTTACCAGCACGGGTGAATCAACAGCCAGGGCTGCACACACTGAACATAGTGTAACATCCTGCTGTGAAAAATTCTCAATAATTATTTATTAACCAGAGTATTAGAAACCCATGCTCCATCTTTGCTCTGGGAGACTGTTAGGAGGATTATCTAACTGCACACTTTAATGCACCAAGGATGGCTTGAAGAAACTTTTTCAAAAGATAAGCTTGAAAGAGCGTTAGATTTGTTGTAATCTCTGTGAATAAGCCTGCAAAAATTTGCTAATATTAAAACAAATATTGATTCAAATTGATTTAAAGGTCTTTCAAGGCAAAGCCAAGTCAACTAATTATTTTTTTTATCTGGCAATTTAAGACTACTTTATGAAAGGAAAAGTTTATTTTATGTTGTCTCTTAAGGCTAATTGTGGATGAAAGGGAGCTGAGTTAACAAAAGATTCTTCAATCAGACCCAGTTGTATCAATTCATCTAGTAAAATCTTGACTCAATGCAAGTATTTAGAGGTTCCATTTTTATTTGTATCTCATGTATGTGATTTCCCAAAATAAATTCCATTTTTGTGTAAGATATTTCTGGTCACTTAAGGCAGTGAAGGCAGAACCTGAAAGGCACAAGGGGTAATTAACTTTCAAGTCAGCAGCAACCATGTGCCCAGTACTCTCATGCCTTTGAGAATGTCACTGTAAAATACTTACAGTATTTTGTGTCTGTTTGGAGAAAGTATCCCTTGATCCTTTCTGGAGGCCAGTGATATATGGGCTCATGTCAGCTGCTGCTCCCATCCATTACTGCCAAGACAGCTTCTAGAGTTAAATCCCCATATCGCAGCAGGCTCAGTCTTAGACAGATGTGTCAGCTGAAATAGGGGTTCTGGGGGGGCTCGTCAGGGAAGTGAAATAAAGGCTTGGGTCTTCTGTCATGACTCTGGCTGTAATCTACTGAAAGCTTGAAAAGAATTGGGTGTTGTAGGTCCTTAAATACTAGAAGCTGCAATCAAAATGACACCTACATAAGTTCAATTAAATGAGCTCTACTGTGTGCCTTGAAAAATCTGGGGTTTGTTTTGCTTTTTTTTGTTTTGTTCGCTTTAATGTTTGGGGACTAGCGATTCTCTGCTGTGTCTGTGGGCCAGCCTTCAGCCATCTCACTGATCAGTACAGAGGCTGAAAGTTGTTGATGAATTGTTACTAGCACACAGATAGAGCATAACACAAAGCTCGTTTTGTTGGTTTGCTTTTTAAATATGAATTTTTAATGTGCTCTGCATTAGTGTTTCTGGCTTTGATACTGTAAATCTTGGGTGAATGCATCGTTTTGAATTCTTGATCTCATAAACAGCAAGCTGGGAAAGAGCGCAATCAAAAAGTCAGCGTTTGTAAAGAGTGCCCAAGCAGAGGTTTGGGCACCCCAGGCCTGGGTGGAGGGTATTTGTGCCTGCCCTTGCTGAAGGGTTGTCCTTCAGGACATGGCAGTCAAAGGCAGGGAGCTGACCACCTCCTCCTGAGAGTCTAGGACATCCGGGCAGCTGAATTGACAGGAGCTGGGCTGCCCAAGCCCCAAAAATACTGTTAGTAAGCTTCTAACTTTGGGCAGAGCCCACTAGAAAGAGCTGTCTGTATAGGAGCTCCTGCCTATATGAACAGATCCACTGTATCCCACTGATCCTGGGCTGCATAGGGAAGAGTGTGGCTAGTAGGTCGAGGGAAGTCATTCTCCCCCTCTACTCTGCACTGGTGAG
>JAOXNO010000005.1:8331281-8351831 GCA_028565335.1 Limnodromus scolopaceus
CCGCACCAGCACAAAATAAAGGGAGCAGTGTATATTTAAAAAAAAAATAATCTAAGAAAAAAAAAACCCCAACCGACTTAGTCTGTTCCAGATGCACACATCAGCAGTGAGCTAACCCCAGTTGCATCATCCACATTTCAGGCAGGGCCATGAGGGATCTTTCTGCAGCAAGGCCCGCTTATTTCAGCGTAGGAGAAATAGGCGGGGTGGGACATATTAACACACGCATACACATTCCTTAGCTTGCATTTTGTGGGTTTATCAGCAGAATCTTGAAATATTGCAGGTGGGAAAAATGTTATACATAGTTTGTAACTTCTTTTGTGTTTCAGCCTCTTTAGAAGTTTTGCTTTCTTTCAGCTGTGAAAATTTTCTTGTATGTTTTAAAATAGAACTTTTTTAGAAAAATAATTTATATATGTATTCTAACAATCCATTTATATGCCTGAACTGGCAGGTGGTACTTCTAGATGTCCTGCAGACATGGTTGTTAAGTTTTCTATTTAATCCATTAAATATTTGGATTTTAGGTGTGGATGCTGACAGGGGATAAGTTAGAGACAGCCACTTGTACAGCCAAGAACGCGCATTTGGTGACACGGACACAGGACATCCATATATTCAGACTAGTGAGTAACACCCGCCTTCCCCTCTCTCAAGACTTGTTCGGGACCCCAAATTCTGGGTCAGGAGGGGTGCTGAGATCACGACTGTTTTCCAACAGTGGACCCATAGTATTCATATTTTTTTGACCCAGCTGTCTATCCCCTGAGCTTTTGTTTATCTGTGTGCTCTGAATAATTCAGTGTGCTGCCTGTCCCTATTGCTTTTGCTCCTTCTGAGGCTTGTTTGTTTGTTTTTTCACCCAAGTGAAGTAACCGTTTCCTCAGTTGCCATCTTTTTTCCCCAGGTGACTAACCGTGGAGAAGCCCATCTAGAGCTGAACGCCTTCCGCCGGAAACACGACTGCGCTCTTGTTATTTCTGGTGACTCGCTGGAGGTAAGCTCCAAACACCTCAGGCTGTTCAGGAACAGCCCCAAAACACAGTGGCTGAATTAGGATTTTTTCAAAAAGAAACTTCCATAGCCCAAACGCTGGTGACGCTTCTGATCTCTGTAAATTAGGTGTGCCTGAAATATTATGAGTATGAGTTCATGGAGCTGGCTTGCCAGTGCCCTGCCGTCGTGTGCTGCAGATGTGCTCCAACACAGAAGGCCCAGATCGTGCGATTGCTCCAGGAAAGGACCGGCAAACTCACCTGTGCAGTAGGTAAGGGACTAATTAGGGAGGAGTGACCATGTAGGATGGTGTCTTCATTATTTCTTCTTTTGAGTGAACAGTCCCAAGTCATCTCATAATAACTGGAAATACTGAGTTAGAGAACAGAGTTTTTGCAGGATGATTGATAAGATGAAATATTGCATATGAAAACTTCAGTGAACAACTACTCATAAATATTTGGGGTGATATCTTTGCTTGAACTTGATCAGGTAAAGTGCCATTGTTAATCTGTGAGTTGTATTTCAGTGTTCTAGGTATAACAGTAGACCTACAAGTCAAAGTGACCTGTGGGTCTGTTAAAAATAAAAAAAAAACAACAAAGCTTCTTAAAGAATTTAAATTCATGATTTCTATTAAAAATCCTGCTTTTGTTGATAGGGTTAAATGTTCCTTCTAATACAGTCTGGTGCAGATGCCTTTGGTGGGGTTGCAGATTTCCTCTGTTGCTTAACTACCAACATCATTTGTCTGTGCTCTGGCCTGCAGGTGATGGAGGGAATGATGTTAGCATGATTCAGGAGGCTGACTGTGGCGTTGGAGTTGAAGGAAAGGTGAGATTGCCTCGTCTTTAGTAACTCTTCCTGTGGCAATTCAGGAGCTAGTTTGCAACTCGGTCTTAAATGAATCCTCAGAAATTTGTGCAAGAAAGTGAGAAGCTTCCATAAGAATAATCATCAGACTGATAGCCTTATCGTGAAAAATAATTTGGCTGTAAAGGAGACTACTGTTTAACAGGGTTCAAGTTCATTATTTGTTTCTTGGCAGATTCCCTGAATTTGGACCATCGTGTTTCGTTTGGGGTTTTTTAATCATGTGTAGATGTTCCAATTGCTGGAATTATAATTGCTCTGATAAGGTACACCCTACATGTACAATTAAAAACCAGTTATATAATTTAGAAAGCAAACTCTGGGTTAGAGCTCTGGTTCCTGCATGTGGAGCTGTTTGGAATGACAAGACTGAATTTGGCGGCAGTGGAAAGACTCTGCTTGCAGTGAGCCAAAACATTAAAATTGAGTGAACTTTTGAGACTGAAAATTTGTGTTCAGAACTGACTTGATATGAGTGTCACGTTAACATGCGTGTTGTGAATCATAATCCAGAGGGTTGCTTGGAGTTGGAGGCCAGGGTTCAAATGGGAATTCTCTTCATAGTTTTGCTCTTTGCTTAAAAGTCACGGTGGAAGGCAGAAATGCTGAGGTAATACTCTCCCCCACGTAATGTACTGCAAATTTTCATAGAAATTCTGTCAGTAATAACTAAATAATAATACAATATTTTTTTTTTTGTTTCAAATGATGCA
Organism: Limnodromus scolopaceus; assembly: GCA_028565335.1. NCBI lineage: Eukaryota > Metazoa > Chordata > Aves > Charadriiformes > Scolopacidae > Limnodromus > Limnodromus scolopaceus. Next base: position 8,333,867 of record JAOXNO010000005.1, read on the forward strand.
ATGATCTCACTATGCTTTTGCTTGCTGTTGTACACAGGAAGGAAAACAGGCATCACTTGCAGCCGATTTCTCTATCACTCAGTTTAAACATCTGGGTCGTTTACTCATGGTGCATGGAAGGAACAGTTACAAGCGGTCTGCAGCTCTCAGTCAGTTTGTGATCCACAGGAGCCTGTGCATCAGCACAATGCAGGTAAATGGACTGTCATGATGCCTTTCCCAAAGGAGAGTTGAAAAAGTAAAATCAAAAAAGTACAGGTTCTGTGTTTCATTTTAGACATAACTATTTCTTCTCCTGAAAATTTTCATGGTTTGGAACTTAAGGCTGTCACTTTGATATGAAAACACATAAGAAAGTTCCTGGTGTTGGAGAAACGTCAGCAGCTTTTCCAAAATCAGATAAACAATATTCTACCTTAGAAAACACTGCTTCCGTGCATCATGTCGTCACTGTTATTTAGTAATGCTAGCAAATACTGAAAATCTGAAGCAGAGTAATACTCCCAAGGCCTCTGCTGAGCGACTGCACTTATTTTCAGGTGTGTTTTAACTTCAGTCTCACTATTTGAAGGCCTTACTGAGGCAGCTGAGGAGGACCTGGCTCAGACCCTGGATGAGGTTACTGAAAGCTTGGTCTGGCGTGCTCTGGAGTGTTCACAGGAGCTGTGCTGCAGAGGCGGCTGAAACAGATATTAACCTGCAGCAACGTGGAGGTGGTCTCTTCCTCTCCATTTCAAAAGGAGCCTTAGAAACAGATTTAGTATTCACAAAATTTACATTGTTTGTGTGTGCTGAGCCTCAGTGTAATGAAATGCAATTGCCAGTTGGCAGGGAGCATTGAAAGAGATTTTTAGAGTTCATGAGCCAAATTCCATTCTTAGCTGTGATGACTTGAGAGAAAGTTACAGTTAAGGACAGAGGTTACTCTTTGGGAGTTGTATTTCCATGCCATAGCATACTGATATATTCCTTAAAAATACTAGTGTGTTTGGTTTTGTTTTTTTTTTTGAAGTAAGACATTTGATATTTTTGAGAAGGCTGATTCTGCCCTCTCCTCCTTTTAGAGTAAACACATTGGAGAGGGATGCAAAGAGACAAAAGGTTCAAACTCAGGGGACAGCCTAGCTTACTTTGCAGCTGAAAACAAGAACAGAAGACAAACCTATAACTTCTGACAATGGAAAAATTAATCTTGAATTATATGGAGTTTGTATTAGTGAGTGTTTACTCTTTACATTGTGAAGACATCATCCAGGCATAAATAAGTATGCACCTGTCCTTCACAACATCTGGATGGCTTTGATCAAACCAGTGGGCTTTGGAGAAAACTCTTTATGTTCTTTTCTATGGAATTACATTACAAAAACTTTTCCAAATCCAGCTCTCCAGTACTTGCTATTAAACATAGCTTTCATCCAAGGTTTGCGTAAGAATAAAAAGGGTTGATATTACATTCTTCTGTCTTCATTTCAGGAATTTGGAGAACCCACTGCAAGTATGTTCCAGTTTGAACAGAGTATATTTTTAAGCTGTTACTTTTACTACAGTACCTATCATCTGAAAAGCTTATTTCGTTTCTCTTCTAGGCTGTTTTCTCATCAGTATTTTACTTTGCTTCAGTTCCTCTCTATCAAGGCTTTCTCATCATTGGGTAAGAGCTCACATTTTACTACTAGTGTGGAAAACCTGTGCATAATGAATAGATTTGTGCTAATTAACATGCAAGGCATGTACATCTCCACTCTGTATGTTTCACAACGCTGCTTCAGAAGATGGTTGTGATCCTTGTCCCCTTTCTGTTCCTCTGCACTGAGCAAAGCCACCAAGGCAGCACAAGTACTTCTTCTAGAAGCCTTTCCAAAAGGACAGTTTGTCACACGTAGAGCACGAGAAGCAAGCCGTCCTTCAGGAACCGCTCCTTCGATCCTAGTAAAAAGCAGAGGGGCAGTCGTTATGTTCCGTTCCCTGCGCAGCACGGACAGCCTGTGCCCACCTCCTGACAGTGTCAGAAAGTGGGGACAACCCAACCTCTTCACAGGAGGAATCAGTTCCTGCCTAAAATATACTGGGATTATACTTTCCCATGACTTTATAGACTTTTGAGTACATAATTAAAAAACAAACAGCAAATTAATCTCCATTGCCTCCTGATGCAAACAGGATCAAGCCTGAACTGTAGAGCAAACTTTGGGGTAGGGACAGGTCTGTCCTTGGCTCCATTAATAACCCTATACCAGCAGTTGCAATACTTGAACCAATCATCTGTGTATGAGTGTTTCTAATCAAAAGCCATTCAAATAGAAAACCCTGCAGGTTTTTCCTACATGCAAAACTTTGGCTTGTTCCATTTGCAAGTTTTTATAACACGTACGTCATTCGGCGCTTCAAGAATGCTGTATTTCCTTTCTGAAGACTATAGGATTTCTGTTTGCTGAGATATATATATCTTAGATAATTTACTGATCTTCTACCTTCTTCTCAGGTACTCCACAATTTACACCATGTTTCCAGTGTTTTCTCTAGTCCTGGACAAGGATGTTAAATCTGAAGTTGCAATGTTGTACCCAGAGCTCTACAAAGACCTTCTTAAGGTGTGGGAGACTCTTGTTTTGTCTGTTTCGGTTTAAGGAAAGATCCCTGTCTTGATCTGAAACTCTCTAAATGTATAAAGTCAAGTATTTTATTAGTAATACAGAGCTTTATCATGCATTTTTCAAGCAAAATTATTTTAAAGGCAAATTTGAATTAACAGATACAACCAGATTTCCTGGCACTTTGTTATTGAATGCTACATGAAATGCAATTTATTAAAAACGGCTGGAGAAATAGAAGTTCCATTCTGTGGGAAATTCTAAGGATTTAATATTACCGATTTGTTCCAAAATAAAGGGGAAAGAGAACTTGTCAGGGATTTGGCACTATCCTGAAGCCAGAAGAGGAGATGGGGGGAAGGGATATGCTCATTTTCTGGAGGGAGGAGGTTATCACGTAGGTTTTTTTATTAGAAATTTGCCTTGAGGAGGAGGATCTAAAGGGTCCTAAAGGTTTGGTTGCTGTGCTGTTTTTGTAGCTTTAGCGTGAAATTGGGTCCTTCTTCTTGGACAAAGAAAACTTTATTTGATGTTTACCATAGAAATATCAGGAAGGTAAATCTTGTCTTAGGTTCCTTTTTTTTTCCTGGAAAATTTTTGGAATAACTGGGCTATGCAGACCGGGAACATCTTTCTTAATTGAAGGAAAGGGTGGACTGAGTCTTCAACAGATCCTTTCCCTCAAGGATTTCTGTTAAACAGATACTCTCAGAAGCAAAGCCTGTTTTTCCAACAGCCTGAATAAGTCTCCATCTGGTTTCACTTGTATGTTGTCTCTTATGTCATAAACCACTAATTCTCCAACCATCCTTAGGCCTGGTCTAAACATAGGGGTTTTTTGTACTGGTATAACTGCGTTGGCTGGAGATGCTTTTATTAAAACCTGTCTGCCTTCAATATGATGGTGATTTGTGTGTATGTGTGTGTGTCTAGAAATACAGTATTAATATATTCATATATATGTGTATGCGCACATCTTATATTTCACAGTACAATAACTAAGCTCATGAGACATCTTTGCATTGAATTAATCTTGTGTGCAGTAAGGACTAGGTTGTACTGTACTGTGCAAGCAGTGAGCTTCAGCAGTCCCAGGCCTACTTTGTGCATCATGAAAAATGAGAATAAAAAGGCAGTTCCTCAGGGTTGGTTGATTTGTTTTGTTTTCTTTCCGAATCACCTTCAAATTCTTTTTTATTAATTGTCGGGTTGATCTGTAAGTGAATGTTTATAAAAGAAAACCCAGCTGAGCTTTGTCCTTTTGTTTTTGTTTCCCCCCCTCCAGGGACGACCGTTATCATATAAAACATTTTTAATATGGGTCTTAATAAGCATCTATCAAGGTAAGAAATCAACTTCTGCTTTGCCTTTGGATGTTTTAATGAGTACAGAATATCTGTTTGTATTGCAGGAAGTTACGTAAGGTATGAAGTGAATTTAGCAATGCATCCTTGGGATAATGAATAAATATTTTTTTTTTGTCTCAGAAAACGTTGGCAGCTTTACCAAAGGAAGAAATTATCTAAAACTAAATATTGGCAACAACTGGTCAACCCTGTTGTAGGCAATGATGTAGAAGTTCAAAGCGTTGTGCCTCTTCCCATTGGGACCATCCTGTGTAATTTTGTGCAAGTTCCTTTCAGTGCTTTAATTGCTCTATCTGCAAAGTAGAATTTCTGACTCCTCCCTTCTTTTGAAAAAGGTTTTCAAACCTATGGATTATAGAGGTTAGTCAGTCAGCATGCAAAATACAGAATCTGTAGCTTTATGTATTTTATCTAAACCGTGTCTATTAGAAGTGGCAATAGTTCTGGTTACTTCATGGCCATTTGTAACGAAGGATTAGAGTAGAGCTCAGTTTCCTGATCATGTGCCATACGCTCTAATCTGGCTGTTTAAGCAGTTAGGCAAATGCCTTAATTGTAATACATCTGTTTTCCAAAACTGGATGTAGTAATTGGGGTATATGTCCAGCAAGGTCTTTTTTTTTCCAGTTTGTCTTTTTTATCAAGTAACTTCAAACTCAAATAGTTTCTGTAAGTGTTAATCAAGGAATCATGGAAAATGTGTAAATAACATGGAGCTATAAAACTAAAATGGCAATACGATTCTGTGACAAAATATCTTGTTTTCCAAAACCCCCTTAATCAGCAAGAGTCAGAACAAATGTGCCAAAATAAGCAGCTAATTCTTACTGATGTAGTTGGTATTACCATCCTCAGTAGGTGAAAGCTCTCTTGGTGTTACATTCTGAAATCTAGTATGGTAGAACCCCAAGACAGGGATAACAGTCTTCTGATGCTGTACAAATATGATGGCAAAGCCAAAGCATTTATAGAAAATTCACAAGTGGTGGAAAGCTAAAGCCAGAGGGTGATGCATTGAGGGAAAGATTTCTTATTGAGCTAAGACCACTATCTGGTTACAATTTTTGGTTAAAGTGACTTCATTTCTGATGTGCTAAAGAACTAGAAAACAGCAGGCCAAACAATTGGGCTAGTTGCTAGCAGAGATGAGCCTGACTGAAAACTTGAGAAGTCCTAAATTTTGGAAAGTTCACAGCTGGATTTGAACTTTGTGGCTCAAGGTCTAGTCACTTGCAGGTTTTCCCTTCCGAAACCGGCCTAGTGTGATGGATGTTGGTGCGGATTACTCATGCTGCTAACATGAGTTATTTGTGCAGGTGGCCGTGTGGGTCCTTGTGAGCGTTCCCTGGCCTAGCCGGAATGGGAGCACGAAACAATGCATCATTAACAGTGCTTTAATGTGTGCCCCTTGTAGGGGAAGGTGTAAAGGGGAAGGAACTTGGCCAAAGTACTGCAAAGAGAGCCTAACTTGTATTCATTGAGCTTTTCAACACCTTGCTTCCATCTGGGCACTGAGGCAACGCAGTAGGTTTTAGAAATACTTGATATCTTTTAGCTTCTGAGTAGTGACCAGCTGCTTTCTGGGAGGATAGAGTTTCGTGATGTTAGAAATCTCCAGTTGCCAAAATAGCGTGTATTAATTTCCTATCTCCACGTGTCTATGAATATGATAGACTGTTACAAAACTCTGGACACCTCTGCTGTAACTTTTCCCTGTCTTCTCATCAGTTCTGTCTCCTAAATAGTAACTGATTCATTGTTATTACATTCATCAGGCTTCATGAAAAACAGTCTCAAGGCATGACTGTGTTTCAGCCTTTCCAAGACCTAGCAGTGGGATTTAGAGCTTAGACTGATGTTTGAATAAAATACCCAAATGTTCCATTCCCTTGCAGGTAGCATCATCATGTACGGAGCGCTCCTCCTCTTTGAGTCCGAATTTGTCCACATTGTTGCCATTTCCTTCACGTCCTTGATTCTCACAGAGTTACTGATGGTGGCGTTGACAATCCAGACATGGCACTGGCTCATGATAGTGGCTGAGCTGCTTAGTCTCTCCTGCTACATAGCTTCTCTGGTCTTCTTACATGAGTTTATTGGTAGGTTAAATGCCTTTTCTCCAATCAGTTTATGACCTGAATGGTAACAGGACTATAATGAGCTGAATTGAACTTAAAGGCTGTTGATGAAGCCAACAGTAATTTTGGTTCTGACAGTGGTTCTGACCAGAATAAGCTCTATTCGATTTTAAGACACTTGAAAGATATTTTATAGTTCCTTCACGTAGAAAAACGGTAGAGGAGGTAAAGGAGGTCAGTGGAGCGTGCTGCCCAGTGAATCTCATCCGTACTTTCAGAACTCCACCATGGATCAGCTGTCATTTGTAATGGTGGTCTTTGTTTCCATATGGAAATTGAGCTTGAGACCACAGATTGAAGCCTCTGCTGTTGGTTTGAAAAATTTCATCTTTTAACTGGGTGAAGGAGCTGCCTCAAAAAATTTGCCTTATTTTATCTGCTTCATTGGGGCCCTTCTCTTGTGAGTTTGGTTGTTGGGGTTTTTTTATTTGCCTGAGACAGAGCTAATCCTTTTCCCTGGCTAAAGGAAAAAGGATGAGAAATTCCACATTCCCCTAGTTGCAAGTATCAGATCCATAGGGTTTGTTCCAGTTTTCGTTTGGGAACCACAAGGTGTCACTACTTCTTTCATAAAGCTCTTTGCTAACTCTGAAGACGATGAGAGTAACTTTCCAATGGGCTAGATCCATATCTCTTGCATATGGCTACACCAGCTCCAGTTTGAACAATGCCCCAACTATTTTTGCAGCGATTCTGAGGTATTGGAACTGAGTTGAGAGATGTGTTTGCTGGACTACCAGCAAAGTAGCAGAGGACAGTTCCCAGAGTGAGAAGACAAGCAGTCCATTTACAGGAAGGTTAGTATTGCCAGGAGATGGATACCCCTATTCCAGATGGGCTATGTAAGGGCACTTGCCTGTGAGGAGTTACATGCCTTACTGAAATGTGTGGTGCAGAAAGCTGTATCTTTTGTGGAAGAGAAGGACAGAAGAGTGAGGAGCAAGGGATCATACGAGCTTTGAACTTGCATGTGGAGAAGGTGAGGCTGTTTAAGAAGCATTGGTAGATTGAATTGCTTTTCTGCACCTCTTCCCAGAATGTACTTCCCATCGTCATTGACTCTGTGCTCTTTTCTTTTTACAGATGTTTACTTCATTGCAACTTTGTCGTTCTTGTGGAAAGTCACCGTCATCACTCTGGTGAGCTGCCTCCCCCTCTACGTCCTGAAGTACCTGAGACGAAGGTTTTCTCCGCCAAGCTATTCGAAGCTCACGTCCTAGGGCTGCTCTCCTTGTGCACCAGAGACAAATATTGCACATGGCTGAGAGACAAAATCATGTAGTTGTTACTATAATGAATACGTCCAATATTTGCATAAGGATCATGTGGTAATCTCTATTACATGCTGCTTTATTGAAAAAAGGCTTCACAACTGCCGTGAACGGAAACCTAACGATAAAAGGGAGTTTTCTTGAGGGCAGAGGCACTTGTTAGTTCATACAGTTTTTGTCCCTTTTATTCAACCTAACTGAGGTCAAATGTGTGTAACTGATGACAGTGGGTTTCTCATGCGTGGGTAAAAGTATCTGAAAGCTGCTAACTGACCTTGGAATTTACATTTGACAAATTTAAGTTACTTTTTAAAGTATCTGTGCTGTTCCTTGTATTGTGTTATGTTATTTTATATTATTTATCTTTTTGATTCAAGTAGTTACATTCTTTTTTACATCCTGGAAATCCCTTAATGTAGGTGATGCACTGTACTGCTGACAGCTGATTCCTGATTTACGGCATGCTGTTTCCATAATGGGGCTCCAGCATGTCGGATCTACACACACTTGAGAATCTGAACGTGTTTGAGATTTTCCTTCAGTTGAAATGCGGTCAGTCACCCTAGTGATTTTGGAGGTATCCAACCATTGATAAATATGGAGAAATGTAGTCCAAAAATGAAGAAACTCAATTTTGTTTGGCTTTTGTGCTTCCTGTTAGAAGGAGCTGGTGACATAATAGCTTTAGTCTGTATTTATTTGTATAGGAGAAAATTATCTAAACTAAAGCAAATCCTCTTTGGGAAAGAAATTCGCAGTTGATCAGACTTGAAATGTGTCGACAACGTGAGAAGAGACTCGTACTGTTCTGCAGACAATGTGGCAGACGTGTCTTGAATCCTTGGAGACTAAAAGGAAAGGTCACAGAGCTGCTACTCTTCACAGCTACATGAAATCTGTTTCCTGTTAGGGTGAAACTGTGAAGATGAGCTGGAAATAAGCTGAGGCACTCCTAGGTGGATGTTGTTCATGACATATTCCCTGCAGAGAGGCAGTTTTTGAGAACCTTGCACTTGCTTTGCTCGAAAAACTAAACTTGAATGACAGAGGCAGGAGTGGGGTTTGCATGAAGGCATTAGGCTTGTGTGCAGAGCAAATTTACTGACTGATTTTTAATTTTCAATAACTAAACTCGATGAGTTCTGTTTTTATAATAAGCATTGGCCCATGCTATAATACCGTGAGGAGAGTGACACCTACTTGGGCTGCTCAGGAGAATGACGGAGAGTTACGGGAACCTTTTACCATTGGGTCTGAGAATCAAACGTAGATGAGCTTTTAGTGGCAGCCATCCCCATCTAATGGCTGTTTAGTCTGTGCTAAATTAGTTGCTTGCTGCCTCATTCCCACGTCATAAAAACCACCGCTCGAGCTGGCACTGCTTGGCGCCGTTGTTGGTCGGCTGTGTGGAGGGACCGGGAATGGCAGAGCCCAGAGCTTGAGCTCCCTTTTCCTCTCTCAAGGCAGCCCTTCCAGGTCAGGGCAGCCACACTGGTGTGAGGAGCAGAAGCTCCCTGATTGTCTCTGTGCTGTGCTGAAGCTCTCTAATGGACTGCCAGCTTCTGGTGCCATTGCGACAGGCATTCCACTGTCACAAGGAGCACAATGCTGCATTAAAAGGTCTGGTGTGAAAAGGGAAGTGTTCTAGAAGGGGAGCTGGAGTCAGTGTTGACCCATAGTGGTATGTCTCGAATTTTCAGATCTAAGATAGCCCTGGCTTGTGTGGTTGCTGGGTGGTAATTCCTCCAGGGAGTGTTTTGCACAACCTGACCTGCCTTCCTTGCTCTCAGTTCCTGTGAGAAATTACAAAGAGGAGGGGAAGCAAGTTCCAGAAGATTTAGAGAGAGATTGGATGTGGTTCATAATGCACGTGGCTCAAGGTGAAAGGAAGGTACAAGTCCATATGACCTTGTTGTTTCATATGGGGCAAACTCTCTTAATTTAGAAAATTATGTTTCAAAAATCCTTCAGGAATAAGAACAGCAAATACTTTAACTCACAAGGTTTTTCTTCTGTGCCAGCTGTCTGACGTCTTGATACATAGCGATCGCCTTCAGAAACAGCCTACTGGCTGAGGAAAGCTAATTCTTAGTATTCACCTTTTCATAATAGTTTGAAAAAATGCCTTTTTTCCCTTCTCTTCTATTTTTTTTTTCCCTAACAATAATATACATTTCTACCTATTTGACACGCTTGTTCATCTTGGGAAAGGTCCTAGAAGTCCAGCACTTCTCAGTGCTTTGTCTCACGGAGGAAGAGCTGTGCCTGAACAGCCCATTTGTGGGGGAGTTTGCCAACAGCCTTTTCTGAGTTATGCCACTTTGCCAAAAAGATACTTAATATTGTCTTTATCATGACTTGCTGCAGCTCCTGGATAGTGTCGGCCATGCAGGTGTTCTGGAGTCCCCAGTCAGCATTTGATTGAAGTAGATTTAAATACAAGAATCAAGAATTTCTTTAGGCAACTTCTTGGGACTGAGAAGTCAAGTCCCTCTTGTCTGTTGGCGAACACATCGCAGTACACGTCTTTGTAAAGCCCTGTCCCTATCGCGTGTGTACTAGTAGTTAAATGTCCTGCAAGAATAACAGTGCCATGCTACTGTATGTAAATATTTGAGACGTATATATGGTAGAATTCACTGTTTCCTGAAGTCAATACAGTTTACACTGAGTGGACCATATTTGCAAAATATTAGCTTACACCAAGAAAGGGAGTGAATTGTGATTTCAGTTATATTTATTGAATCCTAACTTTAATTAAGGGACGCATATTTAGTGGAATTGATAGTAATCCGTAGCTGTGTTTTGGAGTGTGAATTATATTCCTTTGCAGCTAGTTTTTTTTTTTTTTTGCACAAGGTTGTAAATCCAGGAAGTAATTTCTGTCTGGGTATACACGGCATTTTTTTAAAGCAATCAGAAAATTAAAACTGCCATCTAACAAACAGCAGGAAAGAGGAATGATTGTTATATTTTTCAAGTTTAGCACTTTATGTCTGCAATCTATTTCTCTTAAGTTATTTAAAAAAATGTTTTTAAAAGCAAAGTTTAATACATATGTTCATACTTATTGTACATTTGAATAAATGGATTCTCTGCTGGAAATTTAATTTAGTCTTCTTCCTCTAGTATGCTCGTAATTTGTGCTTGTTGGGAGTGAAGCATTGTTTTCTTGTTCCATGTAGTATCTTGTTTGTAGCCTGCCTTAGTGTTCTTCCTACACCCTTTTTTGTTCTGGTTGATGTGCTGTGGCAGTTCCTATAACCCGTGTGCTTTGGGGCTGTGCCCCGAGCGATGCTGTGGGGCAGCGCTCTCTGTCTCCCCATCTGCTTTAGGGACACCAACGCTCTGTGCTGTGCTGCTGCCGTGGGTGGGTGGTTAACGTGGGGGCTTTGTGACATGCACTGTTCTCTTCTTGCACCTCTGCAGTAATTCCAGGTGTGTCGCAACCCTATTCATTGGTGGTTTGGGTTTTTTTTTTCCCTTTAACTCTGTATTTGTTTCCTCCATGGAGCTTGTCCTGTTCATCTTTGCAAACATTTGTCTTGCTCAGCTCACAGCGCAGTTGAAATGCAACATTCTTTATTCAACAGCAGCAGCTTAAATCTGTGCAGGGTCTTATCAGAGCTGGGCTGGGGAGTGATGAGTGACATCCCTGGTGGCCCCTCCGTGTTGAGAACTACGTGCTGAGAGCTACAGCTGCGGCTGGACCAAACTGAGCGGCACCAAAGGCGCTGTTTTTCTGTGGTCTACTGAACTATCGCAGTTAAACGCCGTGACAACCTCTCTCGTCCTCGGCAACTGCTGAGGAAAATTTTTTTTCTATAGTTGAGCTGATTTTTGTCAGGGAGCCCCAGAGAATTAGATGTGAGAATCCCTAGAGCTTGTCTTTTGGCTTTATCTTTTGAAGAAAGCTGCTGCACCACCTGGTGCATCCTAAACCCTCGGTGTGTGCAAGCAGTGCTCTAGACCAGGTACGTGAACTACCATCACCTGCAGCTCAGCGTCACGAGTTCTTTGCACTCAGCTGTTCGGATGGGGTTTGACTCATCCCCACAGTTGCTGGGGCCAGTCCAGTGCCCACTAAAATCTTCAGTGTGAGCTGCTTGGGCTCTTTCACTTTTTATTTATTATTAGTTATTTCATAATTAATAAGCTCTTTGATTTGCGTGAAATCCTGGGTTCTACAGCTTTGCCAATATGGTCCATTACTACTGCCTACTACAACTTGTGTACTTATATGCCTTGGAGAACATTTTTAATTGTTAAAAAATAAATGTTAAGTTAATTTAATTTTTAATTGGGGAAGTGGATTCTGGTGTCAAAATGATATTTACTGTGATGCCGATGTTTTGTACCTGTCATCTAGTTAAACAATGTGTAAATACTCTTGATTCAAGAGAAATATGAATGCCAATTATTTATTGTTCTGTGGAGTTACATGTTGCAGATGTGTAAAAACTTAAAAGGGAATGTTGTAAAACAAGGTGGAAAAATAAATTTTATGCAACTTCTTTACTTCATCCATATATACCATGTATGGGGCACCTGAGTTAGTCTGGGCATGATCAGTCCAAGATGTGTTTTGACAGAATTGTAAGTAATAGGTTGAGTTGTGGCCCTTTACAGCTGTGGTGTAAGCTTTTTTGGTGACTTCTTGCAAGATGGTTTGGGCAGGCTGCTGGCCCCACTGCTGTCCTGCCACCGCTCCGGTCAGAGGAGGACCTGGGGCTGTGACCACCAGGTGGAACTTCAGCCCCACGCTGCCACTTCGCTGCGGCCGTTTCTACAGCCAGTTAGTCCTAGAGCACCCAACTGTCCCGAGGATTTTAAACAAACCCTGTGATTTGTAAATTCAGTTTCAAGAGACTCATCTCATTCAGGAAAATTCTGGTCAAATCATCCTCGTGATTTTTGGTGCCACCCCAACCCAAGGGGAAGATGGTCGTTCCTGCTGGTGCCCACTGCTGTGAGTTAGGAGGAAGTCTTTCCTTTGAAACGTATATATGCTGCTCTCGGAAAAGCAATGATGCAATAGCATTAGAAACAGCTATTTTTGGAATGTTCTCATCACTCAAACGTTTGATTAACTGGCTCAGCACAACAGCAGTCCTGCAGCCGGGGCTGGCTGCCCCACTGCTGGGTCAGAAACGGGAGGCAGAGGCAGGAGTCTAGCACTGAGTATTCTCTGCAGGGGAAACTTCAATAGCACTGATTAAGAACACGGTATGATAGTTTTCTAACAAAAATATAACAGAGCCATAAAAATGCAAAAAAAAAAATTATAAAATGGGATAAAATAAATCTATAACTTGGGAGACTATTTCACTAAAACAGTGATAAACTATCCCTCAGATCATTAAACAATTACTAAATATTTATTTAATAAATACAGGATGCAGATGCCAACATCTTAACCTTTTTCATTATGAACTTTTTTTGTATAAAATATTAAATAAACAGGTTTTGTGATGCTCTCACACATCAAATGAATGCCGTAGACTCCAGAAATTACAGTAACAGACTTCACTCCCAAGTGTTACCAATTTCCCACTCTAAATGGGTTACATAAGCCCTAGTTAGTGGTTCTTTTAATTTATGGATGGTTTCTTTTTAATGGTGAAATGTGTAATTAGAAAAAGCTAGAAATAGTTTTTCTAAACTCACTCTGGAAAGGGAAGGAGAATTTCTGCATTTTTTTTTTTCACCCAAACATTGCATAATAGTAGAAATGTCAAAGATTTCCATGGAGTTTAATTTCATTCTTCATGTGGCTGTGGTCATACAAGAAGTTTGAACACTGCAGGGGTTGGCAGATTTTTGGAAGATCACGCATCCTGGGATAAGTTTTCAGCCGAGGCTTTACCAAAGAATGCCTGGCCTTATTTTTCGAATTGTGGTCATATTATACACTAGACACCAGCGTGTCTTTTTTTTTTTTTTTTTATTCTAAAAAGAAAAAAGAAAAGGTGCTGGCTGGTAATTGGGTGTCTTCCTATGGCCCTGAGCCTAATGTGTTGTATGAAGATGTGCAGAAGCTTCACTTTGCCTTAAACCTCAGCAGTGCACCCTCTGTCTTTGCCTTCTGATGGCCCAGCTGCGCACCTACTCTGCCTCTTCTCCGTGGCGTTACTGGGGCATTAAATATCGTCGTCGTGATAAAGCTTTCCTAGAGGAAGGCAACTGCTCCTGTTCCCATTTCACAGAGGGAACCTGTGGTCTCCAGGCTGTACCCAAACTCTTTGGTACAGAGACCTTGGGTATGGTACAGAGACCAGAACAATATTCTGTTTTGAGTATTAGGCTTAATCCCCACCTCAAACATTGGAGTCAATGCTACAGGAAAGTTGCTTATTCCACAGGATATTCAGATGTCTGTTTTTAAATTCCGAATGTGGTTGCTGGCTTTTAAAAAAAAAAAACAAAACAAAAAAAACCCCAACCAAAACCAAACCAGACCTTATTATATAGCGTATTGATAAACCCCAATCCAAAAATTTTGCTGGGTTCTTCCATCTGAAACCTGGAACCGCGGGTCCAAGTTACCTCTGTGCTGTGAAAGCGGTGAATTTCGGAGAGCGTGAGCAGCAGTTGGCTGCGGAAATGGCATCGCTGTGACTGCAAAGAGGTTACCCAAGGAGAAACTTTGCTGAGCGTGACAGCAGCTAGTGGCAGCACTGCCTCCTGGTCCAGCACCTCCTTGGGGTCAGTATCAAAACTGGTGCTGTGGTTTCCCTGGGCCACGAGCTGGTATTTCCTGGCCTTAAGACTCTCTGGGTGGTGTCGGGCTCTCTAAATTACATGGTGAATCTCTGAATTTTTGCTGCTTGTAATTAAAGCTATAGATGATCAGGATCTTGCAGGATCTGGCCTTCAGAAGAACGCCCTTCCCTCTGCTGCTCCTCCTCCCTCTGTGGCCTAAGACCTGACTGTTACTGAGTGAGTGGGTTACAGAAAAGGGCTTTAAAATCATTGCATTCCCACTTTAAAGCCTCCCTCTCTTGGCTTGCTGTAATTGTGCACGTAAGGAGGAATATTGTGTGCTGTTCAGATTCTCTCACAGAAAGAAGTAGTAACAAGAACAATCTGTGCAAAAGAATTTAGCGCATTAAATATGGGGGTAATAGTCATTCTCATTTGTCCTTTTATGTGAAACAGATTTTATTTTAAATGTACACTCTGAGTGGCTTAACCGTATCCAGAAACTTGTTTACCAGGGTAAAAGTAGAATTACCCACAGTATAAATTAAGAGCATGAGCAGAGGTGAGTTGCTGGTGCCGCGTGGTGGTGCTTAGTCAGCTCGGAAGCGCTGCCGGAGCACACCTTGGTGGGCACGGGGGAAGTGGGTACCGCCTGTGCTGGGGGGGGGTTCAGAGGACGGCGTGTTTGCTCATGTGTTTCACATCTGCTCCAAAACGAGCTGTGCTGTAGCTCTGCTCGAGGCGTTATGTTTCTGTGCCGTTGGACGGGGATCTGTCCTGTGCTGGCTCTTCTGTCTTTAGGACATGTCACCTCGGGTTCGTGTTGTACAGTGGCAGATTTCACCAACGTCTGACCTGTCAAAAAGCGATGCAAATCGCTATAGATCGGGATTCCTGTTTAAAATGGGAACAAACCATTTCTCAGCGATACCATTATATAAAATGCCATGTAAAGGTCTCGATGAAGCACGTTACCTGCTCCAGCAGCAGTGGTGTAACATGGACAGGAACGCCGCCGGGCACCGAGCCTATGGGACAGGCGAGGGATGCTGCCTGCACAGCAGAGTTCCTCTGCGCCCTTTGTACGTGTGACATTATGGTTTTGACTACAAGGCACATTTATAAGGAACGGTGTTCCTTCCCCCTGTCTGACAGCATCTCTGCCCCAATGCGGTGGTTTGCGGCGAATCGCTGTGTCCTGCATCTGCCCTTGCTGTGACTGCCGACAGGCAGAGCCCTTTCTGTCGCTCTGGGCAGGAAGACCTCACGTGTGACTTGGCTCTCCTGGGCAGGCCAGGGCGCCGATTCGGGACTGGGAGTCGAATGGGTCGTGCTTACAATGTTTTTCTTACCTTTGGCTTTGATCTTGTTCCAAGAGTTGAAGGGTAGGACCTTTGAGGAGAGACCTCTGGACCGCAGCAGGTGGTGAAGCAGCATGTCTTCTCGCTGCCAGCGCTGACGAGGCCCTGAGGAGGTGGGATCTTTGTCCTGGAGATGTTGCTGGAAATGTTTGTTGCTCTCCAGCTGCACCTCTATTAGGCTCCATCCTGTTCTCCTTATGCTTGACAACCAGCACACCACAAGCTGTAAAATTTCGGAGCCCTAGCGAAGAGCAGCCAGCATTTTAACCACTCTCTTGCCAGGGCAGCCTCGGCTGAGGCTGCAACATGAGCGAGGAGAGCTCTTGCTGGTGGAGCTGCTCTGGTGGGTAGCCAGGTACACCCCTGCCCTGCCGAGGTTGACCTCCCGAATTCCCCTGGTGGCATCGGGGGTGTCGGTGCTTGCGTGCTCCTGCCTGATCTCCGTGTGTGCGTACGCATCGCCTCCGCACGTAGATGTAGTTACAAATCACTTGATTTGCTCATAAGATCTTAATTTAATTTGCAAACATAACTGGAGCAGTTACATCCTGTTGTTTATTAATGTAGCTTTAATTATTAAGTGTGCCATCTTGGCTTCGTTCTAGCCTGGAACAATTACTTTAAGTCCAATGACAAACAGAAAAGTGATTTTAATGTTAAAGATTAATAAAATTAAACATGAGCAAGGAAATTGGTTTTTTTGCCTAAAGTGTGAGCTGGAAACTAACACTGGTTCTTCTCCTTACCTCTATTTGTGTCCAAGGTAAGTAAAATCCCTGGAGAAGGGGAAGACCAGTTTTAAACAGGTTCTGCACTGTCATTGTCTGCTGTGAGCTGCTCCAAAGAAACATTTCTCAATTATTATTTGCAGAATGGTGTAGGGACTTGGACCTTCTCCACCCTCACAGCTGGGCTGTAAAGGGAAAAAGAAATTTCTAGAAGACCAAGGTTAGATGTTATCAACCCCTCATCTATCTTGCTTTCTCCAGATACGCCTCTCTCCAATCTGTAGTATCCTTTTATTTATTTGTCAAGATGCGTTGCTGCCTTTTAGCTGGATCCAGGTAAGTTAACTACAGCGACAGTTTACATACTGGGCTAAAACTAGTGGCAGAATTTCTCAGGCAACTGTCTATAGACTAAATTTTGATTCAAAGCTGCCCAGTTTTTCTTCTAGGAAGTCTTAGGCCTCCTGCTGATCAGATTTTGATACCTGATCTTTCCTATATATGAGGAGAAATAAGCCAGAAAACAAATTTTCTAAGTGAAATTGCTGTTTGCAACACTAACCCATAAGGAGAAAATATTTCCAAAATCTGATGGAAAAAGTGCATTGTGTTGGTATCTCGGCAGAAGACCCGTGGCTGGTGTGAACGAACAGGTCATGCTCATCCCCACCCTCACACAATCCTCAGGTCTGATTCAAATCCGAGTTGAATTCTTTTGAGTCCTTGTTACTGAGCGTGGAACTAATTTTTACAGGTGCAGCGTTCACCATAAACAGCCCCCAACAGAAAGAAACATCTTGTATTTCACTCGTGAACGACAGCTATTTCCTTCAGCAGCCTCCGTGTCTTTTGTGATCTTTCTCCGTCGGGATACCCTGCAGGGCGGTGATTTATATGGGTTCCCACTCTCCTCTCTTTCAGCTCCTGTTGCCATTCCAGCTCCGAAGAACACGGGTGCCACAAAGCCTTCAGTAAAACCAGAGCCCGGAGGAAATATCAGGTGTTAACATCCAATAAAAGGCTAACACGCTTGAATGAGCCGGGATTGCAAGGTACCGCTTGCACGGCCCGCGCAAGGACTGACCTAATGCAGCGGGTTTATGATGGTGGCAGGTAAGGACTAATTATGGACCCTGGACTCCATCACGAGCTGACGTGTCAGGTTAACTTACCCACTGAAGTACCTACAATCACACGGCGGGGGCTTTCTGCCCCTTTGTATAACTGAATGCAGTTGCTCCTGTAGAAACATAGCGAGTAAATCCGAGGTGCTGAAAGAAATACTGCGCTAGAAATTATGCTGTAGGGAACGTTTTATATGCTTTGGGGTAAATTAATGACGGGGTTTGGGGTTTTTAGAGAAAAAAAAAAAAAGCAAACTTTGTGCACAAATACATACTTTAAAATATATTTTCTTTCAAACACCAACTATTTTAACAACAGTGTAAATCAGATTTTACAGACCACATATTTCAAGTATGAAGTTCATTAAATGTGTGAAATTCTAGATTAGCTGCCGGGTGTGGCCAGAGCCCCAGTAATGAATCGTAAATTGTGTTCAGGATATAATATCAGATTCCCTTGCCCTGGCGGTGATATTAGAGGGATAAAAACACCTTTTCAAAACAGTCATAACCTTTCTTTATTATCTTTATTTGGTTTAGCCATCATATGACATAGCAAATGACTGTATCAGTGTTTCCATCCCAAACCTAATGTGCAGGTGTCTAATTGGCTTAGTTCATTGTTGTTATTATTAATAAACCAACTTATGTCCTAATGTAACTGAAACTAATGCTATCTATTT
>JAOXNO010000005.1:8358592-8417380 GCA_028565335.1 Limnodromus scolopaceus
GCACCGCGGGTGCGTGCGAACACCCCGGGGCTGCAGAGCTGTCGCCATCCCCGCGGGAGCGACCCCTCCGTGTGAACTTTTCATCTCTCCTGGAGAAAAAAAAAAAAATAAATCACTGCAATAACTTCAGTTGCACGGAGGTACCGAGCCCCGCACGGCACCGGGAGGCAGATGCTCGTTAGTGCACCAGTGAAAACTATACGTTGTACGGCAGCAGACGGTTCATGACATCTTTGAATTTATTTTCCTGTTTTCTTTTGCTTTATTTTCCTGTTTATACATAGCATGTGTAAACACACACGGGTTGTCTTGGTTTCGGAGGCTTCCTTGGCTATTTCTTTCTTGCTAAGCTCCACGTGTATCAATGGAAATCCGTGGGGTTGCTCCTCTCTTCTAAATGGGTCTAAAAATAGAAACAGAGAGAGGTCTGTGAAATGCCACTAAACAAATTAACCAATTTTTTTATTATTATTATTTTTACTTTTCGTCTTCTGTAAAAAGAATTGAGCCAGCGGTAATTAGAAGCCAAAACCTGTGCCAATAACAAGATGGGTATTAATAGGGTGCTGGCGAATTTAAAAGACATAAATATAAGCTGGGGACTCGAGTTTTGTGAATGATTTATTCAAAGGTAAAAGCAGCAGCAGCCCGAGCTTGTCTCTGCTGGGAAGAAGGAAAACTTCTGCACAGAAGCCCCGTTGCTTTGAAAGGCTTTGCAGTGCCTGCAAGTTTTGTTTAAAAAGCACACACTGGGATTTTTAACATCATCCATATTTCTTTCTTTCTCGCTCTCTAACTTTCTGCTCAACAATTAAGTGCTTGTGCTGCAGACTGAGAAAGCCGCAGAGCTGCCTTGGCCCGGAGCTGGGAGACGTCATGGATTCCTGAGTGTGAAGTTTGCAGGAAAGCCCTCAGTTTGGGAGATGGAGGCGATCCAGGGGTTTCCATGGCACTGGGATAAACAGGAGGAAACAGTGAGGGAATCCCGTTATTTTACAGCATTCAAAGACTATAAACACTCGGAGCAGGGAAGGAAGTGGCCTTTCCCTCTCTAGTAACCCTCATCTCAGAGCAGAGAACTGACTTCACTTCAGGAACAAGCTCAGCCCAGTTCGGATCCCTCTTTGCACCTCCAAACACTTACGGAGGAGGCGAGCAAGAGGGGTTCCCTCTGTCCGGGCGGCACTGATTGAACATGGTTTAAAGAATATTTTTTTATTCTTTTTCTTCTTTTTTTTTCTTTTTTTTTCTTTTTTTTTCTTTTTTTTTTCTGCTATTGATTTTTTTTTTTTTTTTTTAATTCCTGATGCAGAGAGAAACTGCCTGCAGGCTGGTACATTACCACCACATCATGAGGTCTATGGATCAAGGTAGGGTCTTACTCCCGCGCTATGTGTCTGTGCTGTGTGTGTGTGTGTGTGCCTTCCCCTGCGTGTCCCTCCCCCGGGGGTCTCAGGGTCACCCCCCCCCCCCGGGCCAGGTGCTTTCTCCTGCCGGTTTTAGCTCTCTCGCAGGCAGCTCGGCTGGGTGGGCAGGAAGGGTTTCATGGCGAGAGGGTCCCTCGGGGAAAGGGGCTGGGACCGGCCGTAGGTTCGGGTTGAAGCGCTCCGCGAAAGCGATACAAATCTGTCTGGAGGAACCTCCTTTAAACTTCAGCCAGAGGGACTCTCCTCTTCCAAGCCCTCACCCCAGGAGTCTCGCTGACTAACCTCCCGGCCGATTAACCCTTCCGTCCCCTGCCCAGGTCGGGGGCTCGAGGCGTCGCGGGCGGTTTCCCCCGGGGCCCGGCGGAGCCCGCGGCTGCGCTGGAGCGGGCTGCTCCGCGGCCGCGCTGCCCTCGGGGATGCCCGCGGCTCCCGTCGGGGACCCCCGCGGTGTGTGCGGGTGGGGGCGAGCCGTGGCGGGGGGAGGCGCGGGGCGGCCACCGCGCTGCTCTCCCGCCGCCGCGGTGTCCCGGTGCCGGTGGAGGCAAGAGTTAAGCGCGGCGAGAGGAGGAGTCTGCCCCGCTGTCAGCGCTCGGTGCGCGCCCCCTGCGCGGCCGCTCCGCGCCGCCCGAGGGTCCGCTCCTACCCGAACCATCGCCCCCCCTTCCCTTCCCCAGCGGAGATCTCCCCGCTACCGACCCGGCCGCGCCGAGGCGGGGAGCAGCCGTCGAGGAGGGGCCGCGGCATCCTCCGTCCTCCTCCCGCGGCGGCGAGCGGGGCCGTGGGCCCCGGGGGAGGGCGCGGCGCCGGGAGCGGCCCTGCGTGGGGAGGCTGAGGGGGCTGCAGGCACGGCCGTGGCTGTGGAATGCCGGCACGGAGCCGGGGGAATCTCTCCGAGCGGTGTTAGCGGACAGGGAGGGGGTCCCCGGGCACAGTCGTGCCTGGGGCTCTCGGGGTCGGCGCGGCCACCAGCGGCGGATCCAGGCGGAGGATGCTCCGCGCTGGGAAACCCCTCGCTGCCCGCAGCCCGGCTCTTGTAAAGCACCCGTGGACCAGCGAGCCCGGCTGCTCCCCCCGGGCCCTGCAGCCCCCTGCCCAGGCGGCCTGCCCGCTCCCCCGGGGTGCTCGGCGCTGCACCCCGCCGGCCGGGCGGGCAGCGCAGGTGAGTTGCGATTTTCACAGGGCGACCGGTCGGGGAAGAGGGGCGTGGAGAGAGGTCAGGCGGTGGAGAAGGGAAACGTTTTTCTATCGACTTTCTCCATTTTAGATTCCCCCCCCCTTCTCCGCCCGCCCTCCGGCCACGATCCGGTTCCCCGCCCGCCGCCGGCGCTGGCACCGCCGCTCGGCCGCTGACTCAGAGCCCCGGGCGCTCCCGGGGCCGGCGGAGGGGGCGTGCTGGATATTGAAGGAGCGGGGGAGGAGGATGATGAGAAGGGGATCGCAGGGCTTCGTTTGAAGGGCCCTTAGTAGCGGCTATTTGTTTCCTCCCGCCGCAGCAAGCTCCCCTAAGCACCTGCCAAAACACACTCGTTAACACGTACACCCAAAGGGGATCATCCGAGAGCTCCGATTCTCCGACAAGCCAATGGAAAGGCTCTGAGTGGCTTCATACCGCCTTAGGATCAGGCCATTGCCCTGCCTCGTGTATCCTCGGCTTTCTCCAGGCAAAACTCCCTCTCTCCTGAGCACTTCAGCTGCCCTTAGTCATTCTCACAACATCCCGGAGAAGTTGTTTTGATGCGGAGAGAGCAGGAAAGGGAAAGATAAGAGACTTCTTGCTCTGCTCAGTGCTGCCGAGGTCCTGTTATCACCTGCTATAGGATAGCAGTGGATCAAAGCACAAGGCAGCACTCCAATGGCACGGCTCCTTCCATTGCTATGCAGCTCTGCTGTCCCCAGAGCCCTGCAGTCACAGACCAAAATGAAAGGCACCGATATTTTTTTCCCCCCAGGTCAAATAGGTGAGACCACAGTAGCCAGATGAGCGGTGCAGTCGGTTGCACGGCGCAGCCCAGAGATACTCCAGAAAGAATATTCTCCTGGGTCTCAGGCTGCGTTTTTTCCTTATTCAAAATGCTTGCTCCTGCCAGTGGCTTGGGGCCGATGGGAGCAGACCCTGGCACCAACTTGCCTTCGTGTCAGAAGCCTGCTCCCAAAATTTCCACAAGAAAGAGCTGCATGAAACTGCTAGGTTAATAGCACATGGCACTTTCAGGATCAGTCTCTGGCTTTGGGAGGATTTCTGCACCCACAACAAAGTGCAAGAGTCTCATTAATGTAGGGTGTGTAAACGATGATGCGTTAATAATTTTGAGCCCTAGCCCCCTTTCATGATTAGAGCAGGCTCAGAATGGGGAATGGAGGCTTTGTACAGCTGAACACCCTGCTAGCAGGGTGTAGCTTTGCTCCCTGAGCTGTGCTTCTGCAAGTGTCAGCAAGACACTGGCCACAGCAGAGATTTTCATCGGGTGACCACGAGTCCCTATGTCATCTTCTTGTCCCACATCTGTGGCTGCTCTGTCCCTCAACGTAGCCCCTTCCTAGCTGAAAGCCTTTCCTGCGGGCCACAGTTACACCAGCTACCAGTCAGCAAACGATTTCAGAGTCTTTCGTACAGGGCCGGAATCACATTCACAGATGGGACACTGACATAATTGGAGCACTCTTTTATAACATTCCAATAGATATTCTAACTGCAATGTTTCATCATTCATTTTTTGAAAATAGCCAAGGATAATAATATCCTAGAACTTCTTTTCCACTACTGGCTTAATCTATTTTTTTAAACTATGATATGTGCATTCCTTTGGTTTGCACAGCAGACTTCAGAACTTAATAGGAACATGGAGATATGAGCAATTTTTCCATCATCTTTTCTTGCCAAACCACTTTAAGCCTAAAATTGGGGGGTAATATCTCTGACTCAACCTGACCCCAAAATTGAATGGTAGTGTGTGTGCATGTGTGTCTCTCAAAGGAAGTACCAGAATAATTCTCCCCTCTCTCTTTTTTTTTTTTTTCTCTAATAGCACTCCCCACACTCCAGACCAAGCAACTACTCACTCACAGTCTGAGCTCATTTTAAAGAGCTTGGATTAAGTCCATGTGCAAGTTTTAGTTGCCTGTTAAATTTCTAATGCCTGCCACATACACCATTAGAACAGTTAGATTTTTAAGACAGCATTGAATCGTATTTTCTTTGGGTTTTAGCTGCTAAATAGACTTGCAGCATTTTTAATCCACTTTTTTCTACCTTTTTTCTTTTAAAAAGTTTAATATGAGGCTATTGCAGTATTACAGGTACAGTGTAAATTATGTAATGTGGGCCACGTAATAATTAGCAGAGTCACCGTACTTCTGAAAAGATGGTCTAAAACTTTCTTCAGCACGGAGCACCATCTGATCACTTGCATTAGTGAAATTAGTGGTACAGGGGATACAATGGGACAGTGTAAGTAGAAACTGAAAATAGTAAATGATAAATTAGATCTGCAGTAAACTTAAACACCGAAAAATATGTTAAGTACATTCTAAATCATAGTTTATATTACACTAGAAACTACTATTTCTTAGCTTTGTTTTTGGATTCCTTGTCCCCTAGTACCTAGGTAGTCCAGTATTCACATACTTTTAAAGTTTATTAAAGCAAAACCCTGCCAAAGGCAAGCACTGATCCAACTATGTGGAAAAGGACTCCTTCCATTCTCCGGTTCCCTGAAATGGCAGCACAATGTATTTCCAGTTCTGCTCTGTGTAGAGCCTGCTGCAAGTATACGTGGCTGCAATTTTTGTTAATGCTGCCAAGGACAGACTTTGCTTAAGTTCTTGAAACACCTTTTTGGCTCATGAAAACAGCTTTGCAGAAAAAAAAAATATTAAAAAAAAAAAAGGAGTTAATGCTGACTCCCAGCTCTCTAATGTGGGTGCTGGGAGCCCAAGCGGAGTTGTGACCAGCAGCCGGGGCTTATGGCCACATCAGCCTTTTGATAGTGGTAAGAGAAGAAATAAATGGAGGATCCTTGTAGAAAGGAGTGTTTCTGATATGAAAAAGATTGAGATTTAGGGAAACCAACTAGTATTTCCGGTCTTTGGACACTGTATTCCAGCCTTTCACTCCAGCCCTAACGGAAAACAAGCATTAGGAAGTGTTTGTCACGTTGTTTGGGTTTTTCCTTTGGTTTGGAGTGGCTGGGTGCTTTTTCTGAGTGTATGGATGGAGCTAAAGAGTCCACAGTCTATTTAAGTCTAGTAGTCTCCCTGCTTTTTCTTCATCACTAATTATTAATGACAGACTGTGGGCAGTATTTGTGACTTATGTAGCTATAACAGCTAAAACTTAAACAATTTATAATGTTTTTTTTTTTTCTCATTGTTGTCTCAAGAGCATTTTTGGGGTCTAAACTAA
Organism: Limnodromus scolopaceus; assembly: GCA_028565335.1. Taxonomy (NCBI): domain Eukaryota; kingdom Metazoa; phylum Chordata; class Aves; order Charadriiformes; family Scolopacidae; genus Limnodromus; species Limnodromus scolopaceus. The sequence continues at coordinate 8,364,422 of JAOXNO010000005.1, forward strand.
GTTACATTCAGCCCTTAGAGGTCTCCAAAAAGTACAGCTGTCGCTTGAGCTCAATTCTGCAGCTGCTTGTACCTAGTAATGGTTTCGTGCGTATATCTAATATTTAGGCCAGATCTATATTTTGTGGATTTGCACCATTTCTGCTTGAAATAACACACTGGTAGGTTCCAACACAGCCCACAGAGTATAGCATTATAACTCACACCTCTGTGTGCTCGAGGCCTGTGGAAACTGTTATTCCTATGCGCTATGCCATAGCGGTCATATGGGACCAATGTCCTTATGTGCCCTGTGAGCTGCAGAAGGGAGCAGAGGGAATCTAGTCCATGGTGTGCCCGGTGGCTGTTGCTCCTTGACATCCCTCAAGTTGTCCGCTGGGCAAAAGAGCTGAATCCTATAAGCTGAGCTAATTCCTACGTTTCTCTAACACTTTTCTCATTGCTGTCTTGTCACCCTAATTCCTCGCCAGTGTCAGAATTTATGATCGCATGTATTAGCAGTGAAACTGTTTCGGATGACATGGTCGTCTTGGAAAGCAAAAGGTACATTTTCCATTTGTGGAGTATTACTAATTCTAGGAGTAGCTGAGGATAAGTTTGAAACTTCACATGCTTAATGGATTGCAGGCAAGCTAGGAAATTAAGGATACAGGATCGGATAAAGATTTAGCAGAAGTGGGGGTCATTTCCCCATGCTCTCCTGCCAATCACCCATATCTTACTTAAAAAGGCCAATGTTATTTTTTGTGTCTTTTCTTTTTGTGGCTATCCAGTCGTGCTCCATGTGTTGTTAGCTGCAAGGATGACAGCTCTCTTTAGTGCTAAGCCAAGATCAGCAAGTGTATTTGGTTTTTCTAATGAATTTTAAATAGAAGGGCCAATGATAAAAGGCTAGCGCTCCAGCAAACGGTAAGCATCATTTTAGAACAGATATATAAATAGGCCAATTTAATATGTGTTTTCTTCACATTTAAACAATTCCGAATGAACCAAGCCCTCGGACAGAGCAGCACGTGTTCCCCGAGGGCCAGCAGCCTCCGTTCCCCACGCGCGTTCCTGAGGGTAAGAGCTCAACCCCATCTGCAGCTTTCTGGGGTGGCCTCATTTCTGAGTGCTGGTAGCCAAGACCACTAATCACCGGCTGCTCTGGCTTCCCCGCCTGTGCCCGGCGGCAGCAGAGCCCTGTCTCTGGCCGAACCAGACACGAGGGAACTACAGAGAGCGAGCGCCTCGCGCAGCGTTAAGAATGGCTGCAGCAGATGAGGTAGACTTTAACTGTGGTCTCCAGCTCAACCACAGAGCAAGCGCTGGATCCTGTTCAAAATAGGCTTCAGCAGTCCCTGCGCCGAGCAAGGAGCCACGGCGGGTCAGGACGCAGCGTCGTGGTGCCCAGGAGGAGCCAGACACAGCCTGTGAGCTTTTCACACCGTTTACACACGCGTGTGCGCGCCCACACAGGGCTGTGTGCTCACCACGGTGAAACCCAGCAGAGGTCCATTCCTGATTGTTTTGGCAGCATGTGCAGGAGAAAGTTCAGATCGTTCGGTCCAAGGAAGCTATTGTGTTACTATGTATATTATGCATTAACGAGGAAAAATACTGCCCTTGTAGGCTCTGCTGAGTTCAAGGGTGGCGTTGATGGCAGCAAAATCCCTCATTAATCTAGTGGCTGTGAATATGGAACAATGGCTTTTTCCTCTCCATTTAAATTGTACTCCAGTGGGAAACGTATGGAGAGAATATACCAGTATTTCCAGCTGACCATCTCCTTCTGTAAACACATCAGTAAAAACCCCAGCACATCCCATCTGCGGGATCACCTGCCCTTTCTGAAAGTCAGGTTTCCCTATCCCTTGGCACTTTCCAGTCACAAATTAATGCCATAAAGGCCTAATTCCAGGCTGAGTGTTCCCCACTTTTACCTTCAGGCAGCCACAACAGCAGCATTTACAGTTCCCTTTTGCCCCTTTCACACCCGAAAGCGCTGTGCAGTGTTTCTGCTCACCATTAGGTGCCCCTAACGCCTCCCAGTAGGTGCTGCAGGGCGACCGGCCGGGACAAAGCTTGCTGCTGGGGTTCTTCAGAAGCTCGGTGTAGAAACTGATCTCAAAGCACAGGAAAAGTCCGAGTTCTGGCACTCTGGACTGGCAGAGGATGAAGCAAAAGGGTGTGATGAGAAGGTGACTTGTCATTACTTGGCTGGCCATGTAAAGGTGACAGGGTATGAACATAGATGTAGTGATCCTGGTTCGTGTGTGCTGTAAAACAGACTTTCTGTGACCTTAGACAAGTAACTTAGGGTCAGATTTGTAATGTAGTTAATGCTGTCGTGCTAACAGGCTTAGCAAATAAAAACAAGTTGAAGTAAACACCAAAATACTTTTTTAATGATCTTGGTCCCTCTGCCTTTGCCTCCCTTCCCTGTCTACAGACTAAGAGCATTTTTCAATCTCACAGACCTGGTGACAGCCATCTGTACAGTAATAAAGGGGACCATACAAACAGGTAAGCGAGGGAACAGAGTCTTCTGACCACAGATGCTCTAAATACACAAATTTAGGATCTCTAGTTACCCACAAGTGAAGTCATTGCTGGTTGTAGCAGCCATCAGAGGGGTAGAAGGCTGTTGGGAGGCAGCGACCAGCACCCTGTGAAGGGCCTGGGGAAGATGTTGATGAATGGAGTCAATGTGGTGAAGGTGGCCGAGGGTACCTGGGGAAGCTGGCAGCACTGGTGGTGTGGTCAAGCAGGGAACGTGGCGAGAGCCCATTCTGTGAAGCGCTGTTTGTGAGCGAGGCAGGAGGAGAACAGAGGCCTTGTGCATGAGGGACTTGATGTTTCTAAAGGTGCTCCAGTTAAGAGAGGTTGGCCTGTGATTGCAGAAGGAGACGCACCCAGAAACCTGCCTGCTGCTGCCTGCGATGGGCGGCAGGAGCACGTGGCGAGGGACGTGTGAAGCCTGGAGAGGGCAAGGGCAGCACCTGGGCTGCCTGGAGCTGCTGGAGACCCTGGAAACCTCAACAGAAAGGGGCCTGACTGCTGGGGAGGAGGAGGCTGCGTGCAAGACAGCAACTCATGCTCAACCGAGGGTAACGGGGCAGAGGTGGCTCGCTGAATGGGGGCTGAATGGGGTTTCTGGAGGCTCACGTCCCTGTGCAAGGCCATTGCTTCCCTCGCAGCCCCTCTTTTCCCTCCTCCCTTCCGCCTCCCCTCCTCCCCAGACCCCTCTCCTCCGCTCTCCCACAACCATCCCCGCAGGCATCCCCTCCGCAGGCACCCCCGCTCCCCCGGGGCCGGTGCGGTGCGGCCCGGGCCGGGCTCCTCCTCCCCGGGGGCGGCCCCGGCGGCAGGTGGCTGTTCGGGAGCAGGAAGCTGCCACCGCTCGTCGCGCCGGTCCCCTCGTGTGCCGCCGCCGGGGCTCGCAGCCCGCACCCCCCGCCGTCGGGGGCAACCGCGCCCGCCTCAGCGACCCCTGGGAGATCTTCTTTGCTCGTTTTCCAGTTTTTTTTCTTTTTTTTTCTTTTTTTTTTTTTTTTCCTGCTCCCCTCTAACTCTTCTCCCCGTGCGCTTGGAAGGATACCGACGGGTTTCGCGGCGGCCGTGGCACTTCGGGCTCCTTTCGGCAGCCGGCCAGCCCCGGGCGAGCCTCCCCTCTCCTCCCCTCCCGCCCCGCCGCTGCCAGGCGGGCCTTGGCCGCGATGAGCGCCGCCGCCCCGGCTCCGGAGCCCGACCCGCAGGAGGGGGGACCCGGGCATGGCCCCGGCCCCGGCCCGGCCCGGGAGGTGGACAGCCCGCAGGAGGAGTTTGACTTCTCCATCCTCTTCGACTACGACTACCTGAAGCCGATCGAAGGTTGGTGAGGAGCCGCCGCCGCAGGAGGAGCCGGTGCCGCGCCCCGACGGGGCGGCCGGGCCGCCTCGGCCGGACCCAGCGGCTGCCGGGGCCGGGCGCTTCCTGCGCCCTCCGCCAGCCCCTCGGAGGGCAGTGGAGACCCGGGGAGCTGTCGGGCCCCTTCCCTGCCCGGGGCCACCCCCGCCGGGACCCTCGGTGGGTCCGCAGCCCGCCATGTGCCCCGCTCTGGCTGCCCGGACCGGGGCGACGATGGATGCCGGGCGGTGCGCTGCTCGACGGGCTCGGGCTTTTCGGGTTTTGCGGTGCTGCTTTAGCCTGCAGGCGCTTGCCAGCTGTCACTGGTGACAAGTGGCTTGGTGCCCGTCTTGGTGATCGAGTATCTGAAAGCGATGTGGGACCTGCCGGTTATTTACAAGGTTGTGCACTCGGGTGTGAGAGCTCGGCTGTGAAAGGTGAAGCAGAAGAGCTCAGCTCTCTTGGTCTCCTTGTGACCGTCGTCATCATGGTAGAGGGTGTTCTGGAAACTCAAAAAGGCAGCTTGAGCACTGGGTCTAGGAGCCCCAAGGAGTTAGTTACCTGCGATGAGTCTGACCATCCAGCTTGGATGGCAAAAAGCTGGGGAGATCTAATTTCCAGTTTGGGTCCAAACATCATAAGCTTAAGTTAAAATTTAAAAAAAAAAAGAAAAAAAGAAAAAAAAGAAAAAAAAGAGAGATTTGCAGACTGTTCTCCTACTTCCCCGAGTTTATGCAAGTCTGTAATACTATGAGCACTGTGACAAATGTTCCCTGACTTTCTGAATGATAATTATGTTGATGACACTAAAAAGAGATACTTCCTATCCCATAAAATACAGATTTGTGTAGACCAGGCAAAGCCAAAGGAGACAGGACCCAGAGGAAAGAATTGCTGGGATATTGTTTCTAAGATACATTCATTTTGATTCTGCACAGTTGAGAGGTGGCATTCTCTAGGGAATTTAAGAAAGAGATGTTGTGTTCCTAGGGGATGGTGCAGGAGGAGACCTATTAGGCCCAAATCATGATGTCATTAGCAAAATGGAGAGTTGGTACTGAGTTTTATTCTGTGTATACTTGTTTAAATATACAGATGTGCACCAGCATCAAAGCTGAGTGAGGATGGTTAAAGTCATCAGATGTACAAAGGTGAATTTTCTTTCAAGGTTTAATGTAGATCAAACCATGCTAAAATAAATCCACGATGGGGAGAGGTCAGTGATTTTAATGAAAATACATTAAATCTTAGTAAAAACTTCAGATGCTGGCTTTTTTCACATCTTTATAGTAGAGAGTACTGCTGTGAAGCCTTAAGTGGGAAGTCCCACAGAATATAATGGTATGTAGGTGGGGGGTAGAAAGTTTAATCTTCAAACCACATAAATGCAGAGCAGTGTATGCTTGTAGTAGAAGTAACATCCTTCTTGAGCCTGCTTTCTCCACATTTGAATGACTGGAAACTATAATTAGTAGTAATTTTGTTTGTTCCAAAGATGGAAATCATTAGCATAAAAAAAAAAAAGATCACAACCAAATATACTAGCATTGTAATCTGGAGAACATTCTCTCTCGCTTTGAAAAGGCACCAGCTAGAGTCTGTAAGCAATCCAGTATACATCCGTGACCTTTAATGTACAAAAGATTAAAGCATGTTTACACGAGGACAGAAAATGTTCAAATTTTGAGAAAGGGCTTTATCCACATGCTGGTGGTAAATGATGCTCCTTGTCCCTGTGCGATTCTGGCCTCGTCTGAACTGCAGTCGGGAAAACAAGTCCTTTTCAGTGGAGGATTCAAAATGGAACCAAAACCATAGGAGTGTCTGTGGATCCCAGCACTTCAGTCTGGTTCCTCCATTCAAAGCCCATTTGAAAGAGGCTCTGGTTTCCTCAGAGTCTGGCCTGCTCCACCCACTCCTCATGACAAGTCCTATAATAACAAATCTCTGTAAATATGCTAAAAGTGATTTTAATTTTTTTTAGTTATTTTTTTTTAGGGAAAAAATGTAAATTTGGGGCTCTAGGAATGGATTAGGATGAAAGTTTATTTCTGATAAACAATTTTTTAAGCAGTTGGGATTTGACGGTATACACCTAAGCTTGTGTTTTAAAAGTAGGATCTATATCACAACTTGTTGCCATGGAAATGCCAGAAATATCCTTCCTGAAAGCAGCTGGCATTCAGGAGTGCTTATGTGTGCCTGAGACAACAGGAACATGGACTGCTATAAAAGCAACAGGGGAGAAAAGGGTAAATAAAAACCCTACAGTCAATATTATTAATATTAGATATTCCTCTCTAAGCCAACCGTTTCCGAAAGCAGGAGTGCTGCTCGAAGTGCCATTTTCCATGTGCCTTGTACTTTTACCCTTACTTGCCAGGCTGTAATTAGCTTTCTTCTCCTCAGCATTTGCGCACCAGAAACATCTGCCTTCAGCAGACTGAACTCGGAGTTGTGCCCGGGTGAAGAGGCTTTGGGAAGTTTGGGCAAAGCGGGTGTCCTGTGCTCTTAGGTTGAAACTGTGCTTTCACTCGGGCATCAAAGACGTTTTCTGTCTCCTTTTAAAAAAACGTGTTAGATGCATTCCCCCAAGAGATACGTGTGGAGGTAGTGCTGGCAGTATCCCAAGTTTGAGCTTATTTCAAACTTGAAAGGTGCTGAATATCCTTGTTTCTCAGTGGAGAAGATTGACAGAAAGTCAATGAGCATTTGAACTAGTGCCTGCAAATGGGGCTCCCAGATGAGTAAGTTCTGATTTGTGTGTTACTCCCTAACACCTGTTGTTGGCCACTGTGAGAGATGAAATACTGGAAAGCCAGAAACTGCTCTGCTTCAGCAGCTCACTTCATGTATTATTTTGTTCCCTGTGTGATGATCCACTGACTGGTAAAGTTGCCACATAATTTTTAACATTTGAGGTTAATCCTCTTGAGAACTGATCCTCTGAGGGGTGTTTTAAAAGTTGAAATCCAAAAAAACCCGCTTTAAATAAGATTCCAGACAAAATCCTGCCCTAAGACACCAGGTGAGAATGCAAATGGGAAAGAGTATTTTCTTATAGGCTCAAGCCTTTGCTGTAGCTCTTACATTGGATCTGGTGGTATGAATCTACAAGGTTTATGTATGTATAATATAGAGAGGGGAAGCAGGGAGCACCTAGAAATATTAATATTCCTCTAAATGCTTGTTTGTACGTAGACAGGCTCCCAGGGACACTGCCACGTCTTGTGGCTCTGTATAATTTGCCCTGTTCCTTCTTTCTCTCCCCAGTACAAAGCTATTAAAAGGAAAAAAAAAAAAATAAAATGCTTTCAGCTCAGCCCTGGTGACTGGCTCAGTAACACAGGAGGCAGTGTTCAGCGGCAGCCCTGCAGTAAAGAGACAAATATGCACATGTAACAGAGAATACCAGATTTCACTCAGGAAACCAACTTTCACTTTGAGCTTCCAAGCAGCTAGTGTAAATAACCGACCGCTCGGCTCTTGAAAAATGCAAAAAAGCTCTGGACTGGCCCCTTCAAATTGCAATAAGCCAAATAATTTTACAAAAAGCAAATTAAATTTGGACTCTTTTACTTATGCAAATAAGCAACTCCACTTAAATCCCGGGAGCTGTGCTGCAGCAAACGGATGTGAGGTCAAACCCCAGCTTCTCCCCCCTGCCCTCCCTTGTCCCGCACGCGGCTATCTTTAGCTTTTCCTAGATGATGGTTTGTATAAACCCAACGTGGAATGCAGTTGCTGGGGTGATCTGTTATTCCCTAATTTCATGCTAATTGGCAAGGTCACATTTGGCTGACTGAGTGGCTTTGAAGTTGCTGCCTTGTTTAAAAAACAGCCGAGGGTGGGCCCTCGCAAAGCCCTGTGTGTGTGCACGCTGGTGTGTGCCCCATCCAGCCCTGTGTGTGTGCACACTGGTGTGTGCCCCATCCAGCCCTGTGTGTGTGCACACTGCTGTGTGCCCCCCGTCCAGCCCTGTGTGTGTGCACGCTGGTGTGTGCCCCCCGTCCAGCCCTGTGTGTGTGCACACTGGTGTGTGCCCCGTTCAGCCCTGTGTGTGTGCACACTGCTGTGTGCCCCCCGTTCAGCCCTGTGTGTGTGCACGCTGGTGTGTGCCCCGTCCAGCTTGGGAAATCTGGAAACCTGGGGTGGGTTTTCCTTTCTGCCTTTCAGAGAGGTGTGAAAAGGAGTTTTTTTAAATCAAGGGTTAAGTCCTTTGAAGCTTAGATACCTTGATCTTTTTCACCTGTGTTTTAACTCTTCTAGCTAATCAGTGCTAATGGCAGTCCTGAAGGGACCCACCTGGGAGGCTGCCCACCCACCAGATGGTTGCTGGAGCTGCCTGCAGCGTGTGTGAGTCTGTCTATAGGAGCTGGTTTGCCATTTGTTTACAATAGGGTAGCACACGGAGCCTTACTTCCATCCCCAGTTGTGGGGAGGGATGGTCTGGTGAACTGGAAACCGGGTAAAGGCTACGGAAAAAAGGGGGGAGTAAGAGCTGACAGCTCGGAGGCACTTTGGGTGCGGGCCTGGAGGTAGGACTTCCCTAGTCATGAGACTTGGGTGACGGAGTGGTGAAATCAGTTTGCTGATAGTAAAGCTGCCTGAGAACGTGAGGAGGTGCCTGTCTTGTCTGGGTGTGAAGCTCACTTTCTTTTAACCCCCTTCCAAACAAGAAGGATCTTTGGGTGCTGAATCAGAGGCTGATTCAGCAGTGAAACCTCGGGCTGGGAAATGCCCAAGGCCAGGGAGAGGGGGCAAGCACGGTGCCTGCCCATGCCAGGGGGTGTCAGAGGAGCTCTGCTGAACCTGCTGCTCTCTGAGAAGATGTCCATCAGAAAAACAGTGGAGAGGCCAGTCCTTTGCAGGAGGATTTCAGCCTGTGTTCTGGGACGCAGCATGTAGGGACAGATGAACCTTTGAAGGAGGCACAACTGAGGGTGCAAAGCTGTACCTCTGGGGCTTTCATGCAAAGGTTTCAAAGCTGCTTCAGTTCTTGACAAACACCTTTGCTAGGTTGATCAGTCACATAATTATTCTCTTCTAAGGGGGTGCAAAGGTCTCACCTCCCTGGGGAGCGCAGGGAGGAGCTGGTGGGCGTCAGGGCTGGCTCCCTGCCATCTCCAGGGTGGCAGAGGGCCAGTGGTGTGAGGTTTGATGTCCTCAGCTCCAGCCACTGTAATCAAGCTCACCTTGGCAGCTCGGGGAGAAGCATGGCTCTTGCTGGAGCCACCTGCCTGGAGCCATTCCTGTGCCCTGGGCTGCTCCACGTTCCTGCTGGTGCCTGCAAATGCAGAGAGAAAGCAGCTGGGCTGCCGGGGAGCAACCTCTCCCTGTTTCCCCCACTCTCAAAGGCAGGAGCTTGGCATGATTTACAGATCCACACTCCCGTGGTGCTTGCCCCAGGGAGGCTGGGATGTTGGCTCGGGTCTGCCCCTTCCTCCGGCAGATTCCAAACCCCAGCTGCCTTAACCAAGTTGGCTGGATCAGTCCCCTCCTACTGAAACAAAAAGCAGAATTCCTCCTGATTTTGGTGGAAGAGCCGTTTATTTCCACAGAGCAGCACTTGCTGCTTCACCCAACCGCCCCGTTTCCCTCCCCGGGTGAGGTCAGAGCCCTGCGTTGTAGCATCACCGGCATTGCCATGGCAACAGACCCTGACATCACACGCGTGGGCAATAGCAGCCGGGACAGTGATTTCATTGTACCTCCGAAGTTAGGCAGGGCTGGGACGCGGTGGGGAGATCTCCCCAAGCCCCGGCTCCTGATGCCCTGCCGATGAGTCAGGGCCGGCAGCATCAGCCTCTGGGCATCTCTGCCCGGCGCGGTTCCCCGGGTGCTCTTCAAACCAGCCGAGGTTTTCTTGTCTGCAGTCATCGCCCGCGTTGCAGTGCCGCTGCCTGCCTTATTGATCATTTGCCATGTGGGGGGGGAAACTAAATATTTTTGCGCTTCGGAAGGCTGTTGGGTGTTGTCTGCTTGGCAAAGGGCGCCTGGCTGCCTCGCTGCCTGCGAGCGCCGGGTGAGCAATCCCGGTCCCCGCGGCCCGTAAAGCACGGCAGAGGAGCTGCTCTGCCAGAGCCCTGCGTGAAGGCAAGGGCATGTGGCAGCTTGTTGTTGTGCGTAAACACTGTTATTAATATCTGTAACCTGGATCCTCCTGGGGGGTGAACGCTGAGGATGAATGTGCTCGTTTAAACACAGGATTTGGGGAAGAGGGGGTGGGGAAAGAAAACTTAGGTTATCCCCAATTTTTACTGGGCAGAAAGTGTGTGTGGGATGTGTCTGTTACTCGCAAGACTTATATTGTTATTAATGTCTGTAACATGGATCCTCCTGGGAGGGTGAATACCGAGGGTGGACATGCTCATTTAAACACAGTATTTCAGGGGGAAAAAAAGAGAAAACTTAGGTTATCCCCAATTTTTAATGGGCCGAAAGCATGTGTGGGGTGTGTTTGTTATTCACAAGACTTTAAAAATTACACATATATATGTAAATAGGTCTTTGCTTTCCCCATACCTCCCAACACTAATCTACAGGTGCCAGTGTTGCTGCTTGACGTGGTGTGAGGAGCTGTGATTTTTTACCTGTTGTCTGTGTATCAGGCACAGACGATGCGGTTTAACAAGTACAGTGGGGGCAGCTCTCGCTGTAGGTGTGTCGGGTGGGGAGCTGAAACGGTCGCCTGTTCTTTGATGTGAAGCTGTTGAGCCTGGAGAGATATTTTTGTGATTCCTGGTCACTGTACGAGGCCTGTCACAAGTCCTGGCTCTGCTTGGTGCTGATTTTGCTCCCTTGCATCAGCTTAAATCAGAGTGATTCTTCCGAAAGCCATGGGAGGGATGTTTTGTGTGACTGCGGAGGGGTGTGTTGCTCTGTTGAGGCCAAAGGAGTGATGAGTTCTATTCAAAGTGAATCGTAGCATCAGTATTTAGGCTCGATGCGTCAGAGTTTGAGTGATGTGAATGACACACTATTCCTGTGAATGCCAAAGCTCTGATATCCGAGATCAACGATGCTAAAAATATGTTCGGCTCAAAATTCAGTTGCTCGTTGCTGTTTTCCCTATCCCCAAAGAGCTGTGTGCTGGGATTAAAAGCCAGAGGGAACCTTAAGAAATCTGCAAGCTGGACTCCCCCAGTTGTCTCCCATCCTGTCACATAGACATTCTGTGTGTTGGTTTGTTTGGTCGGCTGTCGGGTTTTCCCACTCAACACGAAGGCTCAGCAGTTCCTGCTACGTTTTTTTCTTTTTTTTTTGTGGAGTTTTCTCCAGGTTGTGCAAAACATTAAGCACAAAGAGTGATAGTCAAAAATCAGAAGATTTTTCTTTAAGGAAATAATTGTTTTGTTAAGGATTTGCTTGAACTAAAAAGCGTTTAAAATTGAAAATGAACAGAACCCCCCTGAAATTTAATCACAGTCTATCTGGGTGTAAAAGTTTTACTACTATCTTTTGCTATTTTTGCAGAAAGCACAGTCAGCTCCTACCTGGCTTTATGTACAATATTATTTGCTCATGGGAAATGCTGCTTCATACAGTGTAGGAGTTAGAGAAAATGCTGGAACAGTTACTTAAATATTTAAATGAAACCCTCTTTGCCTATGCCACATACTGATCTGTGCCCAGGGGTGAGCAGATAGTACAAGTTAATTGCAAACTGTGGAGCTATTTCAGATATTTCCTGCTGGATACATTGAAATCTTTAAAAACATATAAAAGTTCTGATAGTATTTTGCATGCTTTTGTGTAAAGACAAATATTATTCAGCTCCCGGGCTGGGGAAGTTACAGGAGCTGATACACATCGAGGGGTCTGTCCCGGGGATACCTGGCCTCATTCCGCTCTCTCGGATGCCACTGGCACGAAGCACCCGATGGGATGCTGGGGTGAGATCAGGACTGGGCTCAGTGATGCTGGTGGGAATTCTGTATTGCCTAGAAGCATCCCCGTACTCTGCAACCTGGGGATAGTTTGCAAGATCGAGAATCTCTGAAAACTGAGGACTTTTTTGCACCAGGAGAGAGGGTTGCACTGAACACTCACCTGTTACTGTATATTTTATAATCCCTCTCTGGCCAAAACATTCCTTGAGCTGAAATTGGAAAGTGATCGCCAGTAACCATGGGGCTGGATTCTTTCTGTCTTTCTCTTTTCTAACAAATATTTGTCAATGAGTTTTTTGATCATCTGGTACTTTATCACATGAAATCTGCCACCAAAACTTGTTGACATGATATGATGCCAAACAAATCAGCACACAGAACTGACATTTTAATGTAAGAGCTGGAGCTCAGCTTTGGTTTCATGAAGCCTTTTCTGGCTGGACTTTGCTGTGCAAGAAGGGTTTTTCTCCCTTCACCAAAAGCTCTTCCTCAACCTTTTGGTCTTACAGAGACCTATGTGGAAGTGGTTTCGTGATGTGATGGTCTCAGTCCGGCTCCTAGTTGACAGAAGTCGACCAAAGTCACAACACCCCAATTGGCACTAAGGGGTGTATTTGGCAGAAGGGGTAGGAAGGCCAGCACTAAGATGGGCAGAGAGGCTGACGCGGTGCCGACCCTCCCAGGTGATCCCTCTAGGACAGGGCTCAGGTGAGGGAGCCTGGCCCAGTGGTATGGAGGTGTTCACAGTGCTTTTGTCCATGCTGCATCTGCTCTGAGCACTTGAGCTTCCCTGGCTGTTAATCCAGTACTTTTCACAGGCATTAATTGCAGTTAAAAAGAATTAAACAAATATTTACCTAATATCAGATCACAACTAGTTGATAAATATGCATTTTTTTTTAATCCATGATTGCTCAGCTTCTGTAATAATATTTATAGTCTTAAAGAGACCCTTCTTTTTCCAGAAGAACCGACTCCACATAAAACCAACAGCCCACCCTCTGGAGTTACATACGCTCATGATGTCTTGGACTGTGGCCTCAAGCCATGCCCCCTGCCTTATTCTAGCGTTTCTGCAGATCCCATGGGCAGATATGGACAGCCAGATAGCATAGGGACAACACCTACACACCCTGCCAACGCTGCAGGGCCCTCTGCTCCGAGCCCTAGGATTGAAATTACTCCATATCATGAACTGATTCATTCAGGGGGTCCCTTCCGCAGCAGAGACACAGATGTTCTTTTGGTAGAACATCAGTCAAACTCAGCTACCACTAGCCCAAGGGTTACCCTGCCTGTCCCTGGCTTTGAGGGCTACAGAGAACCACTGTGTCTGAGCCCAGCTAGTAGCGGCTCCTCTGCAAGTTTCATTTCAGAGACAAATGTATCTCCTTGCACATCACCATGTGTTTCACCAAATAATGGTCCTAGTGATGACCTTTGTCCACAGTTTCAAAACATCCATACTCATTATTCTCCTAGAACCTCTCCAATAATGTCACCACGAACAAGCATCACGGAGGAAACCTGCTTGGGACGACATTCACCATCACCCTGTCCCAACTCAAGGTCTTCATCACCAGGTGCAAAACGGAGGTACTCTTGCACTGAGCTCTACAGCACTCAGCTGCCTTCCACTTCTCCACGACAGTCAAGGACCCCCTCTCCACAATCCTCTCCTCGCATCCCCTTGAGAGAAGACAACTCTTCAGTTACTTACACGCAGTTGCCCAGCGCTTCTCTTTCCATGGATGCTATGAGCAGCCTTCCTACGGATCCTTCCTGCGGTGTTCCCACGAAAATTTGGAAAACCAGCCCAGATCCTTCATCAATGCCTTCCCACAAGAACAGCATTCCATGTCACGTCTTTCAGACTGTTGACTTCCATGGGCCTTGTGAGCAGGAGGACAGGAGAAACTCAGCCCCAGAATCAATTTTGTTGGTACCTCCATCCTGGACAAAGCAACTGGTGCCTGCAATCCCTATCTGCAGGTATGTAATGCTTCTCATGGCAGTGTGTTTCTTCATGGCGTGATGCCCTCTGTCACACATAGTGTTCCATAGGGGATGTTTGCTTGGGCAGATCCTGCTGCAGACCAGAGCTAAGTGCTCAGGGCCAGCACTGGTTAACGGGAGCCCAATCCATTGTGATTCTGAGACATGAAAAAGTCTGTGCTTGGAAGAAACACCATAAAAGTGGTTCATTGATAGCACAGCATATGACAAATTCAAGTTTCCAAATTATTTGTCTAAAAAGGAGATTGCAAATAGCCTTTGATAAAGGCTAAACACTCTTGTTCCATCCGGCAGCTTTTAAAGAAAGTGGTTTGCTTGCAATTCTAAATTCAGGGAATGTCTCGCTTACAAATTTCCATCAAGGATGAAAATACTTCAAATATTTCCTGATTCAAAATAGAGCATGCTGCTCCAAGTCAGACTGAGAATTTGGTCAACCCCAAGTGACTTACTGCTAGTTGTTAATTTGTTAATTGTCGTTTAACCCAAATCTCGTCGACTCCCTCCATTGTCTGGCGCGGGTGGCACGCAGGTCTGGACCCCGAGTGCTGCACGTCTGCCAGGATGGAGGTTGCCAAGTGTGTGACTCCGCTTGCCGTCACCACTGGCACCCTGTCAGCCCTGCCACCCTGCTCGGCAGCAAGGTTGTCCCCACGCTGACGTTACCCTGTGCTGCTCCCGACCTGCTAAACACAAATTGAGAGTGAAAGAACACGGGCTGTGACTTTCCTTGGCTTGTCAGATGGGTCCCGGCAGCAGTTTGTACGAACAAAATAGGAATTTAAAACCCAGTGCAGGCTCTAGTTGTACGTTTCAATGTATTAACTTCATGTTATAAACCCTTGTGTGTTTTGATAACAGGAAAACTAGTATCAGGTAAGAATATTTAGCATTTTATTCCTGTGCATTTTAATATTTATGGAAATCATAAATATTACTAATTTATGCAACTGGTAAGTAATGGTAAATGGAGTTAATATTTCTCAGCGTATGTTTTGTGATCAAAGTTTAAGACGCTTAGCAAAAGCTAGATAAAAGAGGGGGATCTCCGAAAAAATAAAACTGCTACAGATATTTCTATTTAAGAAATAGAAATATTGTCTTCTCTTCTACAAGGAGATGGGCCCACAGAAATTACTGAAGCTCAGCAAAGTTTTTAATCACACGTGAGCAGGACAGCGTATTCTCATGATATTAATAGCAGACTCCTAAACATTTCGTTGAGAGCAGCCCCAGGGAGGGGGGCGGGAGGGATTTGGAGGAAGAAGGGAGTGGGGCTTTGAGAAATAAAGTGCTAAAGAGTTTCAGCTGGTGTGGTCTCTCTCTCTCCCCAGTTTGCCCGTCCAGTCGCTCCCGCCCCTGGAGTGGCCACTCTCCAGCCAGTCTGGCTCCTACGAGCTGCGGATCGAGGTGCAGCCGAAGCCCCACCACCGGGCGCACTATGAGACGGAGGGAAGCCGAGGGGCCGTCAAGGCGCCGACCGGAGGCCACCCCGTCGTCCAGGTAAGGGACTGGAGAACAGCTCCATAGAGGAAAAGTCGGGGGTGAGTTTATTTTTGGAAGTCTTGCTGGGGGCTGACCCTGGAAGAGGGGAGCATGTGAACCTGGGTGTGCTTGTAGATGCGCTTAAAGTATCTGAGGCTGAAGTTGTGGTGAAGTCCTAGATGTTTGGAAAGTCAGTTTGGATTAGCTTGTGAAAGGTCAGAAATTTAGGCAAATATTTGCCGCCTTTTCTGGGCTATATGTTAAAGCTCCTGTGACCCAACTCTGTCAAAGGATGCCCAGCTGTCCCGAGTTCCTGCTGAGCCCATTTTATCCTGAGAACAGACGCTTCTGTGTGAACTAGGGCTTTTTGAGAGGCTCAAAGTGTGCAAACATCAGGCCTGGCTTTCAAACTCAGTGTAGCTCAGTGACCTACCAAACTGAGATTGAAGATGCCTCGCAGATCATGTTAGATCTGCAGTACCACCTCTCCTGTGAGCGAGGGGTTTGGAGCTGTGTCCCCCCAGGTTCCCGCAGAGCAAGCCCATGCGGCAGAGCTGCTCCCTGTGTTTCTGCCTGTGTCTAGGCTCCGTACAGCCAAACTGCACAGGGCTCCTACACAGTCCCCTGAGGTTTAAAGAAAAGCAAAGCGACCTTCATTAACCTCGATGGGAGTTAGATTAGGAAGGTATGGATGTTAACTCTGGAGTTTCCCCAGAGTTAACAGCTGCCTTTTGCTAGAAACGTCTTTCATGCACTTAGCTTCCTCCTTAGAATTTTACTCTTTTTTTTTTTTTTTTTTTTCCCCTGTCCTCTGGTTATGCGGTAGAACTTCTAATTTTCAGCCCATTTAAGTTTAGGTCAGAGAATTTCACCCGCGTGTAGTTCAAGCGGTCAGCACATCCATTTCAATCTAGTGCCTGGTTTATATGTAACTTGCTGACGCTGTGTCCCACCTCGCCTGCAGTTCTGCTGGTCAGCTGTGGTAACGCTGCCCTCCTTTTGTCCTGGGTGTACGCCACCATGGGGAAACCTGTAGTAGCTGTGTGATATGGAGACAGCAGGGCAAGATCTTTACATAGTAGTGGGGATGATCTCAAGAAAAAGTTTGGCCTCTATAAAGCTGAGATAAATACAGAGAGGACACGTTTATCCTCTTTGTAACGCTACAGAGAAAGGGTGAATGAGTTTAGGCAGGAGCTCCCTCGTGATCTGGGCTGATGTCACTACAGAAATATAACTGTATCTCTTTTGGGATATCATTTATATTGCCCTAAAGAGTCTGGTTCTGGTCCTAGCTATGCTTGGCAGCAGGGACATCACCCTGCAGAAACCAGTGAGCAGAATCAAGGCTGGCAGTGATGGAGGGAGCAAAATGTAGCCCTTTGCTGGCCTGAGGGGTGGATGAGCCGAACCGTTGTTCTGTTGTGGAGAGTGAGGGGCTTTTCCTTCACTTTTCAAAGGGTAATGTGAAATAACAGCCGAGTAGCTGCACTGGAGCTGTTTGGGGCCACATCAGTCTTCTCACTCCTTTCCTCCTCGTTTCAGGCAGGGGTTTGGTTGGGGTTGTGAGGTGTCAGTGGCAATGAGGTACAGCAGCTGCCCAGATCAGCTACAGCTTTCACTAGGCAAAGTTGGGGTGCATCCTGCAGGTGTTCCTCCTGCACTCAGGACTTGCTAAGACAAGCACGAACCAGGAAAACGTTGAAGTTTATGCTTAATTTTAAGCATGTGATCAATACCGCTAATTTCGCTGGGGTGGCTTGTGCTTAACTTCGAACATATGTTGGATATTGCCCTGCAGGCTCAGCCCCTTTTAAAATCAAGCCATAAATTATTGAATCAATGAATTTGTTTACTCTGGTTGAGCTGGACTTACATGTATGGACTGGATATTTGAGTAAAGAGTGCAGGATAATAATAAATAGCAATCACATTTGACATACCTTAATAATATAGGTAATCTTTTTAGTTTATGAATCTGACAAACTCTTAGCCCGCTGTGGTGTGTTTGAAGCTACATGAGTGTATGAACTGTATGGCCAATCAGCACTCGCTCATTTCTCAGTTTGCTTACAAATATAGTATCATTTACCTTCCCAAGATGTCCCTATCAACCGGATGTTTGTTGCAATGAAGGAGTTTCTCATGACATGGGGAAATATAAGTGCTTTGATTCCTTCCTGTAATCAATACCAATCAAAGAGGGATTTATATTTTCTGTTGGATAAAGGAACATATTCCTAGTTTTATCATAATTTGCCATCAAGCTTAAAGATCTTAAACTATAAATTCAATGATCCACATTAGTTTCCCAAGCAGATGTGCCTCTGCACAGCTGTGCCTGCATATGGGGAAAATATGGACAGTTTCTTTATGAAGGTTTATTACAAACCTGGAAGTGTTCGTTGGATTTGTGTTCACTTTAACATAACAAGGTTCATATGGGTACAGAGCAGTGAGATAGTTGCACCTGTATGGTTTATGACATCTGAAACTTGGGAAGGCTAGTAAAATCCAAAGCTTTCATGTCATAAATTATTTGGCTTCAAGGTTGGGTTTTTTATTCTTTTTTTCCCCTCAGTGAATTTTAACTTTTGTGTTCTTGTCAGATGCAAACAGGACAGAAACAGAGAAAAGGAAACGGGAGATTTTTAAAAGGTAGATGCTGTTTTAAGGAAAGTTTGCATGAGTTAAAGGCAACTGGTTGTAAGGAAATGAAATTAAATTAGTTTTCAACAAGCGCTGTCGTGATCGGCCCCAGAGCAGGAATGGCAGTGTTGATCCAGGAGTGATGGGCCTGGTGTTCTCCAGCAGGCTGGGACCTGGTGCTGGGGATCCACAGCACTCTTCAGATGACAGACTGGAACATGCCACCCTTGTGGTCCTAATTTTCTGGAGCATTAGGACCTCTCCATAGCAACTTTTTCTGAATCCAGTGCCGTCTCTCAAACGCTTGGACTTAAATACCAAGAAGCCAAGTGTGCCCTGAGTGGGAGTGGCCCACCAAAGCGGTGGGGTTTATACTGAGGATGAATGTCCCATTCATGTCCCACGCATTTTACAACCGCTTTCAATAGACTGCTAGTCCACTTTTCTAAAATATAATGGGATTTTAATTTTTTTTCTGAATTTTCTAATTTTCCATTAAATTAACCCTCCACACGATTAATTATCAGCAGAACCTTCTGGAGGAAGAGATGTTGGCTAGTTTTCGCAGCATGGTGTTGGCCTGCAATATTTATTTTTTGAAAACTGCCTTTTGCATGCAAGTTTCTTCTTTTGGGTGCTCTGAAGCTACAGACCAGCAGATCTCATATCCTCCAGGCCTTATCTTGTGGTTTATCTTTCTGATGCTGCTTCCTCTTCTTCACGTGTCTAGCCCCGAGAGTTTGTGCACAAGGCTCTGCACCAGTTGTGCACTCTAAGTATGACAGGAGAAGAATCTGGTTAATCAAAACCTCTGGCTGGAAGGGCCACACTGAAGAATTTACTTTGTTTGCCTGGGGGAGGAGGAGACAAGCCATGCATCTCATGTAATGTTCACGCCATCTAACTTCAGACACCATGTAGAGTCACATGGAGAAGTGCAGGCTCCCAGTTTAGATCTTCTGAGTCACTCTTGGGAGGAAACCTCAGCTTGCTACTAACTATAGAGAAACTTCTATTTTAGGGATTTAAGTTGAATGCCAGTGTGAGTATCCCCTAGATGTTAAGTCACTGAGAACAGCAGGGAAATCCTGCGTAGCAAGGACAAAGCTGAAGTTTGCACGTGCCCACCATCTTGCATCTCAGGTCCATCTGGTCACTGAGACCATAGAGGAGGGGTAGGCATGATTATTTTCCTCCTTTCCAACTCTTTTTCACTGATGTTAAGCAGGGATAGCTGCTTGTTTGTACCCAACTGCTCCAGTCAATGTTTTGGAAGAGGCTACCCATTAGGAAAGGCAGTGGCTGCTCCCGTGCAAAGAAGTTATGGATGTGACTGGGAGAGAGGTGACAATCCAAACACAAACTTGGCTCTGTCCCAGTTCACCCCACAGCAGCATGCCCTGCCCACAGGGGTAAAAATCACCTTCTTTGCATGCTGTTAGCCAAACATCTGCTAGGAAGAACGTGGATACATTTGAATTCTGCTTTGGGGCTGGAAAGATGAACTAGATGATTCCTTGAGATTCTCCTGGCATTGTTTTCAATAATCCCTCTAGGAACTCCCACCTCTTAGAGGAAATTAAATTTTTTTGGTTTGTTGGCTTTGCTTGCTGTTCAGTTGTCAAGGGGAAACAGGACATGTGGTAGCATTTGAGTAACACTGGATGCTGGCATAGGTGGCTTTCTTCTTCCACAGGAAAATGTGGTGATAAGAACCTCTCTGCTTCAGGGCGAGACACTTGCAGTTCTTCAGCAAAAGTTCTTCTGTCTTTGAACTGCTTAAGGCAGTGATGAGAAGGAAAGGCCTTTTCCGTAGCAAAGGCTGGGTCTGGATGAGCTTCATCCCATGGTCAAGCAGAATCTGTGATCCTTTAAAAGCCATAAAAATATAATTTCGAAGATATTAATTAAACTTAGTGGTTCTGGTTTTGTCCTACTGCTTTGTATGAAGCCAAATCTTTTTTTTCAAGATGGAATTGATGTTTCACACAATTATGTGATATTTCAAGGAGTTCTAAGCAGAACCCTTGTCCTTCCCTCAAGGGAAATGGAAGGGAAAGGAAAAGGTTTTAGGGAAGATGAGCAGTTGATTTATGTAAATGACTGTCGACGTGCTCTGGATACCTGGTCTGTACTTGTTTCATTAGAAGTGGTTGCATTTACACGTGTTGCAGCCCATGGGTAAAAGCGAGACAAGCCCATTTCACATCATAATCTTCCCACATTCTGAAGTCCTCTGGGGTCCTTGGAGGTAATCGGTGCTAGATAAATGGGTGATTTACTGCTCCGCTCATCTCATATAATTGAGAGCAGTGACACAGAGCATCAATTTCAGATGTGCATCTGCCATGGACTGTAGAGAGGCTGAGGTACATTATTTTGTTAAAAATCTATTTATGAGAACTCAGCTAATTCTTGGGGTCAAAGAGTAAATATAAGCCTTTTCTTTCCTTTTTTTTTTTTTTTAATTTCCCCATATTATTTCTATTTTTTTCCCCAAGCACCTGTGTGTTTTGGACTTACTTGCTGTAAACAATCCTTGGGGAACCTGTTTTTTTACATGGCTCTTCAGCGCAGTAATTTGTAGTCATTTTCTCAAAGGAGTGTGCCTTGCTCCAGCATTTATGGCCATTTCAGCAAATCCTTCCCCTGATGTATTGCTTCTCTAATTTGTCTTTACAAAAGGCTCAAATGCTTCTGAATGAAAACCAACCCATAAGTAATCAGTAACCCATTTGCATGTCTCACTTTGTTTCTCTCACTTCCACTGTGTTATTAACTCAGTTCTTCATCAACAAACCTGCATTTTGTCACTGCTTGTGTCAGATAACCGAATCTGTTCAGCACAACCCCAGGCTGCAGCGTTTGAAAGCAGTGGTGACTTGGGCCCCAGTTTTCCAAGCCCAGAGCACAGTGGTCCCTGACTCAAGGTGAGGAAGAGCTCATTCTTCAGCCAGAAAATTTGCCCCGTCCTGCAGGTGGAGGTTTTGGATGCTTGGGCAGATGGGCACCGAGCCGGCTGAGCCTGCATCTGGGGCGAGCGTTGTGTGGGACCCTTGCAGAGAGCAGCCAGGGTGGATGGCAGGGCTGCTGCCTCCTGCCTTTGGGTACCAACTCGGGGGTTTGGCCACTTGCCTAGTCAGCATTAGCCTGGTGCTTGGACCTCCTCGCTGGTGGGGCTCAGACCACAGGCTCCCCAGCCGCTGTGCACTGATGGGTGGCAGCTTTTTCTGTCCTGCCAGAGCCGTGGTCCCCTGCAGAGAATGTCCCTGTGACCTGCCTCGGCTGCTGCTGAGTTCTGGGGTCTTCATTTAGTCAAAGGCAGTGAGTTAAAATGAGTAACAGTGCCAGGGGGGAGGAGGGAATAGTTCCATCCAAGTCAGAGCGTCAGGGACTCCTCCTTCCCCATCTTCCCCTGCAGCAGGAGGGGAGATATCTCGAGTGGGCTGAGACTTCAGTCCCTGCTGCTGCCGCTATCCTAAAAGCACCAGGAAGGTCCTCAGGGTACCTCCGACCCATCACAGCTTGTGCTGCCCTTCTGCATGTGCTGCTCTCCTCCTTGCTTCTCCTCCATCGTGCGGGACAGCTGTACAGAGAGCTGCTCAGCACCGCTGACCCAGCTTTCCCCTGGATTTTAACTTTTAGAATTTGGGTGGCTTTCACAGCCTTTTTTTTTCTTTTTCCCTTTACTTAAAAAGGAGCTGGAATGGTAGCTGTTAATGGAGCACACAGGAGCTGCTTTACAATAACAAGCGTATGTTCCACTTTCCTTTTATATTTGAATTTTGCCGTATGTGTTTTCTTGTGGTTTCTAAGTCAAAGGAGACATTGTTTTCTAGCCGAGGCTTCCCATGGGGCCCTGACTTTTAACTGTATGTGACTTCCAACATTCAACTAATTCCTTTTTATATTAGTGAAACCAGAACCTTTGATGGCAACTCAAAACCAAATCACAGCTTGATGCCGTGATTCACACTCTCACAAGTAGGGCTGGGTTGGAGAAACTCGGGTCCTGCTGAAACCCAAACCAGCTTGCCCAGGAAGACTCACCGTTGAAGGCATGTCGGTTGAGTTTGTCCATTTCTGCCCATCTTCTCAACTCCCCCTGTTCTGGGAAGGGGAAGTTGGAGGTCGGGGATGGAGCCCTGCATGTTTGCACTTCCGTGGGCAGGCTGTGCTGGGCTTGTGCTGTGCAACATCTTTGTACCACTCTTGTGGCCTTCACTTCCCTTTTCTAGCGAGCAGGAGCCTCGCGCAAGCTCTTGGTGGCTTTTGGCTCTTGCAGGGATTTCTGCCCCCAGCTCCAGAACAGTGTATGACAGACTGGCTGCACCTTTCGTGCCTGATTTACCTGCAGGACTTCTGGGCTTGTTCGTACAGCTGTGATGATTGTAGGTGCCTCTTGAGCCTTGAGCTGTTGGGTCAGGGATATATTTGCTGTCGTTGCATGTGCTGTTGCAGGGATAGATGTGCAATTTGGAAAACACAGATTTTTAGGTACTTCTGGGAAATTCTCTTTGGAACTAATGCCCCATCAAACGTAAGGGCAGGTCAGTCAGTACCCCTCACACCGCACTGCAGGTGTGGCTGTACTTTGAGATCTATCTATCTGAAAGCTCAGTGGAGCCACTGAGGAATGAAATGGTTAGATAACTCAAAAGAAGTGTAGGAAAACACAGATGAGCCTGAAATTTGCTTCTGTTTAGACACGAGACTGGAGTGAAAAACAAGGACTATCAAATGTGATATCTAATAAACCAAAATGAGAGGAAGAGCTGGCCTGTATACTCTCTCTAATTCATGCAAGAAGAGAACTGCTGGATAACAGTGAGGATATTTAGCTACTGGGAGAATTTAGCCAGAGATAAGTTGCATCGTCCATTGCTTGAAGTCTTTAAACTGGGCCTGTATCCCCCGGTGTGAAAGGAACACTGTCACCCCGATGTCATGGCTGAGTGAGTGCAGATTGCCCCTAAGAGAAGGACAGGCAGGATGGCTCCATGGTGCAGTTGGGGTGCAGCTGGGATGCAGAGGTGCAGGGCAGATGATCAGTTAACCAGGTACCTCCAGGGAGCAGCAGAATTTTCCCATGGGTCAGCCTGCTTTGAGTTAGAGATGAATGAAAAATTCTTATTGAATCGTTTGAGCCTAATTCAAAATACATTGCTTTTGATGGAAAGTAAATTTGGCAGAGGTGAGGGGAAGGAGGGTATGCCAACTGGTTTGAGTATGATGCCTGTGAGATGCAGGCAGCCCAGATTATTCCTTGAGTTAGGAATATGCCTGGATTAGGCAGATGCAAGATTTAGGCTACTCTTTCACGTGTGATCTCCCTGCAGGACTGTACATGGGGGAGTCAGTGTGCAGTAAACCAGAGTTCAAATTTATGGCTGTTTGCCATGAATGTGGACACTTCCAGTGCAGCAGTAACGCCTACGTATCTCATCCTGTCCAGGGCGCGCTCAAGTGTCCGCAGGAGAAGTTCTTGCAGGGCGGACAGTGTCTTTAAACTCACATCTGAGCTCTCTGTTCCCAGGCTTCACCACCCAGCTAAGCCCCTCGTTCCTCCCTTCCTCTCTCAAGACCAATGTCTATTGAATTGGAAGAGCCTGGTGCCAAGCGAGGACTCGCACCTGGGTCTCCCGTGTCCTGGGGGAGCATCGCGCTCGCTGGGCTAATGGCTCTTCGGGGGTAAAAAGGACTGGATGACTCCTACCAGCTGTGTTACTTGGTGAAAATTTTCTAGGGTCTCTATTTCATTCTGAAACAACTTTTGAAGCCCTGATGCTTCCAGCAGACCTGAGTTATTCTCTCTCTGAGTGTGCCTCGTGCTGTGGGTTTCAGCATGAGAAAGAAGTTGGGGAGGAGAGAGGCTCCTGGGGCTTGCTTTTATTTCTTCTTTTTATTTTTTTTAATTATTCCTTTTTTTTTTTTTTTTTTCTTTTTCCCAAAAAATGCTTTTTGGTCAAGTTCCTTTCTGAAATTTGGCTGACATTCAGTCAAATAGCCAGTGCCTGAGCAAAGGCCGTGGTTCCTGGTCCCCAAACCCGCCTCACAGGAGTCCCATTACTAAGCTGTGGCAGAGGGCTCAGCTCTGGGGATCTGGTTCAGTGCAATCAAATCAATCATCTCAGGCTGAACCGAGTTACTCCGAGATGCTGTTGCTGCTACCACTGTCCCATCTTCCCTCTTCCCAGCACGGTTGCTCTCGAGCTTCGTGCCACATCTCAGTCACACAGCGTGATGCGCCTGGGGCTGCACCTGAAGCATCGCTGCCTCGCCTGTCCGCAGGGAGGGATGGACTGGCTGTGGCAGAGGAAGCTGCAAGGTTAGGAGATAAGAAAGCATCTTTGCTTGCCACCTTCCATTCTGCTCCAGCTGGGCCGGTTCCCCCAGTGCCTCCAACAGCCAGCAAGGGAATGACTTCCTTAGCTGGTGCAGAGCCCCATGCTGAGAAACTCCCCCAGTGCAATTCTGTCAAAATCAGCAGATTTGCATCCTCTGATTTACTTGTGGCAGAGAGTCTTGTCGTGCTGTGAGGAGTTTAAATCTTTTGTCATGAATGTGCATGGAAGCTCTTTAATTACGCAGCTGGTTTTCTTAGTAGGAGAAAATTCATATTTTCACCCAGTTATGAAACCCTTATCGCCAAATCCTCATATCTGTACATGGGCAGTAGTCAGATAGTGCCTCTTCTTTTAAACTTTCAGCTGAGATAGTAAAAGCATCTGAAAAACAGCATCAGCCCTTCGTAGGGGTAGGGAAACTGAGGCACAGAGAGGGAACAACTTGCTTACATTGCAACGTAAGGTCAGTGTCAGGACAGCGAGGAACAAAACCCCCCAACTGCTTTCTCCCAAGAGCTGCCATCTCTGTCCCAGACCTGTATTTTAACCCCATGTGGAAGCAGAAATCCCAATTAGACACTGGGAGTCTGGTTGTCGTTTACTGTAAGGAGCAGCAGAGCAAATGAGATTCAGTACTTGGAATTTTGACAAAATTGTCACCCAAATAAGAAACACTTAAAATTGAGTATAATAAAAACTCATCATTTAGCAGAATCAGATGTTCAAAGGATTATCTTCGAGGCCTTTTCAGACTGCTTCGGTAAGGAGCAAGAAGAACCAAGGCAGAGATTTCCTTCTGGTTTGCGTTCTTTTGCTATGTCCCAACTACATCAAATTGAACAAAAACATGTGACAAGATTCAACTTTGTTGCTCAATGTCAGCTCTAAGTGAAGCAGGCAGGCAAGCCGCTACATGATACGGTGTCTGGACGAGGTCTTTGTCTTAATTACTGACAGCTATTGATATGCCACTCTCCCTGAGACAATACAGTGAAATTTCCCATCTTGGTAGGAGTATTGTTGAGTAAAGACACCCCCCCCCCCCCCAAAACCTCTTGAAATTGTTGCAGTCAAAGGATATTAATGAGGAGGATTAATGATCAAATTAAGGATGCGAAGTTGCTTCCACCAGGGAGGGAGATGAATAGATGTGACAGAAATGCTGTGCCAATTCCGAGAAGCACATCTTCCTCTTGTCCACGGCGGAGTGTCTGAAAACGCTTGCTGGCACGGAAAGCAGCCTCGGGGCTGCTGAAAAGTGTGAGCAGGGGAATAGTTTGTGGCGTCAAAAGCTTTGAGAGACAGCTTTAACTCGGCAGGCTCTCGCTGTTTCTAGAGGAAGGTGGGCGTTGGGCGAGCCGGGGCTCCGTCCTAGGGCAGCCGGTGCCGCAACCGCACGCTGCTCCTGGCGAGCCTTTCAGTGCTTTCTTATCTTCTTGTGTACAGCAGGAAAAGGGAAGCAGTAGGAGGAAGCGATTTCTCACGCGGCTTTGTATTTGCTTCTAATTAAATGTTGCCAGTCGAGCTCTGTTTTCCCACTTTTCACTGCCGGCCGGGGACAGTCCATCTGAATCACCCCGGCGCTGTGCTCAAAGCTGACCACACACATGCACACCCCGTGCGGGGGGAAGCTGGAGTGACTTCCATGGGGAGATAGCAAGTAATATGAGGCAGTTAATGGACTAAGCCTCATGTTACAGGGAGCTGAAACAAGCAAGAGAGCTGATTACTTTCAAGCGAATAACACCACCAAGGCTAGCGTTCATTCCCCAATTTTATACTTTCCTCCTGGCAGTAGCTGGCATTGTCTAGACAGGAAGATGTGTGCAATCAGCTTTAAAGATGTAGCTTTATACCTCCCAGGGGAGAAGGACCTAAATTCCTGACAAGCAAAGCTAAGCTGGGATGAATGGGAAGCAAATTATTCCCTTCTACTCTCTAAGGTAATCGGCATCTGTATCACACAGGGCAACATTCTCGCTCTTCAAAGGTGCCCGTAAGATTTGCAGATGATCCTGCTTTTGTCTCGCAAAGCCCTTCACTGTTTGCATACACTTTCAGATGTGTGACGTGCAAACTAGAAATTCCTAAGAAAATTTGGCTCTGAAACCCATCAAGTAAAAAGGCAAAGGCAGGAGCATGCAGTACTGGAGGAAACGGAGGTGCTGTGGCCAGTGAGCAGTGTTACTGCGTGCCTGTGCCACTTGCAGGAGTTGGCCACCCTTGCAGCAAGGCAGAGTGCAGGGGGACGGGGACCCCTGGGTCTCACTGCACTTTGGCTACTTGTCCCCCGTGGGACCCAGCAAATCACTGCCGCTCTCTGCCCTGGCTTCCCCATTTAAGAATAAAAAAGTTACCGTACTTATCTCCTGGGAATCCTCCTTCCTCTTGCTAATAATCTAAGTCTATATAAAACATAATAATATTTAAACTCCAGTAAACGTGTCCAAATTCAAAGATCTACATTCCAAAGGTTTTGCTAAATTCCCTCTGTATATCCACATGCTGTATCTCGAGGTGACCACCTACAGAATCTTTAGGGAATTTGCCTTGCCTTTCGACTCTGCTGTCAGTTTATCACTCCGTGACCAGACAGTATAACGAGGCAGTGTCGCAGAATTCACGTGTGCAAAGAGATTTGCTATTCATGCAGCACAGGAGAGGCGAACCTGTGATGTTAAATCCCCACAGTCAGAGGCGATGGGTGTCGAATCTGCAGACGCAGGACTTGGCTCGTCTGAACATTGGGGTAGGCACTGATTTAGATGTGAATTTCAAACTCCCGCTTTAAGCGCTCGTGTATTTGGAGCTGGGGGCTCAGTTTGTAGGAAGACACGAGTTTTGAAATAGTGCAAGGAAAAAAAAGTGGGTTTTTTATATGGCTTAATGTGTGTTCTGGATGGCTGTGGTCACTGGTACTGTGTTCAGGCGGGTAATGGGGCTGCCGATAAACAGCAGCTAAAGGCACATTGCTCATTTTTTGCAGGCAGAATTACATACATGCCTTCCTGAAACTGGCACTTAAATACCCCCTCTCCCCAATTTGACTAGTATTGATCCATGGATGGAGTGCAGAATGAATGAATTTTATTTATGCAGAGGTGAACTGATGATTTTAATCATGCCACACATTTCCATTTTGTTTAGAAACCCAACACAGAAGCAAACCAAACAAGAAAAGTCTCCTTGTTTTCTGAATGATGTTATTTGTTTATCTGCCAAAGTGCTTTGCATTTCCTCAGGTCACAGACCAGCCCATGTCTGGCCATGTTCATATTATAAGAGTTATGCAAAAGCAAAGTTTAAGAAAAATCTTTCAACTGAAAGAAATAGGATCTTAAAATCCCAAAATAGAGTATGGAAAGGTACACATCATGTCTGGCTTCTCTTTCCCCTTGTGGCAAATGTGACTCAAAGGAGTTGGGTCTTTTCCAGCTCGATCTGTATACAGTTTGGGGGAGTTTTATTGTGAATGGGTCACCTTATAATACACAAAAATATTTCCTCCCAGAGTTCTGTATTCATAAATCTTTCTCCATTCTCGCTCTCTGGAAACTGAAATCCAGATGATTTAGTTTTGTTCAGGGAAAGAGAAGTAAGGGAACACCTTGGCGAGGGGCTGGTCCTCTCTTCTCGTCTCTGCCGAAACTCGGGTTGCAGGGCTTTGTGCCCCCTCCTCGGGCAGCTGTGGGGAGAGCCGCCAGCTCCCCTCCCGCGTCGTGAGCACAAGAGTAGGACTGAAAAACAGAGGCTTTTGAGTGGCTTGGTTGTTGCTAAGGGAGGAAAAAATTCATTTCAAAGTTATTATTTAAAAAAATGTTTGAAGTCTTCACTTCTCTGTAGGGTTCTTTAAGGGTCACTTTTGCTCCTTCTTTCCTCTGCTGAAAAGATCAGTGTTATGGTTAAATACTAAAGCATATTTGGAGGTGAGTCCTTATTGAGAGTACCAGTCTCTCATAGTTCAACGTTGAGGAGAGATACATCTGAAACAAATCCTTGATGTATTCTTTCATTCTAGCTTGCAGTGAATTTTTCTGTGTAAAAATGCAGCACAAAGTGTTAACTCATTTCTGTCCCTGCAAAGTAGAGTTGCCATCGCTGTTCCCCTGTTAGCAATGAACAGAGAGGTTATATGACATGACTGACACTATGTAGTAAATTGGTGGCAGAGCTGGGTGTAAAACTCTGATTTTTGAGCGCTGGAGCAGTTCCGTGGGCTGTCCCCACCTTCATTTTTTGTTCCCAAGCCACCCTGATGTGTTCTTAGCAAGTGAAAGGTAGATGGAAATGCTCATGGTAAGCAATATTCTATATTATCTTTCAAAATGTAAACAATTAACTCAAGATAAGGACACACCCTTTTAAACCTGGATGCTTGAGTCTTTTATAGATATTTTTCTCTTTGTAATTGCATTTTATAAGGCTATTTTGATTTTTACAGTGATGTCACCCCAAAGCATTGCCATAATGTCATAAATTACTGAATAATTATGTTACTTTCTTCCATTGATCAAACAATTTAAAATCTGGTCCCGTTGGAGGACCAGAAGGCCTTTTACTATGTGTTTTATAGCCCCTCGTCCAGCAGATGATTCAAACATGGCCATATGAACAGGCAATCAATTTGTCTCCTGTTTAAGTCTGTGTACGTTTATACAGACACACACCCACAGACATACATGTTATTAGAAGACCATGGATAGTTTCACCTTGGGAACTCATTCTATACATGAGCAGAAACACCACTTAAAATTACTTTTAAAGGCGGCCAGTATTAAAAACTGTGTACATAGCCAGTCCTGTTACAGCTGCTACTGACTGTGCTCACTGGGGGAAAATTACCTTTTGTGATTTATTAACTGTTTTCCTCTGTTCCGGTCTCCCACCTGTAACTCTGGGATTTTGTTCTGCCCAGACGGAGGGTAGAGCAAAAGCTGCTTTGCTGTCACTGTTGTAACTGCTCCAGTCCAAAGGGTCCTCTCGTCATCTTTGCTGGATCCACAAAGACTTACTCTGTCAGGCATGACAGTAAACATGCTCAGTACATAAAAACTGCACTGCTCTTCTCCCTCTCCCCTTGTAAAGACAAGATGGCTTTTGGTCATACAATGGCTTTTCATTGAAGGCCAGGAAATCTTGGATTTTGAAAGTACGATACTGAGGATGAGTTTCAGGATGGCTCCCAGAGGACCCTGGGCTTAACGGGCCTCCATGGATAAACAGGGGGTGATTCGTACATTCATGCCTGGTCCCAGTAGAGCTATCATTTTGACCTCTGTCGCCTTTAATCTTCTATACACTCTATACATTTCTAAATCTCCCCGTGGCTGCCATTGTATTTACCACATTCTTGGCAACGCTGCTTCTCCAGTACCAACCCTTGGGCTTGGAGTCCAGCTCCGCTCCTCCTCCACCTCGCTCCCGGAGCCAACTGGCATGTTTGCACAAAGCCCATTTTCCCTCCTCACAATCTCCCAAAGCGCTTGTGCGAGTGAGTTATCGGAGGTGTCTGAGCTGTGGCTGGGTTGGATTCTGTAATTTTTTCTTGCACAACCCGTACTTAAGGCCCGTTGACTTCAATGGAGCTATTCATGCAAGTGGAGGCTGCAGGTTTGGGCCCTTGGGTTGTAAGGTCTCTGGGGCGTAGACCCCGTCTTTGTATGCCTTGCAAATACGTGCTAGATGAGTAATGATAGCTCAGAAGAGTGAGTGTCGCTTTACATTTGCCATACTGAAGGAAGGTTGCCAGGATTGCATTGATGCTGCATATGGTCCCCTTCCAGGGGGGAATTAATCCTTCTATGCAAAGATACCTCCCGCTGGCTGGTGAAAAGAAAAAAGGAAAAAATAAAAAAGAAGGTTTGGCCATGAATACCATTAGCTTAATCTTCCTTTTCTCTGATCTTCCAGCACTATTTGCTTTGTATGGCTTCATCAAGGTTTTGTATGTGGACAGAATAATTGAAAACAAATTTAGCATGTCTCAGACCATAAAGTTCCCTTTCAGCTAGATCACTGGCTATGCGGTAGATAAATGTCTGGTTTTCATTTTTGGTTATGTGAGAAATTTAGAATGGTTTGATTTGTAATTTTGAATGTTAATAAAGAAGGAGAAATTTCCTTGTGTCCTGGCCTATGGAGGCATTCTGGCTTTCTTGCTTCTCTAGCAGCAAATACTGTTTATAAAAATGTTATTTAGTACAGAAGAGTCTGTTTATGTCCTTAAACCCTAGAGGCTCCAGTCTCTAAGGTCAGCTAGAGCTCCGTGTGCCAGGTGCTGTACAGTCACAGACCAAAAATGCCATCTCTACCTGTGCAGACAGTATTTTATGCAATGCAAGAGGAATGGCTGAAGGGCAACCAACAATTAGGGGAAGGATGAGTTTCAAAGAGCAGTGAATCAATGCTGGTTCACAGAAGTGATTTCAGGAGAACAAGAACGTATTTTCTTCTAAGATTCTTTAAGAATTGTGCAGAGACGGAAATTTGTAGGGTGGAGATGTAGATATTAAAAGGGAACATCCTCCCTGGAGAGAGGCAGATGGGTGAGTAAACGTTTAAGAAGCTGATGCTCGTGTTTTGGGGGGGTGGATTTGGGAAGTTTGGGAATGGATGTTGATAACTGAGTAGAAAATGAGAGGTGAGAGGGCAAAGAGAAGAGAAGACCTTTGAAGATGAAGGCAGGCAGCCTATGTCTGATGTGAGGGATGCAGGGGAAGCTGGAGAGATGGTGAAGCTTGGAGTGATGAGCAAAGTGAGGGGTTGGAAGGACAGTCCTTCCAGCTGGGTTTGGAATAGATGTGAGTTGGGCAAGACTGCATGTGCCAAGGCCAGAGAAAGGGCTGTAGCAGTGATCATTAATTTCTGAAATGTTTATACACAGTTTAACATTTCAATTTTCAATATCACAGACACATTTGCTAGATACCTCCTGTTGAAGGGGAAAAAAAATGCTGATTTTTGAACTGCAATTGAAGTAGGAATCACAAGCTGAGCTGAGGAAAAGTCATTTTACTGAGTGTTAGGCTGGACAGAAACTGGGGTTTGCAAGTTGGATGTCACATAGTGCCTGGTTCAAAGCCCCTTATGTTTATGGGCATCTTCCATTAGTTTTGATACGGTCTGGAGAAGGTGCGTAAGGGAGTACCACGTGTATCTGCAGGAATGCAAGTGGGAGACTTTCTTCTGTCCTGGCTGTGTTTCCTGCTGATGGGAAGCAGGAATCACTGCCCAAGGCTGCAGGTGTGGGGAGTCAATGCAGCTTTTCAGCTTTATCCACCCCACCAAGAAAAATCTTTTAAACCTCATTTAGAAATCACTCACTGCAAATTAAACAAGTGTACTCAAAAATATATCTTTCAAGAGGATTTATCAATCTGTTTTGGAGGCAACCAACAAATTTCTGGTAACGGAGAGCTTGTCTGGAATTTTTTCCTCTTGGTATATTCTTTTTTTCTTTTTGATATATTTGGTATTATAACCATTAATTACATGTTTTCCATTAGCTCCTTTCCCTATGTATCATGGACTCTGCCAAATATTCTTAAGAGGATGTCTGTCTCTGAGAGTGGGAGAGAGTCTATACTACACATATCTTTATGTCTATATGTATCTCCGTATCTGTATACAAGTCTGTAGATCTATTTGGGTTCCTGACATGAAGGCCTTGCAAGCCCTGTGTGTGATAATAGATTTTTAATGTCTTGCCAGCTTCACGGTTATATGGAGAACAAACCTTTGGGTCTTCAGATCTTCATTGGGACGGCAGACGAACGGATACTTAAACCTCACGCTTTCTATCAAGTCCATCGCATTACGGGAAAAACTGTCACCACCACCAGCTATGAAAAGATCATTGGCAACACCAAAGTTTTAGAGATCCCACTGGAACCCAAAAACAACATGAAAGCCACGTAAGCATATTTCTTTTTATTAGCAAAGTTGAGGAGGATTAAATTGGCGTGTGAAGTTCCTTCTCTTTGGAAAGGAGTGACTTAAATGAATAATGAAGCCTGCTCTGGAGGGACTCTCCAGAGCATCGGAATGATATATGAGTGTAAGACCCTTTTTACGAAAGAACGAGCAGCAGTTACAAGCACCTGGGTTAAAGCTGTTTACAGAGTTACCATTCATCAGCTGACCATGCAGGCGTTTTTGCTCTTTACCCCAATTGCTGCAGTGACTATATTGTAGTCATTTGTCATCTTCGAAGTCAGAACAGTTTTGTAGGGCGCTAAGGAAAACAAAACTCAAATCTCAGGTCCTTATGCTGCAGGGATGCAATGAGAAGCAAGGAGCAGTGGACAGTGGAGGAAAGGTGTACAATTCATTTTACAACATTTAATGGAATAGAAAACATCTCTTCTGAACTCAGCCAAGTGCTCTGGCCATGAAATTGCACTCTTCTGTTGCAATAGCTTAACAGAAAAACAAGTACAGGCACATCTTTTCTGTATTACTCCTTCCATTTTTATGGAGGCAGAGGGATGAAGTGGGCACCAGTCTGAAACTTCGGGCTTGAATGTGTGCCAGGCAGCATGAGAGTGATTGCTCTGCAGAGGGAAGAGCTGTATCTCCATCCTTCAGAGGATACTGACAAAATTGGCAGAGCAGCTATGTTTTTAAGCCCCCCTACTTCATCGCAAAATCCACATTCTTTCTTTGCATGTCTTTTTTTTTCAGAAAATATACCTCATTCTTCCCTTTCCTTCAAGCCTCTCCTTCCCTCTGCACCCAAGGAAATAAATAAATGTCCACATCTCAAACTTAAGCTGCCAAGTGCTGAATGGAACACGATTGTCTGTTCCTAACAAGTAGCCCTGGAGTAATAAACCCCTGCACACATGCAATGGTGAGGAACAGCGTGGGTGTAGGAAGCAGCTTGGGGTTTATGCCTCCCAAAAAGTGATTTTGATTCATATCTAAAGAAGAAAAATGGCGTGTCTTTAAAACTGATATCAGAATAGGTTGGCAGTGCCTGTTTAATAACGGTTCTCACTGCACTCTCCAAGGACTGTCGCTGAGCTGAAGATCTCAGATTCTGTAAGTATTAATTGGCATATTCTCTTGCCAGGGCTCTGCTGCAGACAGGCATGTCTGCTAGTGTGCCACTGGGCTCTTAAGTAAATCTACACTTACACCAATATTAAGTTGCAATGCTGGTTTAAGAAATTCTAATCCTTTCATTGCTGCTCAGCCCCATCCTGCTCCCTGCATCCTCCCTTTGTGCAGGGACACAGTGAATGGGAGCAGAGAACCATTCTCTGCTCTGCCAGGCTACTGCCTTGGCTGGGAACAACATCCTGGGGCTTTGGAGGATGACGTGGTGACCTGGGCCAGGGCTGGAGACCACCTACCATGTCTGAAAGGAGGGGGGAGAGCAGTTTGGTTCCTGCTTTGGAGTTGAATTTAATGCTTGCATTACAAACTGTGGGGAAAACATGCCTGGATGGTGCATGCAATTAGCTGGTTCAACTGCTGTGATTCCCCGTGGAGCTGAACTAATTTGCCCACGTGCAGGCAATAGCTGCTGTGCAGTCTCTGGGCACGGAGCTCTTTAGAGAGCTGGTGGTGGAGGTTTTAACGCTCTCTAGCTCGTGGAGGGCTCCAGCATGGGGTCAGCTTTTTGCCTGCCCCGGTGTGCAGAGGGGGCACTGCCGTGGGACTCTTGTGCTTAGCACAGGAGGGAAATAGGGCTCGGGGTTATAATGTTTGGAGAGTGGCTTCCACTGCTGCCAGAGTAAAGGCCACCCCTAGCCATCCTGGGACTTGCTGAGCCCAGACTCTTCGGGAAGGGTCCAGTAGCATCCCTCATTCGCTGTGTGTCTGGGATTTCTTCCCTTGTAACTGCTGAAATGACAATATCTAGATCCTAACCAGAACCAGTATTTGGAGCTGCTCTTAACTCAGAGATCGAAGCAAAGCAGCTTAATCCTCTTAACTGTCACCTGTTTCCAAGCTGTTTGAGAGCAGAAATGTGAAGCTAAAGGGCGTGTGTGTTTGGCAGCATTGACTGCGCAGGGATTTTGAAGCTGAGGAACGCAGACATCGAGCTGCGCAAGGGAGAGACGGACATTGGCAGGAAGAACACCCGCGTCCGGCTCGTCTTCCGCGTGCACATCCCCGAGTCCAGCGGCAGGATCATTTCTCTGCAAGCAGCGTCAAACCCCATCGAATGCTGTAAGTAGTCCCTAAGATTTGCTCCGTCTCGCAACAGCCACCGTCTTGTCCCTCTGCTCCAGGCTAGCGCTGAGGGGACCAGACCCAACGTGCCCAGACAGGGAGACGCAAGGTGCTCTGCTCTTGCCGCGCTGGCTGGGTCTGTGCCACCGTTTGAGTGACCTGCGGCTCTTACCCGTGTGCACTCCCTCTCCTGAAATAAGTTTTGGTGGCTCTTCACGGTGCTTAGAGCTTGTGAGAAGAGCCGGGGACTTTGGGACTTGTGCGAAGTTTATTTATTAGCGTGTTGCTGCTGGGTCCTTCTGGCTAGCAGGTCTTTTCTGGGAGCAGGGAGCTAGCGTGGGTGTGCATATAGGGGTGTATATACATTCCCCCTGTTAGTGCATGAGCATGCAAGCTGCCTGCCGTCCTGGGATTGGTTTTATTTTGAGTGGAAGCACAACCAGAAGTTGTTATCCACAGGCTGGCAGGTGGTCGGAGGTTTCGAATTCAAACCTGGGCCGGATCCTAGCCCTGTGGCCAGTCCTGCCTGCCGAAGGAGTGGCCACAGTCCTCAGATGTGAGCTGTGGCAGGAACACAACTGAAATGCAGAGACAGGTTTGATTTTGAGGCACAGGGACATCCTGGTTATTCTTCTTTCTTTGTGTCGATGCTAAGGGGCATGCAGTTCAGGAGGCTGTAGCCGAGGCAGGGAAACCCCGGGTTGTTCTGGTATTCCCCTGAGGGACAGAAGAAAACTTGCAGTTCTGATTTCTGAGGGGCAAATCCTACAAGTATGTAAGCTGAGATACCTGCACCTCCCACTCATTTTAACGTACTGGATCCTGAGAAAGAGAGGCCTCCGATGAGGTGCCCCCTGTGTCGCAGTCATTTCTGGAAGGGCTCCACCCACTTTGCTGGTTCATGTGCATCCTGTGATGCTTTTTGTTGGTAAATGGTGCCTTTTCAGTGGTTTGGGGATTTCACAAATACATAATGAGCAGTTTTCCTCTCCCTTTGCTGAATGACTCACCCCTTTAGCAGAACCTGTCTTGCCATAAGTCATGTAAAGAAAGTCATTGAAGAGTTTCTCATGTGTGCGTTTTATTTATTGAGATGCAGGCTGAGGAGCCAATTTTGGATGGGAAATCAAGAGAAATTGTGTGACTGGTGAATTATTGATGGCAGCTTTGAAACAATGAAACAGTAGAAATGAATAAACAAGTCAAGGCTAAGGAGAGGATGATGGATACATATGATCTCTTGGCAATGTTTATGAGAAGATACCACCTATCAGAGCATTTTAGCAGCTGAGTGAAGTCTCCAGGCACGGTGATGGGGAAGGGAGAACAGTGGGAGTAGCCACCACCTTTCTTCATAGGAAATAGTTGTGATCCTTTATGGGACCAGATGGCTGAAACAATAGTGGCCTCCACCCCAAACGTGTCCCTGCTGAAACAAAGGCCCATTTGCTAAAGGAAACATTTAGCAAAGTGCAGCTTTGGTAGATAGGAAGGGAATTGTGGCAAAGCATCACCTGGCTTCTCCCTCAAATTCTTTTCCGAGTGGAAAGAGCCCATTCCTGCCTGTGGTGGGTGGGTAAAGTCCAGGTGCAACTCCTACACCGGCTGTAGAGAAAAACAGGAGAGGCCCAGAGCGGAGGGTGGAGGGTCCCTGGGCCGTGCAGCGAGCCCCGCAGATAACACCCCGCTTGGGCAAATTCTCCTACAGCATCAGCAAACTTCTTTCAGAAAGAGTTAGCCAGGCATTTCAAAGACCCTTCCACAATTGCACATTGTATTTGTGCCCTTCACCAAAGAGCGTTCAAGCGGAAATCCGGTGATGGTTTACAGAATAAGATCACGTTTTTCCGAATTGTATGTGCACACCTAATTTGCCTGGGCAATGACTGCTATTTGCAGGGCTGTTTAAGATGTCTAGGCATTTATTCTGAGATGTGTTTGTTTTGATGAGTCTTAGAGGCATGAAAAAACAAGAGTGGACATACCAGTATAAGTGGTTTATTTTTATATTTTTTTATAATTAAAATATGAAAATGTGGGCTGCATAGCAGACAACAAAGCTCCCACAAGAAAAAAAAATATATTTGTTCCCCGCCCCCCCCCAAAAAAGTAAGTTTAATTTTTGGAATACTGGATACACTGGCAATTTGGAGAATAATCTGATAAGGACTGTGCTTTTCTAAACTCATGGAAGCAGAGCATGAAGTGATCTGGCATAATAAGTGTCTTCCATTTAGAACGTATGTTGCCTACTTAACAACGTTTCTGCATTTCAGTAGCACTTCCTGAACTCAGCCGAGTTCAGGCAAGATGGTTAAAAACATTAGTTAGCTCAGCCAGCATTAGTAACGCAGACTAAATCACACTACAGATGATAATCTTAGTTTCTCCCAGACAATCTGCATGTTGCAGAGCTCCCAGGCTCAGGTAAGCTCAGGTGTCCTGCCGAGAAAGGGCTCCATGACATTTTCTACTCGTGTCCCACCTTTCTGTGCTGCTGGGATTCTCTTTTTTTCCTTTGTTTATTTTACATTTGGGGTTTTTGTTGACATGGCCACCTGGGAATCCTTATCCTCAGGGACTCTCCTGTAAGATCTCTCCTGTCTGGTAGCTGTTAATAATATCCCACTGGGAAAGCCTTAGTAAGTAGCAGCTTTAAGATAACTGGCCATTTCCCTACCAGTGGGGTTCCCTCGAGAGCACGGTTGCTACCAACAGAATATCTGAGTGCTCTCCTCAGCAGAAGCCAATCCCCGCTAAAAACTCCCACCGGTGTCAGCAGATCATTAGCTGCAATGAAGCAAGAACTGTGAAGTATCTGCTTTTCATGGGGCAATTTGATTCCACCTCATCTGTGTCACATTCAGCATTTGACAGGTTTTAGGAGGGGATTTCACAGGTTCAAAGCATCATCCGGAGCAAGTTCCTCCCCAGGCAGCTGCGTGGGAGGACCAAGGAGGTGATATGTTGTTAAATGATCAGTTATGCCTCAAAATGGACCTCATATCCAGACAAGCCTGCACATTCAGCAGCTTGCAGCTTTTTTTCTCCTGTTGCCTGTTGATTCGTTCTGAAGCCACTGAGTAGGCAAAGGCATTTGAAAGCCCTCTGATAATTGTAGCAACAGGTCATCACTTACTTAGGGATAGAAAGCCACTGTCTTGTAGATGTGGTGCTGGAAAGCTGAGAAAAATCCCTTCTCCTGGGCGTTGCTCCATGCGGAGTCTGTGACATGGCAGCAAGCCCCGTGGGTGCTACGTGTGATGTCCCGGGGATCCGCAGCCGATGGGTCCGTGTGGCAGCAGCGGCAGTGTGCTGCCTGGCCAGGCTCCCTGCCCGCGCTCCTCCGTGCCGTCCGTCCGTGGGGATGCCCAGATGTCCATCCCTGCGTGGGCAGGGCTGTGCTTTAGGCATGGGCTCACGTAGGTGAGCTCTTGCTGGGCCAGGCAGGGCTTCACAGAGCTGCTGTCACTGAAGGTGGGGACATCGCAGGCGTGAAGGGTTACTGAGTTAACTCATCCCTTCAAACACAGCCCTAATAGCAACAAGCCCATGCAGGGCTTTGGTATTTGCAGACCTGATCGTTAGTTTCAAACCATTCAGGCAATTTCTGTTGCATTAGTTCTATTCATGTGCTTTGATTTACCTTTCACTATGAGCTGAGACTCGGGTGAGCAAGTGATCTCTGGAGTTGTGTTCCCACTCCTCGGCTGAAACATCCAGGGGGTATTGAAGGGAGCTCAGAGTGGCACCTGCGAGGCAGCTTGTTTCACTCCATGCTGTTGGCAACCAAAAAAACTGCTCTATATGAGTGTCTGCAAGATGTGAGTGTAAGTTTTGGGAGCACCATTCACACTGTGCCAGTTTTTATTCTGATGGATCCTGGTTAAACCACCCCAAAGCGTCTCACAGTTCTTGTTTTGTGTAATCCATGTTTGCTGATACCAAGCTGTGCTCACAAATCTCTTAAAATGCAAGCAGTTGCACTTGGCACAAGAAAAGGAGTCTAAAATCTTGTTCTTATAATAGATATTCCGAGGTGGTAAAAAACAAAACAAACAAAACTTATTACTAAAGAACTGTGTGTCCATCTGAGGAGTTTAAATGGTTTCTATTATTGACCGTATTTTGTTCCACTGAATCGGGTCAAATATCTAACTTCCCTTTAATCAATTTCCCTGGAAGTTTCCTTTATTTTTCTCTCCTTCTAGTAGATTTTCCCATAATATTAGACAATCTGAGCCTGTGATATGTGACACATTAATAACTACAGGGGAAAGAGCTAGTCATGTAAAAGAATGTTGTTTTGGCAAACCAGCGAGTGCTTTTCCTCGGCCGGGAGCTGTGCTGGTTGGAATGCAATGGCAGGCAAGAAGGAGCCCTAGTTAACTGAGATAAAAAAGCCAAAATGAATGGTCTCTTTGCACTGAGGAGATACCCATTTGCAAGTTTACCCATAACTATGATTATTACAAGAGTAGCATGGTTTCCAGTTGAATTAAAGGAATTTCTCCCCCCACCCCTTTCTTTTCAACCTAAAGACAGTCAGGCAGCTGACATAAAAACTGGTCCTTTTTCTAAAGTATCCAGTAAATCCAGTTCTGGGCTCCCCAGTTCAAGAAGGACAGGCAACTGCTGGAGAGGGTACAGCAGAGGGTTACAAAGATGATGAGGGGCCTGGAGCCATCTCCCTTATGAGGAGAGGCTGAGGGACTTGGGTCTTTTTAGTCTAAAGAAGAGAAGGCTGAGAAGGGATCTGATCAATGCTTATAAATACTTAAAGAGTGGGTGTCAAGAGGATGGGGCTGGTGTTTTTTCAGTGGTGCCCAGGGATAGGACAAGAGGAAATGGGCACAAACTTGAATATAAGAAGTTCCACCTAAACATGAAGAGGAACTTCTTTACTTTGAGGGTGGCAGAGCCCTGGAACAGGCTACCCAGAGAGGTGGTGGAGTCTCCTTCTCTGGAGACATTCAAAACCCGCCTGGACGAGTTCCTGTGCAACCTACTGTAGGTGGACCTGCTTTGGCAGGGGGGTTGGACTAGATGATCTCCAGAGGTCCCTTCCAACTTCAGGCAATTCTGTGATTCTGTAAAGTCAAATTTTTCTCTCTCCTAAAGCACAGATTTTAAAAGCCAATTCTGGCAATATTTGCCACTTTTAACGTGCAACCGAAAGATTTCAGTCTGGAAAGTCTGAGTCAGAGAGAAGGAAAATGCCCGCCCTTTTTGCAGGCTGCGAGCCTTGCTACGAGTTTAAACTCCTCTTTCCTTTCTGCCTTTGCAATCCTGCTGCTGGTAGAAGCAAGCGCCCCAGCGTATTACGCAGAGCGTGGATTTTCTGAGCATAATTCAAGCTCCGCAGATCTCCTCCACAAGGGATTAAAAGGAAATGCTGTGCATACCCGCAGAGATGATCGACAGAGAAGTGAACCGGGGCCATGGTTTTCCTGTCATTAATCACACGCTGGTTTGGTAAGCTGGCTGCAGTTCATAGAAAGTATCATACTTATCTGACACCGCTGCCATCAGTGCTTGTCACTCCTCCTTCGCAAGGACATCGTGAAATAAATTATGTGCAGAGAAGGAGGTGGAGAAAAGCCCTCTATTTTTGGTGCTTTTTTCTTGGATGGCTCTGCACAAACTGTTGAAAGTCTTGCTGGCAACAAATTGGAAACTGTTGCCATTCATACGGGGTTCTTCTCATAGCATTTAGATCACATTTTCAAGGCTTCCCATCTAATCACGAGGTCTAATCTCCTACCAGGAGGTGATTCATCCCATCCCTCCACTTAGAAGACTGCTGCTCTCTGGGGCGCCTTACCGATGCCTACCTGCCTGCTGGAGGTGTCTCCTGCCCTTGGTCCCACACTGGAGCTCCACAGCCATTGCCTCTCCTCCCACCGGAGAGCTCAGGGTGCTTCAGTGCGTGATGGGTGGGATCAAAGTCTCTCAGGACATCAGAGCATTGGATAAGCACTGGGCATGGGAGCTCTGCTCCTATCAATCCTACCACAGGCAGGCAGCTCGTGGTAAATAAACACAGTGTGACAGGAGGAATGAAATATTTACTTTGGCTCATTAAGGTTTGCGCTGAGGTGGAAGAATTAATCCCACAACAAATTAGGCCTCGTCTATTGCTTCTAGGGTTCGGGATTTTTTTCAAGCATCAGACATGCAGCTCTATCTGCTCTTCTCAAATCCAACAGAAATCAGTGGCTGGAGCTAAGAGCCTTTGGGGGTTTGGAAAGACGTGGCAGGAGTGGTGAGCCACGGCTTGAAGACTTCCAGCAATCTGGGGTGAGCTGGGGCTGCCCTGGGCAGGATAAGGACAGGGGGAGTCCAAAGAGGGACCCAGACATTTGGCCTGGGGAGGCTGCTGCACTGGGGGTGCAGGTCGTGACCCCACCTCTATAAGTAGCTACCTTTTTTGGTTTCCTTGGCTTGTGATGGCAGTTAGAGGTAATCAGAGGTGACGCTAGCTTTGTCCTCGCTGAGATGCAGGTGAGCATCAGCCCTGCTCCTTGTGACCTCCCAGGGTAAGATCTCTCCTGAACTGTGGTCAGCTGTGGGGACAACTGGTAAACTGAAGCTCTGGATCCAGAGTTGCAGGTGTCCCAAAGACAGCGTGGAGCAGATTTCAGTCTAGCAGCTAATCTTTGGCCTCTGTTTACTCAGAGGTTTGCTTGGAGGCCTCCAGCCACGCTGCAGAAGGTGGCACTGAGATAGTGTGCTGATACACGGAGGCAGTAGAGTCTCTCTGCTCTGGAAGTGTCGGTCAGACCCCCACGGCTCTGTGCAGAGTTCACAAGCCTGTTCCTCCCGAGAGGCAGATCACGTTAGTGTTTTTGCTTTGCCTACTTTCTCTGATCCAGCCCTCTCTCTTACTGCACACGCAGGGAGAGAGATTGCCGAGACGGTTCCTCTCCGGAGGCTGTTAAGAGACATTTAGCTTCAGTTAAGACTCCTCATAAAACGAGTCAGTTTTTGGGCAAGACAAGGCAGCGCTTGGAAGCCCTCCAAGCCGGTGGAAGGAAACATGATGCTCAGGCAGGGCTAGAACCGCTGGTCCCAGGAGAAGCGAGCAGGAGGAGCGCTGACGGGGAGAGCTGGGCGGTGCGGAGGGAAAGGGGCTCTCAGGTGGAGCTGGGATTACCTAAGGAGCACATTGGGGAATACGACTGAGGTTGTCACTTGGAACCTGCTAGCAGCTATGGGCTGCACTCTCCTGGAGGAGATCTGGAGCCACAACAGACTTATCCAGGTAATCACTTGTCTCAAATTATCCCTTTCTTTTCTTAGAAACCAATTAGCCTCTCTGCTGAAAAAGGAACAGTTATGGATGCTGTGGGCAGGTGGGAAAGCAAGAAACACCTTCACCCTGCCTTGGCATGCTTTCTTACAGTCAGCCTCAGGCTTGTGCATCCCCTGTGGAGCATCCAGCCTGCCAGCCCAGAGGTTTAGGCCATCTTAGCCTTTTCTCCACCCGCTGGCACGGGGAAGGGGACAAAGTCTCACCCCCGAGCAGCGCCCTGCGCCCCTGCGGCGGGTGCCTGGGTGGGCTGTGGGCAGCAGCAGCCTTACTGAGAGCTGAGGGCAGGGGAGGCAGTGCAGGGGCTGCTTCCCTCCCAGGCGGAGGGTCGCTGGAGGTGGTGTGGTGCTCGCAGACAGCAGCTCCCTTTCTCTCTTGTGTCGCTGTGTGCATTGTATTTCTTGGCACCATGCATCCATGACATCTTGATTTGCAGACAGTCAAATAAAATAGAAAAAATAATGTCCCCTGTTAATAGGTTGACACACTGGTTCAGGCCAAGTGTGAGTATTTCTATAGCATTTGCTTTGCTGCCTTATGTCAGTAACTGTTGCTATTGAAAGTAAACACCCCAACTGGCTAAATCAACAGTGTTTTGTTTATTCAAAGCTCATAAACTCCAGTAGCTGTAGGTCACTTTATGAAGTGCCAACCCCTGGGGGAAGAGAAGGAATAGTGTGAAATTATTGCATGCAGTCCACCCATCATGAGCCTTAGAGGAAGGGGATTTATTGGCAATTAATATTTCTTGCAGAGGAAAAAAAGTAATCCTATTGAGGCAGCTCCACGCTGAACCTTGAGCCTCCTTACTGATGGAAACGGGGAATGGGGTAAAAACTTCTTATAGGTCTGGGTAAAAAGAAAAGAAAGATCTTGGAAAATGAAAAGTGGGTTTTTTTTTCACAAAGGGTTGGCAAACCCCATAGTGGGAGAAGAAGAGTGCAGGCAAAATGGGGCAGAGGAAATCGGGCGCTCGGTTGGTACGTGTATTCCTCCACCTCTCCCTTTAGCACGCTGTCTTCATTGAGAAACTCAACAAATGGCATTATTGTGCAGCACATATAAATCACATGTGGGTTTTGTACACCTACAGGGGTGACCAAGTCTGGGTCGGGGCAAAAGCAGTTTTGGAGATGCCCGTAGCCTGCTCTTGCTGTAGATGTGCCTGAACAGAGCTCTGCATCAGCCTGGCTGCTGCTGGCCGTGGGGCCGTGGCCGCAGGGAGCTGTATTGGGGTACCCATGGAACTCCCCTGCCCGCCTCAAGCTGCCAGGCAGCGCTGCTGAGGATGCCCCAGCTCAGCCGAGGATGGCAGAAGGGTTTTTGGCATTTTCCAAGAGCTGGGATCACGTTCCCGGTGAGCCGACTGTCCTCCCCGGCTCCCTGGTAGGTCGCAGCGTACACAAACACTGCGCTCTATGGAAGTTGGACGGAGGCTTGGTCTTCAGCAGCGATTTCCAGCTTGCCGAGGTCCAAATGTAATTAAGATGAGTCAGACGGTTATTTCCAGGCTAAAATTTGTCCTTCCTCGTCCTGAAAAAGCCTTGAGAGCCACTGATCTGTTGGATGGCAGGTACAAAACTCTCTACTAACAAACTGAAGTCTGTAGAAGACATGGGTTAATCTGGAATTTCTGACTATTTAAGGTACTTTGGAAGTGAAATTTGGGGATTGAAAAGGAATAAACGGTGTCCAGGGTAAAGCTTAAATACATTTTCTCTTGGCTATTGTTGAAGTGTTTTTGATGATTGCTATTTACTCTTAAGCCTTTAAGATTACAAATCTGTCTTTGTGATCAATCCAATTATGAACTCATAAAAAATTTGAGTATTTAGGGAAACGAATTAATCATACAGCCATGTGAAAGAAATTAGCAGCTTCTGTGAAAATAATCTGAATATATATTCTTAATTGGCAGTATCTTAGCCCAGCTGTTGTTATATATTTGAAGGGAACAATGAGTCATAAGGTTGTTTTAAATAGATGTTAAAAAATGCCTCTCAAATGGGACAAGAAATATTGAAGTATCTGTATTTTTAAGAAGAGCAAAAACTCCATGTCATATGACTGGCAGAAAGGGTTCGGCTGAGCTTATCCCTGCTAAATAAATTGCTACCCTCTTCTACAGACACCTGTCTGAAAGGTTTAACGCTTGTGTTTTCCCACCAAATACTCTAGCATTTTCTTGATGTGATGAGAGAATCTATACAGGTCTCACTGCAGCCAAGAGCTGTCAGGTTTTCAGCTTTCTGAA
Source organism: Limnodromus scolopaceus (assembly GCA_028565335.1). Classification (NCBI taxonomy): domain Eukaryota; kingdom Metazoa; phylum Chordata; class Aves; order Charadriiformes; family Scolopacidae; genus Limnodromus; species Limnodromus scolopaceus. Next base: position 8,408,425 of record JAOXNO010000005.1, read on the forward strand.
GGCTGCGCAGCAGTAAGAGCGTGCTGGGACCAGGTCACAGAAAGCACAGCCTTGCCTGTGTGCGAGTGTTCGGCCAGCACCGAACATATAGGATAATATTTCCTTATTTTTGGCTCAGCAGCCAACGGTGTTCAGTGAAGGGAAGACACAAGTGCTCAAGGTCTCTTGGGAGCAGGCTCTTTGTCAGAGAAAGTCAAAATCCAGCCAAGGCAGCTGTTAAATAGATGAGCAGCATCCTCCAGGGGCCTTTCCAGTTGGGGTGGATGAATCTGGAGGAGTTTGAGTGCAGGTCATGAACTCTCAGTTCACCAGACCCAAACTGCTGCCCACCTGGTCTGGTCACAGGGAAGCTCATGATATTTTCCAGCTGTCTGTGTTGTAGGGAACAATTCTTGCATCTTTGCTTTCTTCGGCTCCTGCTGCTTATTAGCAAACAGTTGGAATGGGCTTGCAGGGATGGTGACTGGGATTCTCCAAAGCTTTTCTGACCATGCAGATGGCTGTTTTAATGGGATGAGAGGAAAGCAGGTGGAGAGATGGTCCTATCCTGGTTTTCTGGCTGGGGAAGGAGCGAATAACTTGCCAAAGTCACGCTCCAAGTTTGTGGCTAAGAACAGTAAAGACCTTAGGAATCCTTGATCGCATACATGCCCATCTGGATTCCACCCTACCTTTTCTTTCCTTGCCTTTTATAATCAAACTCAGTTTGCAGCCCAGGGCCCTGCTCCTCGGATATTTTGGTCTCTGCAAAACATGCAGAAAGCCCAGGCTGCAGCAGAGTCCCTGCGTGACCCCTCCTGTTCACCAACGTGAACACAGCTTCATGGTTGCCCCTCTTGTTGTGTGCACAAGGCTTGGTGCCTGCACATGGAGACAGTGCTTTTGTTGGCAAACAGACTGTTCCATGCCCAGTGTAGTCCCTGTTCTGTAGGAGGCAGTGGGCTTTTGTAGAAGAGGTTTATTTTTAAATTTTTTTCTGAAGGAATTCAGTGTTATTCAGTGGAATCCTCTCTGCAGGTGGAATTTTTGGGCTCCAGGGCTGTAGTGTGCCTGCACTTGAAAATTTGGCTATTTATTTGGAAACAGACATGGGCAAGTTCCAGCTCATTCATCCAAGCTGTCCTTTCTCAAGGACAAGGAGTAAGGCCAGCACAGCTGAAACGCTGCAGCCAGCTCCTGAATGTTTCCAAATAAAATGCCTTGAGTAAGTTTATTTTTCCCTCTTGAACCTAAATTTAGCACCCTGGAGAAGCTGCTTTGGCAGTCAACGGACGGTAACGATGACAAGATCAATCTGTGGATAGTTCTGGGAAGATCTGGAAAGTCCTGGTAAAACAGAGTTGGTTTCATTCATGTCTGCAATTTGTCCACAGCCCAAAGATCTGCTCATGAACTTCCAATGGTTGAAAGACAAGATATTGATAGCTGCCTTGTTTATGGAGGACAACAGATGATCCTGACTGGACAAAATTTCACAGCAGAGTCCAAGGTGGTGTTCACAGAGAAAACATCAGGTAAGGCAGTTTTTTTTATAACCTTTGCTAATGGGGAAAGGCAAATCCGTAGTTTGGTGTTGGTCTTATTCTAAGATTTGTGCTCATGAGTGAGTAGTACCATTCAAGTTCATGTAAGTAAAACCAAATCAGTTGACTTAACCATGTGAGTAAAATTAGACCTGGAAGCAAATATTTGTGTTACTGGTTCACAAGGAAACAGATACTGGGAATCAGTAGGAACAGGATATGTTATCAAAGAAATTGAATGACCATTACTTGTTCCTCTATGCTTGTTCAATCTCTGTTTAGTGAACACTACTGTGGAAATCATAATTGAAATGAACATTTTTTATTGATGTGAACTCCAGGCAAAGATTGTGTTGTCTTCCCTTTAGAAGTCTATGGGGGAAATTGTTCATAATGTGTGTTTTTTATATCAAAGTAAAAATATTTTTATACATATTGAGATAAAAGAATACATCACTTCATCTTCTATATATTTTCAGATATTTTTATATAGGCTCAAACTTTAGCAAAACAAATCAAAATCAATTCAAAGAGAAAACCCCCCTGTTACAGCCCAATGCTACTTTTTTTTTCCAGTAGAGCTGCTTCTTTTAAAACATGCTTTGCCAGTTTTCAGGTAATTTTGCTAGCTCTTGTGCAACCATGAAATGGGAATGAGTGGCAGATTGTAGATTTTCTCTTTTCATCTTATTTGATGACTTGCACAGAGCCAGTACAAGATGGTCCCAAGCCCTGACTGGTGTTGGATGAATATAAATACATAATAGGAATAAAGAATGATTACTGGGAGTTATTTAGTTGCCTAGCATCACCTTTACTGCCTTTCCTGAGCTCTCTGTATTGTGTTTTCATAATGGCATGCTAAAATAAGCGTATCTTGATTTCTAACTCAAAGAATACCTGACCCCAGAAAATATGCTTAGCATGATCTAATGGTTAAGGTGGGCAGCAGAAATACAGGCTTTCTTGTTTACAGGAGGAAACGCAAACAAATGCATTCTGCTGTAGTTAGTTACCTGTTTTTTTCAGAGCTGAATTGTTTCCTTTCTAATATCATACGCATGTAGGCATTTCATCTCACCTCACTAAGCAGTATGTGTATTTTATTGAATTTTCTAAGGCTTTTGCAAAGGGACATTTGTTTCTTTGTAAATGGTCTGGACTTGTTTAACTTACCGTTCATTAGGCTTGATTTTTGTATTCTAAATACTGCGCTCTGCAAGGATAACAACAGTGTCCAGGGATCAAAAAAGCACTTTGCAAATATGAACAGCCAGACTCTGCCATCATTTACCCCTCTTGATTTCAGAGAGACAAAGAACTCTGCAGTATGAAAAGCATTAGCCTGTTTTATGTAAAATTTGTGTTCCCTTTGTGCTGTTGAGAAAACACGTTACTCCGAAGTTTTCTGTCGGTAAACTAAGGTAGAGGCAGCTTAAGCGATATATCCAGTGGCTTGCAAGGGATTTAACAAATTAAGTGGACAGCATGTACATGATTTATGGGGTAATGCCTTTGGCAAAAAGAAAGAATTGAGCTGAAAATTAATGTATGTGGGCATCAGCTGGTGACATGGCGGGGGGAGCACGCTGTAGGTCCCAGCTTATTCCCACACCACCAGTAAGCCATGCTGTTTTACAGCAAGAATGAAAGAAAGGCTCTGGGCTCAGAACTGTGAAGGTTCAGATGAGCCTGTGCAGTCAGAGCAATTTTCTTGGCACCCTATATTTCCTTTTAAGCCCGTGTATTAATTCCTTCCCACTGTGCTGCCACTGTTCCGTCAATGTCAGCGAATCGTGAAGGTGCATGGGAACATGCTTGGCAGCCCACGACAGTACCTGTCCCAAGAATGTTCTGCAGTAACTAAAGGAGATGATACACTAAAAGGAGGTAGCTCTTAATGCCATTTCGAGGAAACATCCAAAACGCCCTGCCCCTATTTCCATATAAGAGCAGGGAAGGCTCTGGCTGGAATTGATGTTAGAAAGTAAAAAGAACAACAACATTTTCCACACTAAATCTAAAGCTTCTCTTCACTGCTGGGGAAACCGCATTTTTTTTTTTCTTCTTTTTTTTACCTCTTGGTAGCGGAGAGGCATGACTTATCCCAGCAGCAATGCCCAGTCTGGAGCAGGGATTTGCATCCTGGTGTTCCATATCCTGTCTCCCTCACTGCCGCTCAGCCTCTGCAGCACTTTGAATAAATGATTGGCAGAGGGGGAATTTAGAGGATGGGAGGCCCAGAGTCAAATCTTCAGTCTGAATCAGAAGGCTGTGTCATTTGCAGTGGATTATCTGGGGGACTCTGCTGCGTGCTGAAGGCGAGCGAGTTCTCTGTGGATGTATGCACTGTTTTATAATGCAGCAATACCTCTTACAGATATGCCCTGAAGTGCTTTTAAGTGAAGATTGCTTTCTTTAATAGGTGTATCTTAAGGTGAGGAAGGTTAAGAAGCTGAGCTGGATACGCAAATCATACAGGGGCTGATCTTCCTCTGTCTGACTGCAGTTGATTGAGAATTAAGCCTTTGTGCTTGGGTTGTCAGAGGTTAATGAGTGTCCCAGCTTGCCTGAAAATTAGGATCTTACACACTTTCAGCTTTCCTCATTGTGTACTATAGACAATTTTAATTATCACTACCACGGCCATGCTTAGTAGTCATTGCATTAGGCTGCATGAACACAGAACAAAAAGGCCCGATTTATCAATTAGAAATGTCACCGGGTGGGAGGAGGAGGTGGATCCCGCGCTCACCTCGGGGAGCTTGCTCGCTGCAGATCCGATCTGCACAGCACCTTGCAAAAAGCGCTGATCAGCTGCTCAGAAGCAAGGCAAGCCACAATAAACATCCCGGTGGGTGGATAGTGCGTCGCTGGCATGACCCTGCCACTGTTGCGTCCTCTTCCAGAGCGCGACACGGCCCCGGGGAGCCTGTGACAGAACCTCACCTTTGTTTTCTCCGAGTTTCATTTTAACAGCTCAAGTGGTATCTGATTTCCCACTTTTGCCAACAATTTTAGCTCTGTAACTAACGGCAAGGGTGAGAGCCGTGTAGATAACCATCTAATAGCATTCGGCACGTACTCCGTAGGGCTCCCTCACTTGGCTTGTTTGTCCGGTGTTTAAGATGAGAGTAGCAAAATTCTTTTTTCCCAAAAAACCTTTGGGCAGGTATCTTTGTGCAGTGAGACGTTCTCCTGTTAATTGTTTCATAGACTCCCAAATCTGCCTGTACCTTGGATCTGGGGTCTGAATCGGGGTCTGCAGTGAGGTGGGTGCTGAGGCGGTGGCAGTGCCTCACAACACTCAGGAAACGGCTGGTGGGGCTCACAACTGTAAATTAGGTTTTAACCCTCAGGCAGACAATCAAAACCTATTTAAATTTCTTATGGACCTTGTCGGCAGTTCTTCACTCACTACTAGCAACACAGAGGAATGCAGAACTGTTCAGATTTGTGACCAAAACACAGCATGCTTCTAAGAACACCAGTGAATAGTTTTTACTTCTCTGTTACGCAGCACTACAGATATGTGTATTTTTCCTTAGAAATACCTGGAAAATTAAGACTATTCCCCAGATTATGCTGGGATGTCATTATGAAAATAACTGCCTCCTTGTATTATGCGAACTGCAAACTATTGCAATGAGTTCGCCAATGAGAAGTCTGTGAAAGTCTCTCATTTTAGGCTTTGTGACAGGAAATGGCAGCAGGAAGCGAACTGAAGGGGCTGGAGCTCAGTGCTCTGTGTGCAAGCAAGGGGATAAAGTACTCGTGTTTGAAATGCTGATGCATAAGTAGCATTCATTTTCTTAATGATAAAGTTTACCAACATGCAAGCATTACAGTTTTGAGGGTTTTTTTTTTAAAGTTATCTCTTCCTGATGAAAGATTGTAGCTGCTGTAAGGCAGGGAAACTCATGAACTTGGTAGGGTCAATCCAGCGCACAAGCACAGAGTCTGGCTGAGGGTGTTTTGAGATCTAATGATCTTCTAAATGAAGATAGGTCAGGGGGAGCAACTAGATTGGATTGTACAGATAGAAATTTTTGAAGTGCACGTATTCTTTTAATTTTGATCTGGAATAGAGAGCTTGAAAAGCAGCCTTATGGCTATCAAGGATTTGGAATATGCTAAAGGTCAAGGGTGTTAGTATTTGGTTGGGGCCCAGATCTTACAACGCAGTTAAAAAAAGAAAAGGGTTGGAATTCCCCCTTTTATTTGTTTTAATTGTCATGTAATAATTTGCAAGTCAGATGTTGGTTGCATTGTGTTTACTCCCATTTGTGTACTGGTTACTGCTGCTCTGCTGTGAGTGATAGAGGAGTTTTGTGTTTCCCTGGGAGAAAAGTGCAAATGGACTGTGCTTTCCCTTGCCAAACTCTTCTGGTGGCCACATGGACATCATGAATCATCGCTAGGACAATGTGGGTGGTGGAGAAACAACCCAAACAGAAAGCGTACATCTTTGGATTAGATCCACCATAAATCTTTCAATTCGGCCGTGCAGTGTAAAGAGAAGAGGTGGTGCTCCCTGTGCCCTTTGAACTGATGCAGCTGTCAAGGCCTCTGAAGTATGGACGCTCAAAGTCCACTTGACAAAAATAAATCTTTCCAGCTCTAGATTCAAGCAATAGACTTCTAGTTTCTTTTTCCCTTGAGTTCCTGTGTGTCTGTCCCCTCAGTGATATTTTCATGGCAGTGGTTTCTTAGGAGGCTAATAGCTAGAGCAGGTGAGCTTGAAACACTTGAATGTCTGCTGGTTTCAGGATCAGGGCCGTTGTGTTCAGCGTGTCAGTGGTGAGTTGAGGCTTTCATCTGCATGGTGCCCAAAATGCTTTGCTGAATGGAGACACTTGTCTGTGTATACGAGAAATGAACTGTGGAGCCTGTGTTAGTGACCAGGATGCCAAGACCCACAAACCTTTCTTCTTCCCCCCGTCTTGTTCCATCTTGTACCACCTCTGGCTCCATCCTATACTCCCTTTGGCATACCTGGCAGCTTCACTACAAAAAATAAGATTCACGGAGTTTGATGCTCCAGGCATGGCAGTAGCATTCACACCTTCATGCACAGCAGAAGCAGTATCACGCTGCTCGAGGTGCGCATCAGGCCTCCACCCTATGTCCATCCTCTTTGAGAGGGGGTGCTCTGTGCTTCTTGAGTATATATTTATGTGTTGCTCTCTGTTGGGAATCACTGTAGGCGACGGGCTGTCATTGCACATCCAGCGATGCTAACTGCATCCACTGCAGTGGCTTGTGTGCTCAGACATGCCCATGGCCACAGGTACCTGCTTTATCCCAGTATATTCATTTAGATCCCTTGCAAGAGCTTGCCTATCGCTGGAATAACCATAATGATAATAACTATTCTAATTATATTTGTACTACTTTGCAGCATCTCTCTGATTTTCAGCCCATCTGTACATTTGCCATTGCAGACATGCTTTATTTTAACTCTAGGCAAATAATTTTTTTCTTCAAAACATATTGCTTTCACTTTTAAAAGCAAACAAGCAAGCTCTAGACTGATTTTGCTCTCAAACTTGCATTTTTCAGTACTCATGCTGCATCAAAAGCTGGCAAATAACCACAGTAGTTCTTGCTGGTTTTGGAATTTCCACTTTCTAGAAAAAGTCTTCTTTATAAAGCACAGTAAGTTGGACCCAATGATGCTATCAATCTTCTTGTACCTCTCCCTGCAACAGTTAAAAGGAAATCACAGCTCCCTAGGAAGGTTTTATATTCACAACTTATAGCTGGCAATAGTGATGATTTGTTAAGTATATATTTAGATATAGTTAAAATGCACTATAGACTTAAAAATATAGAAAATTAAGAATTTATAGTTTCTTACATCACTCCCTTCTGGTCTGCAGCTGCAGCAAGAGCTCAGTACTTCTGGGTGTTTGGGCATGGGACTTGCTTATCAAAAGCAGCCAGAGAGTTCGGTGTAATGGGGTAAATCCTTTGCTAATGGGGTGTGGGAGTCCTCTGCAATCAGTTCTGGAGCAATGAACAGCTCTACTCTGCCAGGCACCAACAGGAAGAGCGGGGCAGCCTTGGCAAGCAAGGAGTTAAAAGGGGTGATGTTTGACTTTGAGCTGAAGGTCCTGGGGAGGCTTCATCCACAGTAAGTGTTGACCCAGACCCGTGAGTCCCCAGGCATGTGCTGGCTGGCATTTTATCACAAGTAAAGCCACTATTGCAAGTGCTCTTCTGTGCCATAAATGCCTTTTACAGCCCGTATGTGTTGTAATTGTGTAAGTTGAGATGTATCTGCTCAAAATCAGCCAAATGACTTGAAACATGAATTAGTCTTTTGGTGAGGACAATTCACTGTAGAAAACTGTGGCGGGATGGCATTATGGCACGTATAGTGTAAATGGAAGGTGGCTTGTGTATTGGTTTTGGTGATAGTGAGGAAGTAGGGCTGCGGATCACAGTCCTTTGTGGGAGATGTGAGTGGAAATTTTAAGACTGTCCACAGCAATGTTCCCCTTCTCTGTTGTGTCAAGTCTGAAATTTCTTACTGTGCCCCAAACAGGGAACTAAATGCCTGTTAGTAGTCTGACTGTTTCGTGAATGATCAAAAAACTCCCAGGGATAGCAAAAAATAGCAAACTATTTTCAACAATTATCTCTTTGAACTTAATGATCCAAAATTAATGATGTGATTTTCTCAGGCAAATTAAAGATAAAAAAGACACCAGCATTTTTTAAAAAAGCTTTCATTTTTTTTCCCAGATCCATTCAAAAAGAGATATTTGCTATTTGACCCCAGTAAACAACTTTAATTATTTAATGCAAGCTCCAAGCTCCAGTTCTCCCACTGATTTTCTAAATTAATGAACTGAAATAGAGCGTTTAAGTTATAGAGGATTGAGAGGAACAGGACATATCTTAGAACTACAATCATAACTCAGTCACAGATGCAGTCCACTGCTGAACATGCATGAGGTTTTTAAGGCATCTTAACCTGAGACAAAAGCCCAGCATCTGGGGAAAAGAACCCAAACTATTGTGTATGTGGGAAAAGTGATAGAGTTAGCAAAACTGAGAGTGGTACTGTAATCTTAAATGATTCAATTTGTTTGCAACATGTGAGGTTCTGCAGAGAGTATATGAAATAAATTTGCTATCTTGCTATTTTCTTGATAGTTTAGAAAGAGCACTTTCTCTGCTCCACGCAGTCTGTGGCTGGAGTCCAGCATTTAAGGCTGCATGTATATCTTCTCTGCTCTAAAGCTGCAGAGCGATGGGATGAACCAGGGGAATAAATTACAGATGTCTCTGCCGGGAGGCCCACCTGATTTTTGCATTGGCTAAAGGTGATCACCTTCCAGGTTTATCATAGAATCATAGAATCGTCTAGGTTGGAAGGGACCTTAAAGACCATCTAGTCCAACCATCAACCTAACTCTGACAAA
>JAOXNO010000005.1:8417480-8467866 GCA_028565335.1 Limnodromus scolopaceus
CCCGCTCCAGCACCTCAATGTCTTTTTTGTGGTAAGGGGCCCAAAACTGGACACAGTACTCGAGGTGGGGTCTCACCTCTTGGGTCCTACTCACCACACTGTTCCTGATACAGGCCAGAAATCTCATGCCTTGCAGTGCATCAAAGTAAGGTGTCAGCAAAGTGGAGCACAGTGTCTGCTCTGTAATTCTCTCTGCAAAAAGATGTTCAGAACTGGGGACGATCAGGGAGGTTTTGTTCTCTTTGAGTTTCTGTTTGGTTTGCTCTTTCTAAGCAAAAGAGGAGTGTGTCTCAGCAAATCCCACCGTTTGTGAACACTGAAGAGTAACAAATATTAATCAGGAGGATTACGAGCTTGCCCTTTTTTGCTGTGCAAATGAGAAAGTTTCAGGGCAAATGGGACACCTTCTGCTTTTCCTTGCTATAAAGCTGCTGAAACCCCAGCAAACCTTCCTGCCCACAGGTTTACTCCCTGGCTGAAATGTGCTGCCTGCCCCAGGTGTTCTTGTAATCCCACAGGGCAATTGTCAGACATTAAATTGGGGATCCCAGAAAAACACTGCAAAACAGGAAAAAATCTAAGGATCACACACACAAAAATGCAAAAGAGTGTGGCTGCAGAAACGGAGTTGCCATAGCTGTTAGAGACTCAGCGAGACAGGGTGGAATCCAGTGTTTTGGAAGGTTTCCCCGTATGACACAAGATTTTGGAATTTTACAGCTGGTAAATCCTTATTAACACAGGCAGCCACTACTGGCCTGGATTCTCTGGCTCACTGTTTACTATGGGGGCGCCTAGTGGAAGTATGCCTGGTCCTGATTATTCAGCTTTGAATCTTAATTGTTTAAAGAGAATATTAAAAAATAATAATAATTTTTGGAATAAAAAAAAGGCAGAGAGACAAGCTCCCATCACCTGTTGACAGAAAATTGATCCTGTAGAAAGCTGGCATGGGGAGTGGAATTCCCTATTCTCCCACTTAGTCATCGCATCCTGGTGTGACTCATTTTATTACATGGAGGTTCCCAGTGGTTTTATTTTGAGAGGAGCTTTTGTTTAATAATTTATACACACACAGACACAAACACACGTACAATCTTAAAAAAACAACAAATCTATTTTGATGAATTGGCATAAGGAAACATTTGGAAGAGCCCTGGAATGACAGACTGCCCCTGCTGCTTCACTACTCGACTACTGTATTTATATTTTATTTTAGTGTGAATTCAATTCCTCAACAATAGATGGGGAGAAGTCTTTTCTAGACTTGCTCTCACTGTGCAAAATGTCAGATTTGGGGCTGGGCTGGATGGCGGATGACTAATCCTTTGGCCTTTTACCTCCCAGACCTTGACTTGTATCTTTGGCCTTCGTGACTCAAACTTCTGTCCTCAGTGAAATGAAGGCACTGGCCTCAGCTCATCATAAACAGAGCTTCATTAACTGCAGTGGGCAGTCTTGCTTCAGAAAGAAAAAGAAATCCACGAAAATCAAGCTCAGTGAAAAATTCAATAGCTTTACTTTTGTGAGTTTTAAATTAATTCATGCTGTATTTGCTTAGTTTGAAATAGATTGAAAACAATTCTGAAATTATTAGGAGACAACTGCTTAGAACTAGATGCTGAGCAACCTTGCACTGACATGAAGCAGAATAACTTTGCAGCCGAAATCAGAATTCATCCCAAAAAAGAGCAGCAGAGACTGAGTGAGTTTTCCTCTGCCCATAAGGTTTCTGCATCCCAGAAGTGGTGTCTGTACTGCAGGAAAGCATTCATTGTTGTTTGCTTTGTTCTTGGGGTGGTTCTAAAAAACCTTGACTGTTTTCCGGAGATACTTCTCATCTGCTGATGAAAACTGACAGAGATAATCATTGTGCTTTTTTGGAAGACCTTCCAAGAAACACAGTGAATAGGGACAATTCATTGCAAGCCCACAGGGAAGTCTGCAGAAATGTCTAGTCGGGGAAGCTCTTCCACTAGCAACCAGGCTCGGTTTCTTTGGGGTGTTAGCGTGGTTTGCTGCCTGGGAAAAAGGTAACAGGTTGTTCATTAAGTAATTTGTGTAATGCTTGACTGAAAAGCAATAAAGTACATTTTCAAGCACAAAATCACATGCAGGCACAGAATCACATACAGAATCAGCACAATAGTATACTTAGTCTTCAACTGGAGAGAACTGCAAAGAAAATTTCCTGAACCTCTCAGTCCATCAGTCATGCTTGTTCAAATAAAGCAGTAAGTTTGTTTCTCTGCTAGTTACTGACCCCAAAGTCATGAGTAAGGGATCGTGAATAATGTGTAAAGGCTGTAACTGGTTCAGAAAACCTTTAATTGGCTAATTAAAAAAAGCCCTATAAGGGGCTGCAGAGAATCACCCAAAATGTTCCTAATGCAGACTGACGTTTTGATTTTCCCCAAAGTTTGAAGCAAGACTCTTGGTATGATCACAGTTTGAGTTAGAGAGTGTAGAATTACCTTCTTCCAACAACTCATTCGTTCCTCCAGAGTGCTGACACAATCAGATCTCTCATCAGGGTTTAATGCTAAGTCTCATAGTCCTGAAGCAGCACAAAAATCTCTATTTCCTGAACATTTCACTGAGCTGTGGTGTTAAAGACTTGCCTACTAAGACAAACCATTAAATGAGCAGGGAACCACAACAGTAAAAATACTGCGTGAGGCAGCAGTGGCTGGTAAGACCTCAGGATCTAAATCCAAAAATACTTTATTATCTTTAGTGGAACTACTGCTCTTTTCAGAGGTGCGGGTTGGATTCCCTGCAGTGGAGGTAGAATTTGAGACACCCCACACATGTGGACCTGGCACCAAGTTCCTGTGTGATCCACACATGTACCAGGACACCCTTGTAGTGCCTCTGGCTGGCACGCATTGATGCCAGGACAGCCCAGCACTGAATGGAACTGGCAGAGCACACGTTCTCTGCATCTGTGAGCTCTTATAGTACTTCAGCAAAAATGATGCTGTTGCTCTTTTGCAGTTTTCTTACCTCTCCACTGTCAAAGCAGGTTTAATTATATGCAATAAACAGCTATCTGTACTTGTAGACTTTAGATTAAGTTATTAGTCAAGCTGGGGCTTAATCTTCTCTGTTTGCAAGCAGGGAGGGGACCACTCATTATCCCCTTTGTGGCATGACAGAGTTACAGGGTAATTAAGGCCAGATGGGACCTCAGGAGGTTTGCTCAAAGCAAAATGCATCTGTAGTGTTTAGGCACCACCTGGGTTGCAACACTGGCACTGAAGAAAAGGGCCTACTTCACATACCCAACTCGTGACACATGTTTTGTACTGGGAGCTGTGCTTCACCATCTATCAGCATTATGATTTTTAACACATCCGTACAATAAAAATGCCATTTTTTACTTTCTTCAAACATCCACTTCAGTTTCCTCCTAAAAAATTCTCATTTGTGCACATTCTAAAGATGATAAATGTGTTGACAGTTTGGTGCAAGTTTTCTCTGTTCAAAATTTCCTCGAATTGTCCTACAGATGGGCCCGAGACTTCTCAGTTTATTCCTCCTGCTCTCCATTAACTCTCTGAGTGTGCATAATCAAAAGACTTCTTTTCATTACCAGCAAAAAGGAGAGGCTAAAGTAGAGAGATATTTCTGAGTGCAGTTTTATTTTTCATTTTATTAACAGCCTCCTTCATCCTTCTGCCAAAAGCTCACCGTAATGTGCGTATCCAGGGGGGTTAAAGGAAAAGCAAATATTGATTGTCTCGAGCTAAAGTTTGTACATTCGCAACTATAAAAACGAAGCAGTGAGACAGATGGAGCCACATCATGATATTTAATCATAAAGGTCAGGGAATGAGCTGCAGAGTGGTTATATTCAACAGGGCTTCAGTGCTGAAGAACAGGGATTCCTGCTGCTGACAGATACGTTAGAAACCTGTGTAGCTGCCACGAGTATGAATATATCCAGACAGGAGCACCTATCACCATTAGAATGATAACCCCAAATACATTTATTTCTTGTTTGGTTGGGCTTATTCTCATTCTTACGCTTAATCCCCACAGACTTTGGACTCAGCCTAAGCATCATTTGATTTTTATGGCTGGCTTCATTAGCTTTTAGTGCAATTTCAGTGGCTTGGTTACTAAATCAAATCCACTGTGATTGTGGTTGCATATGCTTCACAGGCCTCTTGAACACAGCAGATGACTTGGAGGCCCATTTATCCTTTATTTTATGCATTTTGGACCAACAAATCCTTTTGATTTCTACCTTCTTTATGAAGTTAGTGCTGTTGTATCTGCACAGACTGTTTGAATTTAGCAGTACAGAAACAAAGATGAAAACATTCTGCCTGGAGGAAAACCAGTGTCAAATATTCCCACTTGGCTGTCCTCGTTGTCAGGACATCTTCATATTGCATTGCTTAGACAGTTCCCAATGTGTGTCTCTATCAGAGCTTTATTTTTTTGCTTCCTTTTCCCTCCTTTTTTCCTAGGAGAACCATAAAAATTTTTCTTTGGGTTTTTTTTCGGGGGGGGGGGTGGGGTGGGGTGTGAGAAGGTTCGTTAACACATACTATCATAGTTTCTTTTCACTAAGATCACCTAGAAGAGGAATTAAGTATTTACTGCCTTGTCATCAGACAATGCATTTAGTATTTGCTGGATTAAAGCCCTGGTATTTGCTGGCTTCCCTTTCCCTGAGATATTTACCATTTCAACTACAGTGAAGCTTTAGCTGCATTAATAGGGTTATAGATTTAACCTGCAATGGTCCAAAGTAGTGGCCAAAGCGAATGCTTATTGTTAAAAAATGGAGTGTTTTCCATTCCTGAGCACAGCAGTCCTTTGGGATGTGCGGGCTAAACAGCACATGGGGCGAGAGCCTTGCTGGCTCTGATTATACAGCTCGGTTAGGCCGTCTCCGCTCCGGCAGTCCGTCACTAATCCGCGTGTTAGCGCAGAAAAGACAACTGACTCACTGTGGAGCAACTTGAAACACTTTAAAAAGTCTGAATTATTTAGCGTTTTCTCCTTGCACCAGAATGGCGTTGGGAGTAGCAGTGTGAGGTGTTGGGAGGCCCAGGCGCTCTTCTCTCCTCTCTCCCCCTTGAGAGGCTTTTCCTCACAGGTAACCAAGGGATGGAGCCAATCTTCCAGCTCTTCCTCAGCTTCTTCCACGTCCCCGGCAGGAAGGATCGGGGGTGAGGAGGCCCAGCCAGGGCTCTGTGCCCACCCTTACCCCACCACAGGCCAGGCACCCTTGCCCAAAGGCCCTGGGGAGCCCGCCTGCCATGAGGGAGGAAGGGGCACCCTGTTGGCGATGGACCCAGGGAAAACCCTTCTCTCCCTCCTGTGTGTTTAAGGGCCAGAACACAGCCGAGGTGTCTCAGGTGTGGGGTGCTGGGGGAGGCCAGGCCCTGCCTGCTGTGGGGGGCAGGCTGGGAGGGACCCCCGAGCTGAAGGACACGGAGCTGGGGCCAGCAGGGCCCTCCCTGGGGCTGCGGCCATGGAGCAGCGGCCCAGAGAGCCGAGCACATCTGTCAGCTCATTGTCTGTGCGGGGCCGAGAACAAAGAGGAAAACAACAGAAACAAAAAATGCAAAATGCATTTAAAAATACTCTTTCAATTTCCCTTTTTGCCAGAAGCAGAAGTACTTAAATAACAGAGGACAAAAGCAGCTCTTGCAGAATTTCCAAGAATTGGGAAAAAATAAAAGGTCCTGTGAGAAGGGCTGTTTTTAGGAGACTTCCACCCCTGTCCCGCCAGACCTGGGCGTGCAGCCTGGGGAACCCCCGCAGAAACGCGCCCGCAGCGGCCTCCCCCTCTCCAAAGCAAACACCAGCCTCGCGGCTGCACTATTTCAAGTCACGTCGGTTCCTTGGGATCCGTGTCCCCTATTCATTTTAAAATCAAGCTTTCGGAAAGGTATGAGGCAATTTTTTGTTCCCATCAGTATTTTGCTTCTGCAAATTGTTTGGCTAAGAGGCTCAGCAGAATATAAAAATCAAAGGGGTAGAGATTAAAATCTGAAATAAAAAAAAATAAAAGTAATAAGGAAGGCATTGCTAAAAGATGTTTCTGGGAAGTGTGGGCGACAGTAGATTTAAGAAATATTTGTATCCAGATGAAGCATCCAGTTTGTGTACAAATGTCCTGTCACTAGTGATGTACTCTTATAAAGCTCGGGGGTTACTTTGATGATATTCCATACAAGGGGATCAAATTTTATTTTCCACTATAAATACAATTTTGTGTAACAGAATGGAGATGAGCTGTGTGGATGTAATTAAGAACAGAAAGACTTCCAGTGGTTCAGAGGTAGAGGCTGTCGCATGTGCGATGAGGTGCTTTTACACTGAGTACAGTGAGGATTCGGTGCTTTACAAGTGACTTTAGGACTGCTGGTGGCCTCTGTCACAGCCTGCACTGGTGGCAGTGATGGGGCGCAGATCCACAGTTGGACACATTGGTCTTGTTCCTTGATCAGAAAAGATGTACTGCTAGATAGCACATGATGAGGCTTCATATAGCACTTATAAGAAATTAGTATAAATAGTAAGACGGCATGCATAACAGAAATCAAACACCTTATATAGCTGGTTTCCCAATTACGGTAAGAATTTGTCCCTGTTGCACTACATCTAGAAAAACCCACACTCCCGTGAGAATTCAGAGCATCTGCCAGTTTCACTGTGCAGCACTTCTAAAAAAACGGCCCCGAAGTGTCTCAGCTTGCTTGCTTTCACATCTATCCATCCCTTACAAGATCTGAATTCTTAGCTAGTCTTTCCTCCACCTCCTTGCCCATTCCACCACTTACCACACTGGTGGGGAACCATGTGGCCTTAGCTTAAAATAGTGGGAAGTCTGTTGAGCTGCTGACTGAATGTGACCATTAATGAGTTATCTGACCTTCTGCTGCCCTCCATCAGTCAAGCTGGCTGAAATCAAGTCTGGTAGAAAGCAGATGTTGCACCTGTGCTAAATATTTCATTCCTCAGTTCGGCTAATTTCTACAAAAACACTTGATTTTAATATGTATGTTAGCTTTTTCCTGGCGAGAGAAGTGTTCAATGATGTGTTTAAATTAAATGCTGTTGCTTTTGTTTAGGACTGGGAAGGTGCTTGAAAGTCCATTTTGAGCGCTTTTCTAACTTGATGCCCTTAATTTGTCTCCTTTTTTTAAGTCAAGCTTTATGATTAAAAAAAATACAGCGAGGTTAATATTGTGATATTCTTCCAGATGGGCAGCAGATCTGGGAAATGGAGGCAACAGTGGACAAAGATAAGAGCCAGCCTGTAAGTATGCAAAACATTGGATGTCCTCTCCTTGAGCTTCTCAGACAGCAAGTTGTATTCAAGGGGTAGTTTTCAAAGAGCGTCTCAAAAGCAGAAAGAGCAGCTATCTTACTGCTGTGATGAACAAATGTCAAATGCTTCAGCAATAAATGTGTTGCAAAAAGAAACTATTCATTTAGCAGTAACCCACAGCAAACTGAATAACGGCTAGATTTTGTGTTCTTGCAGAAGACTCTATTGTATCAGCCTGCTCCTCTGCAGGATGCTGGCTGTCCTGACTTCCTTTGGCCTGTATGGAAGTCTTGGGTGCTCTGTACTTTGCAGGACAGGACTTGTACTATAGTATTTAAAATGAACGTTGGTCTTTCAGGGGAATGAGCCTCTTTGTTCACTTTGCTTAATGGGACCTTACTGTAGTTGTTCAGTGCATTTAGGAGCTAGCACTCACATTGCCATGGGCCATGCCTGCCCTTGCGGAAGAGAACGGGACACTTCTTGTTAATTTCCATGGAAGCAGGATATGGCTGCGTATAAGAAAAAAGCCTACAAAATAATCAAGTTTATTCTAACAAGAAGAGGGAATTCTGCCATACATACTTGTTCATCAAGCACAGTGTGATTAACAGTGCTGCTGCATTTACCACAATTCTGTGTGTTTTATTTCTAGCTGAGACCTCTCTCTCCAAATTCAGGACAACATCAAGTACAAGAGAGGATACAGTACATAGAAACCAGCTTCCTAGTACCGAAAATCTAGTCTTTCACCATCTGCCCTTTTTTTCCCTTTCTTCTTCTTATACCCTTCTTCATAGGGATGAATAGGAAGATTTCTCTTCCTATATGCCTGGATGTATATCAGGGAGATCCACGCAGGAATCTGCAGTCAGCCTCAGTTACTAATTCTGTATTGTCACTTTTTGTTGTTTCAGAGCATGCTCTTTGTAGAAATACCAGAGTATCGTAACAAGCACATTCGCACAGCTGTGAAGGTGAATTTCTATGTCATCAATGGGAAAAGAAAAAGAAGCCAACCCCAGCATTTTACCTATCACCCAGGTAATTCTCAAGGACAGAGCAAGATTTTAATTTCTGCTGTGTTGTTTTCTTCCTGTTATTTGAGGATCTAAATTTTGCTAATTTAATTCAGCTGAGTGCAGCTAAGCACTCAACAACTGTTTGGTTTAAAGGATGCATGTGATTTATGATCAGGAATTTCCCATAAATTTAAGGAGACAGTTATCTTGGCAATGGGCTGATGCTGCCCCATTCACTTGATGGAAGTTTGCCAGCAGCCTCAGTGGGAGCAGTCTCAGTCTGTGACATGATGTGACCCTGTGAAAACCATGAGTGTGTCCTTCCCCAGCTGACGTGTATGACAGTAAGATAACATCAGATCTGGGAAAGTAACAAGGGCTTGGTATGGAGGAAGGCGAGCAGTATATATTCTCCAGAATGAGGCTGGTTGAGGAAAATATGAATGCTTTTCTGATGTTCTTCCCCTTGGGAATTGGTGAGCTATGTCACAATAAATGCAAAAGGATTACTAATGAGATTCCCAGAATTTCTCAGCTTTTGCTGGGAGAAAAATATTGTGAGAAAATCAGAGTATTGTGTTTGTGGAAACCAGAAAGCATAAAATAACAGTACCAGATTTTTTTCAAACTTCAAAATGATGTCTTAATTTGCCTGTTTTCTAAGGATGGGCAAACATTCATTCTGATTCTCATTTTGATCTCCTCCGGCCTGGAAACCTCTGATCCTCTCCCTGAATTTATGAACTGTATAGGGTATGTGAAGGTTTTGTATAGCTGCTAAATTGTTCTCCTGTGGAATAGTATTGATAAGTACAATACTATCTTAATACAATCCATAAAATAGACCACTTCAGAGAAGGAATTCCTATACTTCCAAAAAATAACCCTGTTGCATGACTGTTACATGGTTTCCATTGTATGGTATTTCAGTACTGAGTTTTGGGGAATATTTTACAAAACATTAGAAATGTGAGAACTTGTCTGTAGAGGGAAATCATTTGTCCACACCAAGATTGACACAACTCTTACTAAATCATGGTTTTTTAAATGACAGTGTCAAAAAAGTCTTCAGCTCTCGTTACTGAGGAAGTTACAAGTAGCAAAGGAACTAAAAAGAAAGTTCTAAAACAATTCAGCTCTGCCTTTGGTCACTAGTTAAGTGTTTGACAGAAAAATGAGGAGTTGTATATGTCATAGTATTTCTATTTATTCAGTCTTCCTTTGAGATGGAGGTACTACATGAAACACCTATCTATGGCTTCTTCCTTTGCTTATGTTCCAGAATGGCCCTTAAATGAATTAAAATATGAGCTGAAATATTGAACTTTTCAATTTTTAGAAATTTGTGGTTAAATAGATCATTATAGATTTTCAAGAACATCTTAGCACAGAGGGCTTTCAAGAAAGACTCTGCCATGATTGCATATACGTGATTTATTAAACTTGATGCCTGTGAGATACGAGCTTGCACGTGCAAATGTTGTAAAAGGCTTAAGTCTGTTACTACTTCAAGGAAGATCTCTCTGTTTCTTATCAGCTTGTTACGAATAATGTCCTTTGCATGCTTTATTCTAGTACCATCAATCAAAACAGAGCCCATTGATGACTATGATCCAGCCTTAATCTGCAATACAGTACACAGTGGTCTGGGAACAGTAACACAGCCTTACTATTCACAGCACACAATGGTCACCGAATCCCCTTCCTGTCTTGTGGCCACTATGGCTCCTTGCCAGCAGTTGCGCTCAGGCCTTTCTTCTCCTGATTCTCGATACCATCAGCAGAATCCAGCCGCTGTAATATACCAAAGAAGCAAGAGCCTTAGCCCAAGCCAACTGGGCTACCAGCAATCCAATTTGATGGCCACTCCAGTTGCTATTTCAGATGCCCATAGGTCAGTGCTGGTGCACGCTGGTTCTCCAGGCCAAACTTCAGCGGTGCTCCACCACTCTCCAGGCAACCAGCAGTCTTCTCCAGTGATTCACTATTCTCCAACCAACCAGCAGCTGAGGTGTGGAAGTCACCAAGAATTTCAGCACATCATGTGCTGTGAAAATTTTACGTCCAATGTTGCAAGATCCAACCAGCCCCAGGTCAGTCAAGCACAAAGGTTAAGTCCGAGTTCATATCCTACCGTGATTCAGCAGCAGACAGCCTCAGGCCAGCGAGCAGCAAAAAATGGACCACCGGTTAGTGACCAGAAAGAAGTGTTACCAGCTGGAGTCACTATTAAACAGGAACAGAATCTGGACCAAGCATATCTGGACGACGGTAAGCACTGCTCTTCTCTTCTATGGGTTGGTTTGTTGGAGGGAGGGAGGAAGTTTAGGACTTACAAATCCCACCTGTTCCTTGGCACAAAACCAACGTGGCCTCCTTTTGATGGGTGTGGATATTTGCTGTTTACTCATGTTGCATTTTGGTCTTTCATCAACTGCATTTTTGGTAGATGGCAATGCACTTTGGCAACTGAGCAAAAAACATAGTGTTCTGCAGAAACCCTCTGTCTTGCTTCATGACATGGAGTGAGTTGTCAGGTTTCAAGCTGTTGCCATTTTGTTTCCATTTGCAAAAGGTTAGTTTGGAAAATGGAGAATCTGAAACAAAATGCATTTTTAAATTATTTTTTTATTATTCATATCAGGGCAAAGTCCACTTTGTAAAATGCTTTTGTACATTTTGTACTGAAAAAAAAAAGCTCATTGAGCAGTCTATCAAGGCCTGTAATGAATGGGGTAGTGCTGCAGGCAAAACTATTGCAGATGTTCTAGATGAACAGTAGGACATTGATAAGTAAAACAATGCTGTTTCTTTGTTGTGAGCCAGCAGATTTAGCCTTTAGGAATGAATATAAGTTAGAGTAAAGCTTTCTTTGAACATATCCTGCTTATTCTTAGGTAGGCAGCTATTGGCAATCTGGTTGATTGGTTCTTTTATTAAAGTGTATTCCTTGCAAGAGGAAATCAATGTAAAGTTAATAGTGCAGCTAGACGCTGCAATCATAAAGGCCAGTAGCAAACCTGACACTGATTTTAGTGGGAGCAGAATGAGGTTGCTGGATATATTGCTGCAAATATAAGGTGTTCTTATGCATGAAGTACAGACCTGATTTTCACGTATATTCACTGCTGCTGTCCTCTAGGCAATTGCATGCACGGTTTGATCTTGTAAATGTGCACTGTTATGTGCTTTGTAAGCACCCAGTAGTTTGAGATTTTTACTGCAGTTACTCACCTAGAGTTGTGAAATTGTGCCCATGAAAGTTTTACTTTCTTCAGCTTTGGTACTGAGTGCTTTGTGTCTGTATCCTGTACAGTCTTCATTGCTGTTTCTGTGGGCAAGTAGAGTTTGGATAGTTTTCTCTGTTAGTCTGTGTTTGAAATGTGGTTGATGTAGCTTTGGTGCCATCACAGTAAGATCTACAGAGTTTTTACTGGTTTCCATGTCTGAAGAGCAGTGTTGGATTGGATTTTAACAGTGAATTTGATTTAGGAGTTTTGCTGGATCTGCAAGAAAATAGCTAAGTAAAATCCACTTCCCATTTGGAGAATGGGGCATGATAACAAAGCAAGATAATCTTTCTAGTAGTAAAATTGAACACTGTGTTTTAAGGAACTTTTAATATGAGAAGCTGAGGAGTTCTTCCATGTTTCTAAAAATACTTGGTGCAAACCTTGTAAAAGAAATGAAAACGAATGTAGAAGTCAAAGCTAGCAAACTTCAGAGTTGAGCCAAAGCCCACTTAAATGGACTGCAAAATTAATTTCTCTGGGCTTTGAATCAGGCCAGTAATATCTAACTATAGCATAGCTCACAAGGGATGTAGTCAGCCTCTGTGCTAAGAGGAGCCATTAGGCAGAATAGCAGCAAGTTAATAATGAAATTCCAGGCTTCTGTTTGACTGACTGGATCATCTTGAACTGATTTCAACTAGAGATTAATTTATCAATTATGCCACCCAACTCAGGCCAGGCGAGATCAGTCACATGGAGTCTCTTTACTGACCTCAGAGAGTTTACATTAGCTAGAAGTGTGACTTGGAGAATTGTGATTTACTTTAGGACTTTGCAAAACATTTCATTCTGAAATGTTCAGGACTTGAATTGAAAAGCCACTTTGTTTGCTGCTGGGGAAAAGTGACTCAGAACATAACAAAAGCCATATTTTTCCTAACTAGAAAGTTTATTTTTGTGCTTTAAAGTATTAAAAGAAAGCAAACCCAAAGGATTATGGAGGCTTACCCTCAAATCCCTTTTATCCAGAAAGCTCTTCTGAGATAAAGTGAGCTGTTAGGTCTTGCTGTGATTTTTCACAGATAGATACTGAGGTGATGGTTCCCCAGCCAGGCTTGGCATGAACACACTGCACTGCCGCTGGTGCACAGACTCTTAGGCAACCACTGTTCGGTGTCTCTCACTTCCCTTCTCTCTTCTTCCCTTCCCCCATCTTCCTCCTCCCTCTTCTTTGTTCTTCTTTATCCATATTTCTGCTGACAGTCCAGATTTCGTCCCTTTGTACGGTTGTGACCTCCTCCTGTCAACTCTTGTCCTCTGCCTACGTGGTTAATGCTCAGCCTTGGTGTTCTGATCTTTGCTTCTATTCTGAGCTTTGCCATGAACTTCTTGAGTGACTTGGGACCAAGCCCTGCTCTATTGGTTCCTCATTCCTGAAGCTTTTGCCTGTCAGAGTCTGTAGGCTGTTCCAGTCTTTGAGCTCTCCTGGAAGTGACCAGAAAAGAACATCTCACGGCTAACAAAATTGCTGTTTCTCTTTACCTCTTCCAGCGTCCTGCGGACACTGCTGACAGGACCCTTCATTATTTTCTTATCTCCACTGCTGTAAAAAAAAAAAAAAAAGTATTTGTCCTTCTTTCTGAGATCATGGTTTGTTCTTTGATCAGAGCCTTCACTGCTCCACAGGGCATATAATACTGGGGACTTAGCACACCTAACATGTTTTTACCTCCTGCATCATAAAGATAAGAGCTGGTTCCACTTCCACAGGAGGTTTAAAGTCAAATGTGTGACATAGATCACAAAGCTGTAAGTTCTCAAGGTTGAATAGCACCAGCAGTGTAGCCAAAACAGCATGGACCTTAAGGCAGGTGATGGCAAGTATTTACCTGTATTCTCAGGTGGGTTTTGCCATGTGTGAGGAACTCTTTGCAGTAGCTGCACAACTGGTACTGTCTGTACTGGCTACCTTAATAATAACTAAGAATGTCTGGTTCTCATTTCTGATCATACTGCAGATGTAGAGAACTGATGCTATCTCAGAGCAAGAGATGCCCAGCCCAGTTTGTGCACCCCCCTTGCAACTTCTCAGTTTTGCCCTCCCAGACAGAATTATGAAATGTGTCATTACTGGAAGAAGGCCTCTAGTTATCAAGTCATATAGGTTGGATTTGGAAATGCAGCCATTGGGAAGACTGATGCAGCTTAGACATTGCCGCATATATGTATACCTTCTTATACATATTCCTCTGTATTTGTCAAAAAAACCCAATCTATAACTTTTTTGTTTCAAATAGTGTAAAGATGAATCCCCAGGGGAAGGGAATATTAATGAAAAATTGGCAGAGAAACCTTTGCTACACACCTCTGCCTCAGAGATTCATTACTATTGGAAATACTTTGGGGGTGAAGATGGTCAGGAGATCCTTCAGGACCCATCTGGTGTCCAGGCTACTGCTGGCAAGCAGTGATTGGCTTCAAATGCAAGTGAAAGCCATAGGATGAGAGAGTGCTGAGCACATTTCAGCCAAGGCCTCATCTTAATATTGTTCATAACCAAAACCACCAACAATGGTAAAAGTTACACAAACAACCACAGAAATATGTTGACAAATAGAACTTCGTTCTTCCAGGACCTTCAGAGCAATCAGATTAGCTATTTAAAGCACAAACCCAGTTTAAAAAAAAACAGTTCTTTGCAGCACCATCCAAAATGCCTTGGTGGGACAGGATCAAGAGAGGGTGACACAGGGCTTGGGGCACTGGTCGTGCCCTGGACTACCCACGCTCATGCTGCAGAGCCGGAGGTTTCCTGTGTAGCCCTGGGGAAGCCGCTCAGCTGCCATGTGCCACAGTTCCCCATCTGCGGCACAGAGATACAAGGATTGTGTGACAAGAGCAATAGGAGGATAAATGCATCACAGACTCTAAAACACTCAGATGCGACAATCTAGGAGTGCCTTACAGAGACTGAGTGTCAAGTATGGTGTTAGGCTCCTTTCATATACAAATAATGGACGTGTAGCTGTTGTCTTGAATGTTATCAACTTGCCTGCCTTAGATTTAGTTCTTCCTTTTGGTTCAGCTGTCATGTTGTGTGCTTTTTACGTTACAAAGAAAAATGATTGTCATTATTCAAATAGTAACTATCTAACCACATCTGATGCTCAGAGCTGTCTGTTTGATACAGCAGCTCTAAATTATTTTTGGTGCACCAGTAATCTTTAATGGGGAGGAGAAAAGCAAGGCAGATGCTTGTGTAGTGGTTTATCAGACTGCCGATCAGCAGAGATGTTTTACAGTGAACTCATGTATTTCACAGAAAATTTCACACATAGCAGATATTTCTTGAGAAAATGGATCTGCAGGGTGTGCAATTTGATGCTTGTAAATCACCCAGCACGTTAAATCACCTTCTCTACGAGCAATGTGTTAATTTGTGCAGTTTTGGTCCCTACTGCAACGACCATTGCCCTAACCATGGGTCTCATCCGAGACCATCCAGAGCGTGTTAGGTCCCTACATTTTCTTTCTGTATTCTTTTATTCAACAAGAAAATCCACACTCTGTCCCTGCAGTGGCATGAAATGAAATTCAAACCCCTTCTTTCCTCCACATTCAGGAATAATCTTTCTTTTCTGACCAGCATTTTTTCTCTGTAGGCTGGTAGCTGTTAGGCACGAGCCTGAGCAGGGTGTACGTCCAGGAAACCCTGGGTCTCCTGGGGACCCAAGAAGGAAAGCGACTGTGTCAGCCCTGAATAAGCATCAGTCTGGGACTGAGCTCTTTCCTGCTGCCCTCCCCGCAGTGGTCAGCCCACTCTGCATCTGTGCTAGTCCTGTGTGCTCCTTGGGGAGACCGGCGTGTGTGCGTGGATGAAAGGAGAGGGTCAGTACAGCCAGGAGGGAAAGGCAGGACACAGGGCCCCTTGCAGCCATCATGCTCCTTAGGGCTTTGGCTCGGGTGTTAGCACATTGGGAGCATCCTGCTCGCCCTCCCCAGCCCCTCCACAGCGGATGGAGGAGGGGGTGGCATGAAGCCAGCTCTGTCAGCTTGCTGCCAGCTGGGGATTTCCCTGTGCTGGGGGAACCTCAGCTGCACAGTGAAGCCAGTTCTAAGCCCTCCGTGCATTAGAGCTGCAGAGCCACACTAGCAGGGACCAGGGGTCCGGCCGCCTCCCTGGCTGTAGAGAAGCTGCTTTTCTCTCTGAACACTGTAGTGGTTTCATCCCCAGAAAGCACAGAAGATGCTGGCTTTAGGAGCATGTTTGAGTTTGGTTTGTAGTTGTTTTCATCATATGTCCATGCACGGGGTAAAATAGCAATACAGGGCACAGGGGGAAATGTTCCTGTTTCCTGGCATTTTAGGCAGGAGTGAATTTGAATGTTGCAAATGGGCTGTGGTTCAGTTAGAGCAACAATTTGCATCAAAAAAAAAAAAAAGCCAACCTCTGTTTTTAATTAGAACTACTTTTCATAGAAGGTGTGGTCATTTCTGCTCAGGCAGAGTTTGACTAAGAGTGAAGCCTGTACGTTCTCCAAAACATTTCGCTCAAACACTCTAGCAAATCTATGTATTCATCAGACTCATTCTTGAACCTCTGACTCACTTTATTCCAGATTTTCTGTTCTCTCTATGGGGACCTTACAGCACTCTGTGGGTATGCTACATGCTTTATTTTTGGATCCTTGCTATTGTGTGTTTGTCACATTACAACCTAAGTGCCCTAGTCATATGCCAGTCATATGCATGTTGCTTTTCTAGATGCAACATGCAAAGAGAACAAAAAGGTAGTTCTGCTCCCAAAAGCCTGTAGTCTGTTGGCAGGAAGTAAAAAGAACAGGAGGCTCGCCTTCTGGGTTGTGTCTGAGCTTGGCCTTTCAGCAAAGTATTTAACTTCTCTGTACTTCAGTTTACCATTATAAAAAATATCTTGTTATCCTTCCCTCTCCTGCATTTAAGCATATAATTCGTTCATGTTACATGGATTCTTAGAAAAAAACCCTTCATACCTGAATAAAAACTATGTTTTTTGATTGTTATGACAGGCTGGTATCTGAAGTTCTTCACCTCTAGAAACAATTTGCTATTTGAAAATTCAGACAAATCCAGCCCTATTTCAAGACTGCTCTTTCCCCAGCAGTCTTTCTGAGCAGCTGTCCTGCTGCCTAAAAACATGCAAAACAAAACAAAGTGAGAAAAAGAAAAACCCATACATTCAAAATCAGCAGTGGAGGAAGGAAGAAAATGAATCAAGTGATTAAAACCATAGTTCCACTGGCACCTCTTTGTTCTTGAGCTCAGGAATCTTTAATTGGTGCAGTAAGTGCCCACAGGCAAGTTGTGTTACAAAGCGTTTCCTGTTCAAAAGAACATGCAGACTCCATTAGGAGACCACGGGCACCGCTGCCAAGAACTGACACTGCAGGATGGGTACGTGAATGCTCTCTCGGTGTCTCGATGGGCAGGGTCCCACCACGAACCAATGCACCAAGGCAATAAACCCCAATTCTAGAGATTTGCTGGTGGAAGGCATGCCACCGTTTGAAGGCTAAACCAGTGGACCGTTATCAGCAGAAAGCGCTCAGTTTTTGGAAGGCATCAAGCAATTTTCAATGATAGTTTTGAAATACTGGCAAAGAGTTACTTGAAAAAAAGAACTTGTTCATGCAGTTGAGAATTGAAAGCTTCTAAACCACAATAAAGTCCTTTCCCAGACTTGCTGTCCATTTACTCCACGCTCATGGCATTCCTTAGACGGTCTGAATCACAGACAGCAGACAGCTCTTATAAAGACGACCATAGACACCCATCTGTTGGAAGACATCTGCCAAAATAGACCATACATCTACTTTTATTCCTTCAATCCACTTTCAATTTAAAGGGATAACAACAATAACATTTTTCAGTCCAGTGACACTATTCATCCAGTGCAGAGAAACGGTAATGAATTAAAGTAATTCCACTGCAGAAAGAAGCAGACAAGCTTTTTCCCCAGCGCTTAGAGATGGGTGAAGGGGGGCACAGAGCTTTGAAGTGACTTGTCCCAGCTGGTGCAAAAAGTCACTGGTAAAACTGTAACTTGCCTATGGGACCGCAGGCTCATGGGTCCCCCCAGCTGCGTCCCTCGCACAGATGTGGGGGTACCAGAGGCGTGAGAAACTGTTGCCAGGGTGTGCAGGAGCTGGGGCAGTGCTGGCCATGCTGTAGGTTGTTAAAACAGGTTGCACCAAAGGGAGGGATTGGCAGAGCTGCTCTCCCCTTTTTCTGTCTTTCCACCATTCTCACTCCTTTCATACTGTATCTCAAAAAATACTACCTGCTTTCTAGAAGTGAATGATTGATTGCTGGCAAGTAATACACTACCTGTCACCGAGAGCAGGTGTGTCTGTTAGAAACATCCTCAGTTTTTATGGCAAAGTCTGGAGACAGAGCAAAGCTGCCGCGTGAGCAAGTACAGCATGTAAGGAGAATGAATCAGTGGTCCTCCTGCCAGTGAGGGGTGACAGTGGGTGTTTTACACAGAAATTCTTTCAGTTCAGTGAAAATCATAATTGTTTTGACAACATTTTTTAAAAATGGGGGCTTTGGAGTTGAGAAGCAAGAAATGTGCGGATAGGAAATGGCTTATAACAAAACTGTGTAAGAGCAGGAAGGGAGGTTAACTCCTTCTAGAGCTAAATTCTCCGTTTTGCATTGAACCAGAGAAGCTCTCTGGAAACCTTTAGCAAGGCTTGTTTTACACTTAGGCAGCTTACCACATAACTATCTGGTTAAGGTGGTTGTGTTGTTTTTTTTTTTTTAAATTTTGCTAGCACAGCTATTATGGTAAAAGCCCTTGTATAGACACAGCTTCGTTGGTGTAAAAATACTGGAATCAGCACAGCTTATGCCAGGTCAGGGAACCACCACCAGCTGTTTCACTGAAAGGCTTTTGTACTGGGATGACTATGTCTGCACTGGAAGAAGGGTTTCACCAGCAGCGCCAGTGCTGCTAAGCTGGCTAAACTTGTAGGGGTACCTGCAGCATGTGAAATATAATGGATTTTCACATGGGCAATAATTGCATGAGCTCAGCCTACTTGCTTTGTATGTGACCACCTCAAAATGAATCCTAGTGTTAGTAACTCCCAGCAAGGATGATGCAATGTGCTGGACTCATCTATTAGAGAGATGCATCGCTGAGGGGAGTTGTACTATCCCTGACAACTAACTATATAAGGAGCCCACAGCTAGGTGTGTATTTGTCCTCACAGTTTATTCTGTTATCTCCCCTTTAAAATTAGCACATTGTAATTGACTAAGTATAACCAGTGAACTGGTTTACATCCACAGGGCAGCTTGAAGCTTTTGCTAATTCTTTGCTATTTAATTGTGAGTCTTGGAATATTTATAGTGATTTAAAATTCCTTGTGCAGGTGTCTGCAGCAAAATATGAGAGCTATTTTTTTCTTAGTGATCTTTTCAAGTCCAGTGCAAGAAAAACAAAACACTAAAAATATGATCCTTGGTGTTTTGATCTTTCAAAATCCAGGCAGACAAAAGTGATGCAACTTTGGGGGCGGGGAGCTGATTGCATGATTTTAAAACCAATCTCATGATTATTAGATGCCTGACTCATAAACCCTGAAAGCCTGGGTTTGCTCTTTGCAGTTTTATTTGTTACAAATCGTGTTAAGAATGTGCAAAGGTGGGAAAAGGGTAGGGCTCTTTTCTTCCCTTAAAGCGCAGTATAACGCATGGGAGGATTCTGCTCCTGCTGCGATGGCCAGCAAAAAGGCAGCTTGATCCATTTTCAAACTGCACTGCTGGAATCTTGCAAGCAGCTGCAGAGAGCCGTACTGCTTTGAAAAGTTTGGACAACATCTGCACATTTCTTTAACTATTGTGAAATAAAATGCCTGGCAAGAATAACCATCTTAAAGATATACAGTCTGTTTATGGTCCAAACTGAAAGCCAGTTATAAAATCTTCTCTTCTAGAAAAGTGGCTGGATTCTCGGTGTTATTCACACAAACAGAACTTTCCAGTTAAGGTCACATCCTGACAGGGAGTGTGGATACTTGATGGGGAACTTTTTGCCTGTATAGGTATTTTCTCCCCCAAGAGTGAAGACCCATAGGTGGTTAATTTAAAATCCATTTTTCTTCCACTTGCTTTTCATACTTTGTTTCTTATGAAAATATAATAATAATTATTATTTATAAATCCATGGCCATTTTTAAATAAAAAATTGAGGATGAATCATCTGAATTTCCCATCAAAGTTCATTTTCTTACAAGAACTCTAAATTGTGAGTGCTACCTAGTTCTACCCAGCAGAAGCTGGTATGGCCTTATACTCCCCGGTCATTTTATAGTGCTGCTTACTCACCAGTTCCAAGAGGCTTCTGTGCTCTAATTTGGATGTGGTATGTTTTTAAAGGAATTTTAAAAGCAGACCGGACAAATGTACAATGGACAATCCTGCATTGGCTACGAGAGATTCTAGATGACCTAATAGGTCATTTCTGCTTCTCTGATTTGAAAAACAACCAGCACATCTGTAGTCATGCCAGCAGGAGAGTCAGAGATAGAGGAAGAAGAGAAAATACTTGAAGACCATACAACTCCCTTCCCAGGATATTAGCTCCTAATTTGAATTTTCAACCAGCTGCTGGCTTTCACACTCTTTCTCATTTTGTAGTATATCTTCTTCTATGTTTACCAAGAAGAAACCAACCTAAAAGCCAATCTAAAATGTACAAACAATGCAGTTGTGTCTGAATCATCACTTCATGTCCCTATGCTTCAGTTTTGCAAGCATAGAAATCTGGGCATATATCCAGCTGTGAATTTCACAGATGGATCCTCTCTCTAAAAAGGGTCTGCACAAAACCCCTAAATCCTAGTACTCCCAATTTTGCAAACATTTATATTCTTCAGCTTAGGTGCACATCTTCTATAAGTACTACAGTCTGTTTGGCAATTAAAACTCTGATCTCTCTATATTTGCATGACTAATTATCTTATAACAGTGACATTGAAAACTTGGTCTTGAGTTGGATTTAACCAGTGTTAGGTATAAAAGAGTTAAATCTTCAGCTACTGTTAACTAGAGTAAAACTACTGAGGATCAAAGGGCTTCAACAGTGATGCCCATGTGACTCAGCAGGGTAACACTAATTCGGTGAGAAACTGGTCTAACACTCTCCATCTTCCTGCAGGTTCTCCTAATCCACACAGTTCCTATTTTAATCAAGCCAGGGCCTTTTGTGGGTTTTTAATTTGGAAACTTCGCACTCCAAAACACAGGCTAAACTCTGCCCTCAGCTGAACAAACACGATTTCTTTAGAGTGAAATCGTAGTTGAACTAGATTTAGTGAGAAGACTATTATTGCCTTCTGCCCGCGGATGCTGAAGTGAGTGGTGGGTTTGCATCTGAGGGAGAATTTTTCCCCGTGGATAATTGTCAGGTGTGGAAGTAAAGGTCAAAGTGGACTGTCCCTTGCTTCCCCCCGGCTAGTGCATTTGGGCATGCCTTGGCTCGTGGGTGGTGGGAGGGTGCTGGCAGTGCAGCACTCCTGTGCCAGACCTGCTTGTGCACCCAAGCAGTGTGTGCAGCATGACCAGAAAAGCTTGAGGCACTGCAGAAATAGCCGGATGATACCGCAGCTAAGTGACAGCATGGTTTAGTCCTTTTTCAATGCTTACACGTTGACTTGCTCTGCCTTTGTGCAAGGACTCTGAACCTTTGCTTTTAACGTGCAAAGAATAATTTGGGCCAGGGCAAAAGCAGCAGTAAATTAGAGGAGTGTGAGTTTGCAATCATTCCCTCTGATCATCTCTGCCAGGGGAGTCTAGTCAAAGATTCCCAAATTGTGGTGTGGTTTAGTTTGGTTTCTTAATGATGAATGACTTCATCATCCATGAATGAATCAAGTCAAATTCAGGACAAATAGTGAGACACATGAATGACTCTTATGACATTTGCAATGTCTCAATTGGTGCTGGTTTATTTAGGTGGTTTCTAAGTTTCTTTGGAAAGAGTGAGAATGACTAAATGAAGGGGGAGCCACTTCAGAAGTATGGGAGTCAATGGTGAAAGTATTGTGACAGTTAAACCTCCCTGGGTTAAATATCTGTCATTATGAGCAACGCAGCGTCGGTTATTTTGTAAGAGCTCAGTTCCAGGAGATTCCGTAGCCACAAGGCCAGAGGAAGCTGGATGATGTACCAGACATTGCGTTCCCTTTATGGTCAGATATCTCCTAGTGATTGTGCTGGGTCTTCATCATCCACTTTTGGGTTTCTGATTCTTACCAGGAGGCAGCAGGGCTGTTCTCTGAAGGTGTCTGAAGGTCCCAACTTTGAAAGGCACCTGCCCTCAGACACTGTGTGTGGCTGTGGTGGATCCAGTCTGTCCACAGGCAGTACCTTCAGCCAGTGCTTTTCAGGGAAGGGGGTGCTGGTGGGGGCACACAGGGCACTGAGGTACCTTTTTTGTAAGCCTGCCAAAGCCACTTAAAAATAAGGCTCAGAATTTCTATAGGTAAATGGTCACCAAGCAGGGAAGCTGTCCTTAGGACTTGGGGGATTCCCCCAGTTCAAGTCACTGGATATGAAGTAATTACAATTTTGTACAAATTGATGTTTGCAAAGGCTGGAAATAGTCTGCAAGTACTGACCGCTCTAGGCATTGGGCAGGTCCAGTGAGCAAACTGGCTTGGTTTAAACCAGAACTGAGGCAAATTGGAGAAGGGCTTTTAGGAGCTGTATTTTTTAAATTACGTTGTGTTTTGTCAGTCTTTCTTTCCTTAAAATTACATTTTTTCTTGTCTGGTTTCTTCTTCACACAGGTGCATTTGCTTTGAGTGGGGTGCTATCTTTCCTTGGAAAGCATTGCAAAATAGTGATTTCCAGCAGGCAAATCCTAGGGTGAGATTTTCAGCTAGGTAGGCTGCTTCACATGAGAGCTTTTCTCCTGAGGTCATTCTGCAGCTTCATGCCTTCAAATAACTTCTATGTTTTTAGATACGTTTCCTTTTTAAAAATTACCAATGATTTTAATGCAATTTTTTCTTCAGTATAAATTTGATAGGCTATTATTAAAATAAGAAGCACACAAAACTATTATTATGTCTGTTTAGAAATTATTAGCTATACTTGATTACATGTCATAGCTCTTCCCATCTTCAAAACTAGTGCAAATTTTAGATCAAGATTAAGACTTTCCAAAAATTCTGATAATGGTCTTGGTTTAGATGTAACGTTAAATGCTCCTCCCACTTTTTCTGTCATGCAGAAAACCGTCTCTGCTTTTCAAAACTCACTGCTGAGCACAAGTGTGTCAGTGGAAAGGCTGGAAGAAACTTCACCTGCCTGTGACATTCCAGTGCAGCTCTCAGTCTCAGGGAACGTACCCTGGCTGTGTAGATAATCTAGCCCATAATCGCACTTAGTAATATTTACTAGCATTTCAACAGATTGTGGTCAATATAACAAGACATTCATTTCCTCCCGTGTATGCAACGAGAGATGCACACAGTTGATGGCTGGTTTATTACAGGAAGCTTGTGTTGCCGCACACAGGCACACTCTGCTGAGGCTGGCTCAGCTTGGGAGGATCAGAGGCCGGGGAACGAGAGTGATTAGCCAAGGGCAGCCTCTCCCCCAGCCTCTGCAGCAAAGATAACTTGCGTCGTGCCATTTACACAGACTGAAACCTCTCGAGGATTTTTCTTTTCAAGATGTACACTGCATTCAGCCGACCGGCAGATGCACTGGTTATCTGGGGAGTCCCTGTCTGTGGCACCTAGACAAAAATGCTTTGGCAGACAAATAAGTGAGGAAATTAATTTTCTTGTCTTTAGAAAACAGTGCGCGCCATCACGCCTGGATAGATCGAATTTGTTATGATAGCAAAACAAGTTCTATGGAAACCATTGTGAACCCTGGAGTGAGGCTGCCCAGGAGAGTTGGGGAAAGCCGCTTTTGTTTGTTGTGCTTGGCATCGTTTTGCTCTGGATGAAGATGCCTTAATTTTGTGGGGAGACCCAAGAGAGCATTCCTCTTTTTCCATACCAGAAAGCCTTCCAAGCTGGCATAAACGTCCCCTCTTTCCAGCTGCTCCTTTCCAAACACACTGTGCCTCCTAAAGATAGTCTTTACAGTGGCTGGGGCTGGTGGAAAACATGAAGCCTTCATGGATTAGCACAGGAATTCATTTGGGCTGACGAACTGGGTTTCCCTCTATAAACAGCACTAGTGTTTTCATCTTCTGGACAGCACAGCAAACTTCACGTCCTCTTGCTCCTTGCCCCGCCTCTCCCGCGCTGTGAAATGCCTGCATCCAGGCCAGCCGTGGTAAAAGACACACTAAGGCCTGCTTATGGGGGATGGAAAACAGCACGTGTTCAAGGAGGTGTTTTCAACTATCTCCCTTCTCAGACAGGTTTTTTCCAACCCTTTTAAAGAGGTGATGGGGTTACTTTGTTTTTTCAGTTTATTTTTCTTTCCAGGTAAAAGGGAAATTAAAGTAATCCCATCTCCACTGGTAGAGTGACCTTACAAGCAGCCTGCACTATATATTTTCTTTTCTTTGTTTAACTTCAGCTACAATGTGTGAATCATCTGCAGGAGTTAAGGATTCTCTAAAGAGGATTTTGGCTGCCCCTTTCCCCCGAGGGCTTTGGGCATGCAGAGGCTGGGTCGCAGTGCATCACTGCCTCCGGGGACCATCCCACCCCTGCCAGGGACGCACCCCCCCAGCATGCCACTGAAGGCCTCTGCTGCAGCAAATACACTTTCATATCACTTACACTTTCTTTTATAGCTTACTTGGTAAATACAATCATCAGGAGTTATTAATCACCCAACATTGTTTCCATCATTGCTCGGGAGGGGAGAGACATGTACAGGCCAATTATGTGATCAGGCTATATTTAGTGGTGGTTTGTATTCACCTGACTCTTCAGTAGTGGATGATTTTGTCCATGTCACTGACTAACTGAGCATGGAATTAGACTTGTGTGGATAAAAATGGGAAACTTGAGATTCATCTGTCAAATGGAAGTAATAAAGCCCTGTCCCTTAACTTAATCACCGTGTTTTCACACACCCCATTAAAAGTTTGTTCCTTGGAAATAAGTCTCAGCAAGCCTCGACCTCCTCCTACCCCGCTGCAGTCTCTCCTGCCCTCTCAAGGCACTCTGGATCTTGCTGTTCTCCACCTCTAGCAGGGGTGTCTGCTCTGGGGTGGGCGCAAAGAAGAGGGGATTATTGTGGCCTCAAGAGAGAGCAGGCAACTAAAATGGGCATGGGAGAAGGATACTGGCAGGAAAAAGGGCAGGGGTAAAGGCATACCCTCATTCATGTATAACCTGCCCTGTTGCTAAATCACGCTCTTTTTATGGGTAACATAGATTATACTCGTGACAATATGGGATTTTGAAAAACAAACTCTACAAAAAAGCAGAAAACCTGCAAGTGGATAGCAATGCTGTAGTGTTTTGGAAGTTTATCAATTTACAGTGTATTTATTATGCTGCAGTTTACAGTGTAAGCATTGCCATGCGTTCAGAAGTCAGGGTCAGAATGCTGTTGGCTGCAACTAAAATGTTTTCTCTGATGCATTAGTTAATGTAGATCCCTATTTGTGCGGTTCCTGATCACCTCACTC
The DNA here is from genome assembly GCA_028565335.1 of Limnodromus scolopaceus. NCBI lineage: Eukaryota > Metazoa > Chordata > Aves > Charadriiformes > Scolopacidae > Limnodromus > Limnodromus scolopaceus. The sequence continues at coordinate 8,442,693 of JAOXNO010000005.1, forward strand.
TCATCTGGTGTGGTTGTGATGAGGTTAAGCCCCGTTCCCATTAGAGTGATGAGAAGGCTGCCCAAGGGGAGCCCCAGGGTGCTCCCAGGAGAGAAGGTGCTGGCCAGGGCACGGTCTTTCATGTATGGTTACTTTAGGCAGGCTCACTGGCTGCCGAGGCTTTTGCAGCTGGAACATCAGCTGCACTTAACCACACGAGGAAAATAAAACCCAGCAGATTTCCAAAATACTAACAGCTGGATGCAGATGACATTTCTGAATCAAGAAAAAAAGAAAAAGCAGCCCAAACCAAACCAGACACTCTCATTTTGCTCTCTGCCTGCCTTCCAATGCTGTCCCCACACAGCAGCAGGCCCATGCTGAGTGCTTTGCACAAGCAGGTGAAGAAGAAATGCAACTGGGGGATGTTTCTGGGGCACCTCGCACAGGTGATGGGAAGGGGAGAGTGCCCACTGGAGGTGGTCACCCTCTTGAGCCATAAAAATTGCTGCTGTCTTTGCAGCAAAAGGCCTCAAAGCAGCCCTCTCTATCCTGATCTTCCTTCAGATCTCAGGCAGGGTCAGCAGTGACCAAACCCTCTCTGGAGATTCTGCTGGCTGTCACTATTAACACTGGTGATTTCTAGCCCAAATATAAACTGCAGTATTATATTTAGTGTTGATTACAGTCATGTCGGGGGGACACCCCGAGAGGAAAGCCTTGTTGTGTGACTGGCCCCACAGGGACGCTGGCAGCTGACTTGGCTGTGAAACATAAGCAATCTCTGCTTGACAGGGCTCTCCCAAGGTCACTGGTTGCTGTCAGCACAAAATGGGGGAGTTTTCAGTTCTGTGATGCTCCTTCTGCCCTCTCCCAGCACCCACTGTAGCATGAGTCTGAAGTCACCATGGCTTAACCACCCACTTGAGCACATTTTAACTTCTTGGCTGAAAAGGGGAAAGACCCAGCTTCTTGGTTAGTTTATCTTTCCCCACCAGTAAATTACTTTCATTTTTAGGTCTCTTCATGTGGCATTTTTCTAGTACCTGGAATATTCTCTCCCCTTTACCAGGCATCTGCCTGTTTTGCTGCTGCTGGGCTCAGCAGTGCTGTGGCCAGTGGGTAATTCCAGTGTGGTTTGAAGTGTTGCACCCGCATTCAGTGCCAGGCAGTCCTGCAGTGCCGAGGAACACTGCAGGAGCTGGAGCTGGCTGGGCCAGGCTCTGCAGCACATGCTACAGCCCACAGGCAAGTCTCTGAGCCTCAAGAGTTACAGGGGAGTGAGGCTAGGGTGGGCAGTGGTTCTGTTGCTTCGGCTGGGTTTCTCCCCTGTATTGCTGCTCCACTGTCCTTCTCCTCCACATTGAGCCTGGGGCAAAGCTCAGCAGCTGGTGGTAGTCAGCCATCAGAGCTGTTCCCATGTCCTAGAGCAGAGGTTTTGTCAGCGCTGTGCAGTGTTACTCTGTGATGGTGATGATGGGGAAGTGCTGCACAGACACAGTATGAGCCTTCTACATGATGATGCTGCTGCAAGGAGCATGCAAGTAGTCGGCATTACCTCCCCACTGATAAGTAAGCACTTACTAGTACAAAAGCCTTTCCATCTCTACTTGACATCCCAAAGGACAACCCTCAGTTTCTATTGTAGGCTGTTCTCTGTTGGTGTTCCCCAACACTTGTTCCATCTTGTCTGTCAGGGAAACGTTGGGTACAGCCTAGTCCAGGTTGTGAGAGGTGATGCATGCTTGTCCCTTTGTATATTTGATTTTTTAAAAGTGGCTAGATGTCTAATCCACAGTGATTTAGTTGAGGCTTAGCTACTAACATAACTTTAAAAATCCAGCCTTGTGGAAGGTACCTGGTAGCTTCATACAGTTTCATTATGCTGTGTGTGTTAGCTGGGGCATTTCATTCATGTTGGCAGTCACTGTCCTTCCAAGACTGCTCAGAAAGAGTTATGGTGATCTTGGCCTTCCACTTTGCTACTACTGTCTCTTCCAGCTGTCTGTGGCTGGTTCCCCAACTGCAGGACAAACAGTGTTCTCATTCAGTCCGTGTTCCTAGCTGAGGGGATGGCCTGCCAATTGCTTCTGAATGTGTTCTGAAGTCGGATGAGATCATATCAAACGTAAGCAAGTTTTATCTTTATTTTAGGCAAGAGGGTGTTTTATCACGATGTGGTTCCAAAACCTTTGTTGTTTGGTTGGAATTCACCCAGGAAGTGTAGCAATGGATGGTTAAATACAAACTAATAGGTTCAATATGGGCTACAAATGCAGAGCTCATGAGCTGGCTGTGCAAACTCATGTATAAAGGAGAATGTTGTCATACAGCTGATGAGAACTTGGGAGTGATTGGGATGGTCTTGATAGGTACTTGCAGTGTCTTGCAGCATACCCCTGAGATGCTGCAATGAGCGTAGTATTTCACCTCCTGCCTGGGTTGCATGGGGATACACACAGCGCTCAGACCTCACAGTTGGAAAATTTGGGATGGCTCATCATTAATTCCTGAGAAAGATTCCCTGGGGCAGTCTCTTTGGGTGGTTGTTCCTACATCTTGATCTGGAATTGGGATGGGAGGTCTGCAAATAATTGCAGGCTAATTTCTGAACAAATGTAGGTTATTGCTATTGTGGTGAGGTTGGGAATTGCCCAACCTCAATAGCGCTGGCTACACTTCAGCTAAAGATAGTCACCTCAACAGCTATTGGACATCGAGGAGCTCAGTTCTGTTTCTGGTAATTTATATTCCCCCCCCTTTTCTTTTCTTTTCATACTGAGAACAAAAGTTTTATCGTTTGTGCCATTGAGTCAGATTGAAAGTTTTAAGTATTTGGATGATGCATATACATTTTTCTTATGCTCTCATGCTATTTACTGTCAGAGGTTCCTGGCCTTCTTGAGGTGAGATGCAAAGTCACTTACAGTATCTACTCCCGTTACTTCTTTTTGTAGTTATAGGTGTCTCCCGATTCATAATGGTCTCTGATTTATAGGTATACTCCATAGTACTATTTAGTGTCTTTATTATTACGTTATTTTTTGTTAGAAACCCCCGCACAGATGAGACCTCCATTGTGGCAGATGCTGTGTCAACTCCAAAGGAAAAAAAACCAGTTCCTGCCTCAAAGGACTTACAGTCAAAGTGCAAAATAAAAGCAAACAGATGGATGTGGGCAGACACGCAGTATCTTGTATGTGACACCTCCTTGACATTGTTATATGTGAATGGTAACACCCTGTCAATAACCACTTAAATATTTAATGGTCTGGATTCTTTCCAGCTAACTTGGGATTTGTAATTGTAGCCACAGAGTTAGGCACTCGGCTGTCCTGGACTCCCATTGCCACGACCCGCAGACCTCTCAAGCGGTGCCTATCCCTTTCCATCACCTGCAGAGGCAGTTCCTGATACCGGGGCTCCTAAAACAGCACCCCCCATTCAGCACCAAACGCAAAGCAGGGAAGAATCTGGCTCCAAACATTCATTTGCTGAAGGATATGGAGTCATGATAGAAAAATAATCTGTGTGCAAAAGTGATTTCATGTGTTCCCATGCTCAGTGTTTTTCACTATGAACAGTGTGCCTACTGCCCATAATCCTCTTTAAAACAAGGCACATAAGAAACATATGCCTTCTTTGCACTCGCTGTTCTGAAGTTGTTTGTGAAAGCAGAGTAATTGCAAGCAGAAGGTTATTTGCATGCCTGTTCCAGAGAAGAACTTGGTTTGTCTGGCAGAATTGTTCATAGGCCACTTGTGCATCTTCCTTGTTACCTTGGGACAGTGATTTTCTGCTGGCTGTTTTCTCCTGAGAACTAGGCTCAAAATTCAGTTCAGACATGTTCGGAGGGAAACCCAGTTTGCTGGAGAGGCCTGAGTTTTCTGCAAGAATCCACAAGCCCTGCAGCGGGGACGCTTGCGAAGTTAAGACACAGCAGAAGATAAGATGCCAGAGAATTAGAGCCAGTAAATAGTTCTGTGGATTAATAGACATAAACGCTAGTGCTCAAGGGAAGAAAATAGATTACATTATTGACTGTTCGTCCCCTGCGAAGCTGCCTAGAGGGAAGGGTAATATGGTTTGTTTCCCCTTAATTAAATATTTGTTAAATGGTTTGTTTCCCCTCAATTAAATATTTGTTCTGCTAGTTCCTTTGTGACAGAAATGAAAAAAGCAGCAGCATTGCCTATTCTTGTTACTTTCAGCTAATCCTGAACATGCTATAACTGTTCTTTGGTTCCTATCCCCCAATCATTTCCTGTAAAAAATAGCTTTCTCCCATCCATTCTCTTTTCACTCTCTGTTTTTGAAACACTTCGCTGAATGACTCATATCGCCTCTTAGTAAATAGGTTAAGTCTAGGAGAATGATGAAACTGCAAAGTGGCATGTGAATAAATAGTGCTATCGCTTGTGTGCTTTTCCTGCCAGCAGTTGCTATTTTAGAGGCTCTGTGGTATCTATTACCAACTTCATTAGCTTTTAAACCATGAGGTGCGAGCTACTGTAGGAAAAAATCATCACCAACCTCCTTTGGTTTTGCTGGTTTTAGTCTAGAAGAAATATGTCTTAATACCAAATGGCACTGCTTGTCTCAGCAGTTATGTAGCAAATTCATAAGGTCCAAGCCACACACACAAAAAAAAAGACATGAGCACAGTTCATCCTGGTGCTTTGCAGCAGCAGCAGCTGCCGCAGAGTTAGATCAAGAGTTAGGAGTGACAAAACAAAGACTCTTGCCTTGTGTTTCTTAAGCTTCAGTCCATCAGCCTAATATTTCTGTATTGGTTTAGCCAAGTAATGTGGTTTAAGAAAATGAACTCCATTCCCTTCTGGTATAAGTTTTTGTATATTTATTTATTATGTGTGTATTCTACTTGGAATATTTTACTTGGTCTCGTTGCATGTTAGCTAAATCTAAATACGAACTTCGTCTTTTCTCAGTAACTTGCTAACTATCTACTAGAGAGAGCCAACTGCATGACTCAAACACGTGTCCCTTCCCTTACAATTGCAGCCAAAACTCTCTGGCATCAGAGTACTGCAGAATGAAAGTCATATCTAAATATATGTGAGCAGAAAGAAAGTCAGTTAAAAAAAGACTTTGTTATGGAAAGCTACTACAAACCAAATCCACGGTGGCCTGGAGTTCCTCATCACACCCAGGCTGATCTAGTTTTCCACTTTCAAGGTACTCTTTCCAGAGTGGCTGCTGACACTCGTAGAACTTGCACATCTTGTTGCAGTCCCTTTATGCCTTACGTGTAGCAACTAAACAGACATAAAGATTTTATTTAATAAATAAACAGGATATTTATCATAGTCTTAGGAAATTTAATAATACAAGAGGTTTTGCTTCATATTCATGTAGTTCCCGGCAGTGTTAGCATTAATATTCAGAGCCAGTCCTGTGCCAGGTAAGCTGTGAAGGAGACTGGCAGTGCCTGCACCGGGTGCCACCCTGAACACCCTCTCTTGGGTTTGGTTTCAGTATGTGCAGTGCTGTGGACCGAGGAGAAAAAGGGTTCTGAGAATGAGATTTAAAGAAACACTCCGGTTTGATGGGATGCCTCCTCCCATTGCACTCATGCAGTGACTAAGAAGCAACTCCTCTAAATTAAAGGTTTTTACAGCGGGGACTCAGCCTGCGGACGAGCTCCCAGGGCTTCCCACAGTTATATGCTGAAGCCTGGAGGGGCAGGAGGGAAAGGGCATGATGTTGTGCCTGAAGGTGCACTGTCCAGATCACCAGCTGATGTGCCTTCTTTCTCCAGTTGATGCATAGGCAGGGTTTGTGCCTATCTTAGAATCTCCTGATTAAAAATTGTTGACTAAATACTGAAATCCATCAAGCAGACAGGAAATCACACTCTGGAGCAAAAATTGCTCTTTTGGTCTTCTAGCCAACAACCCAGGATGAGAAAGCTCGTGCATGTGTGTCCTTCAAATGGCACGGAACCCTGGTTTCCTGGCTCGTGGAGGAGGTGCCTAGAAAACTTTATGCATTGATTTCCAGGAGATTCAAACAGGGATCAAATGGATTAAATAACTGAAAGCACCACAAATGGCACCTGCTTAGCCTTAGAATTCCTCCATTCAGCTTACTGTAGGGCAACATTTGGCATCTGTTTCTCCTGGAGAGTATGTCATTTGTGAGCAATATAACTCTCTCATACGTTGTTTGCACTTCAGATTTCAGTATTTTTGCTATGGGGTCTCAATAAACTAGTCTTCCAGGGAATTAATCAACCAGTTAACACCCAGTTCTTTTCTTAACTGATTAACTGTGTGAAAGTCCTCTGGCCATGGAAGTGTAATGATTTTTTACTAATCACTTACAGGTTCAGGTGCAACTTATTACTGATTTACAAGATTGTAACCATTTGTGTAACAAGCTGAAGTGAAGCATGGCAAAATAGGACAGGCATCCAAGGGCTCCGTGCACGGCAGGTAGTACAGGGAGAGCAACACAGGTTCCATGTTATCACTGCTGCTGCAAACTGCTCTCTTTTCCTTTCCTTGTAACTGGTCACTTTGCTTTGTGTCACTGAGGAGAACTGGAACTGCAGAGTAACAACTTCTGTCTGAAGTTAATGCACGAATAAACAAAAGCAAAGGTTTGGTTGTCTAAAATAAATTATTCAGGCTACCAGCTGTCTCGGGATACCAGACTTCCCGCACAGTCAGTGGAGAGAGCATCTGTGCGGCTTCTCACAAGTGGTAACCCAGTGTCTCCCAGGACAAGGCATCCTCAGGACTGAGGGATGCTCCTCATTCTCCTGGTGCTATACAGTGAAGTCAGAACAGGTCACTGTCTTCAAAGTGCTCTCTGTTGCTTATGCTGGCTCAATTTCCTAATAGAAATACTTTGGACCAAATTTTTAGAGGTATTTAACACTCTAACATTGACTGACATACATGGGTTTAAAGGTTTTAGGTTGGTAACTTAAATTGTTGCCTATTAGAATATTTAGAGTGCCTAAGTGCTTCATGTCTTTGGTAGTTTGGGATCTAAACTACCTGAGGACTTTAAAACATCCCTGTAGGGACTTTTGAAAATGATTGCTCTCTAATACATCCACACACATAGTTAGTATAGGCTCATTCTGTGCAGGTCATCATCATTTCAGGCTGCCTTCTGTTAGCTAGGCATGAATTATTTAAGTTCATTGAGTGTGACCTTCGCAGTCGTTCTCCATTTTTCAGACCAAAGGAAACCTGTAATAAATCTGGTCCTTCAGGGGTACTTTGGATTTGGCCAGGGCCATAGGGCAAGGTGATGACATAGCAGAGGTCTGGCTGCTGGAGTCCCAATATTCAGTCTTCTGTCACTAGGTCACACTTTTTCCTGACAGGTTTAACACTGTTGTTTTGTACTGGTAGGCTGTTGATCTTTTCTGGAAGCATACTGACAACAATGGAAGTACTTAGAAAATCCTGAACATTTCTGGGGTAGTGTTACAGACAGATTTGTATTTTGAGTATTTCCTTCTTGGTAGTTTTGATGTATAGTGCGTTTAGGACACTGAAATTTTTTTAGCAGAAATGCTATCTTTATCTTCTGCTGTCTTCTTACAGGCACACCCAGCTTCCTGTTAAAGATTTCGGTGGTATAGTACCATAGATACTGATTGGTTTAGTTTTGCATTTCACTCTGGAACTATACTGAAATGTAAGGGAAGGATATTTAAATGTTGTGAGTGAAATCCAGATCCTGTGAATCACAAGGAGTTTAGATATTTATTTCAGTTGGGACAGACTTTAGCCAAAAATATGCATTTTATTTAGATTCTGTTTTCCATAAGATATCTATATTATGATGTTAAATTCATGGAAAGGTGCTGTTGGGTTTCAAGTCTATTGAAACTATTATAGCAAAAATGCATCATGGGACCTGAATTGCCACTTAGTTTGAGATCAGTAACTTCTTCCAAGAGTTTGCTTAATTAATGGAGATGAGCTGATTGCTGTTGGGCTGGATGGTGTTTAAGAGGTTTATAGTTTACACAGACTGCATAGATTTCCAGCAGGACAAGGAAGAAAAGTTGCAGGGTGCATCTGTTGGCATTCTTTCAACATGGAGTAAAACCTTTTTTGACATGTAATGAAAATAAAGCTTTACAGCTAAGTTACACGTTGCCATTTTCCAGAAAAAAAGCCTTTCATTGCTGTTGATTTATAAAACAACCTCCCCGCACACACCCAGTATTTTTCCCCAACAGAGTTTGTTGGGTTTGGGCTCCTTGTGCCCGATACACCTAAGTTTGTATTTACCAGCCAATTAGTTGCTCTGCTTGCATGTGCAAAAGCTGATTTTCCAGGATGCAGAATATAAAATAGGCTGTGTACTGAGTGGTAGGTTCCAGTGTATGATACGTGGCTGCACAATCTTTGGGAGCCAAGTAAAATATTTCTTTTCTATATATAGTCACCTGAAATCCAGCAGCAAAGACACTTCTGAATCTTGCACTCAAAACTAACTTAGTTTTTAAGAAACACTTTTTCCTCCTCAATATTGCAATGATTCTTTTTAATTTCCACATGGTTTTGCAGAAGTGCCAAATGCTTTCATTATGAATTCAAAAGATGAGACAGAAAAAAAATGAAACAAATTAAAATATTGCCATTTTATGAGAAAAAAAAAAATCACCTTATTTGTATTTGAAGCAAAGACACTAAATTATATAATTTCTTTGCACATGTCTTTCCTGTTCTTTACAATTAAGGCAAAGTCTAATTTACACGGCCACCGTGGTTAGATCTCTTGTTTAAAAGGGACTGACTTTTGATCTGGCATAAATGTGTCATGTTTTATTTGGGCCACTAAGATGATAATATAACTGAATTTTGCAAAAGGCAGTGACTAGTCTTTGACCTGACTTACAAGATGCACGGACCTCCTGTGCCTCTGAAGTCTCAGATCAAATTACCAGCATTTTGCATCTGTTTTGTGATCAATTTAGGAGTGTACTTACTTTTAGATATTAGCAGTTGAGAAAAGAGGGGTAAAAAGTAAAATCTAGTTCTGGATCTGAGCAAACAGAAAGGTCAGTGGTTAAGTTCTGCCTTATGTATTGTATATGCTGAAATGTCCTTTTAATAAATTAAACCACAAAATTAAACAGTAGCTGAAAACTGTAACATTTGGCCTTGCAACATAGGTCAAAGGTTACCTTTTTTTCTCAAAAATGGTTTTGCAAATCTTTTTCAGAGCTGATAGATACACACCTTAGCTGGATACAAAACATTATATGAAAAAGAATGACTGTGATCTTTGATCCAAGCAATCAAAAAGAAAGGTAATTGGTATTTTTCTGCCTTTTCTCCAGCTGTGTGTTTCTCTTAACCTTTATTTATTTATTTTTTCAATTAAGAAGTCATGCCCCTTTTTATTTGGCTTAAAGGGTTTAATTTAATTTAATTTAATTTTTTTTTCATTCTTTTTCTTCTCCACTTGTGTACCACGGAGCTGTCCTGAAGTAGCTGGGGCCTGGTGGGCAGGGAAGGAGAGATGGGGTTGTGCATGCTGGGCTAAAGTGTCCTGTTGTTCCCAGGCAGCAGCTAGAACCACGTTAGGGCCGTGATTTGCCTGGTCATGTTTTGAGGGCACACTGAAAATTCAGGGTTCAACTTTCCTCCCCAATCCCTGTTATGCCATTAGTTCCTTCCTTGTGTCTGCTTTGCATGTAAAAACGCCTCTTGGCCGCGTCGGCGGAGCAAACATGGAATATTGCAGGGAGGAGCCCACTGGAGCTGAGCTTTGTCTCCTCTGATGAGACCCAAAGGGCACGAGAGCCCAGTCACTGCCACGGGTATACGCTGTGACAACATCGACTTCATCTGTGTTACTCCGGACATATACATGGAATAACGCTAGTGAAGGTGTTATTCGATGCGTGTGCGAGTGTGTGCAAACGCATGCATACGAGTGTGTGTGCGTGTATATAATCAATTACAAGGGGCCTGACTCATTGCCAGCTAAAACTGGAGACTGTTTTCTGTCTCTGGACTACTAGTTGAAGCTCGGTATTTAATACAACCCACTATCATCCCGCAAGTGAATACACTCCAGATTTCTATCTGAGAGGATGTGAATTAGAGTCTTAAATGTCTTTGAGGACTGGAGCCTGAGAGACTGACTCTAACCCATCAAAGCTGAGTGATTAGAAGAACGCAGACATTCTCCCATGATTTCAGCCAGCCTTCGCATTCAGCTAACTCAGGGATCTCCAAGCACCAGGGCTGTTGTCATACTTGTACAACAGCAGTATCTAACAGAGGATATGCTGAAGGGATTCAGGCCTAACCAGGCATTTCCTTGGTCTGGATGGCTGACGTCAGCTGTAATTTCAATATCCTTTTTTATGATTTAATCTTTCATTATCTTGGCATATGTCCTTGTGACCCTATTTAATCAGTTCTCTCTCATTAAATGGATCAATAGCAGTGTGCTCCAGAGCTGCCACATGCCAGGCATCTTAAATAACAATATTTTATTTATTAATCACATCATCTCCATTTCCTCTCAGCTAGAAATGAGCAAATAATGGTAACCGATACTTGAGATACATTTTAACCATGCTATGAAAAAAAAGATAGATAGGAGTTCAGAATAGCGAGTTCAGCACATGATCTCGGCTTCCTCTGAAGTTTAGATATGTCTCAGTTGACTGATTTTGTTCAAGCTACTATTGAAACCCAAGTCACTGAGATTACACCTGGATCTGGATCCATGCACTCCCAAATCTGGAGCATATCACCAAAGATGGGTGATTTCACTAAACTCAGTCTGGAGGTGGCTCCAAGCTGGGAGATACTTGCCTTGGGATCTATTCTTGTTACATTTATATACTCACTAGATTTAGGGGCTCTGGTTGTAGATTAGGACTTTTGTGCCGAGGCAATCATTGACTTACACATCGTAGAGCTCCCAGACTAGTGTTGCCCAGTCTAAACTGCGCCTGACTCCCCTCGCCACATGGATTTAGCTGTAATTCAGGGGACTACGGGACATTCAGATCATCCGAAAACAGGAAACTCCATTGTCATTCAGATGCTTACAACAAAAATCCAATTTGCCACCTGTAAGAGCTCACACAGAGAGAGCCCAACTGCACCCCAGCACAATCCTGTAACTCATCTATGGTGTAAATGTTTCATGCTGTTCCCCTGCAATATTTTAGCTCTTTTCAGATTGTAGTCCCCCTATAACCTCAGCCCACAAAACCCACTGCTGACCTCCCCTGCAGCACACAGGAGCGAAAGTGAAGTTTGCAGGCTGAGTAAGCCCTTCGCCGCACCGTCCAACCTGCTGGAGCTGGCGAGTGGAGGTCCCTGCACTGGCCAGGCTTTGGGCTCGTGGTCTGCTGGTGCTACATGAAGTATTTCACTTTGCCTAGAGCTCAGGCTGGGAAACAACCAAAAATGGACTCCTCAAAAGGCTGTAGATTTAGTAACTTAATTATCTGCTCATTTTTCACTTAATATTTAACCCTTCCTAGACAAAGATGACTGTTGCCTCTGGTGGTAGCACAAGTGATGGCTGCATTAAATGAAGGGAAACCTGTACACAATATTTTTGGTACACAGGCTGCTCAAACAAATGTGTCGATAAATAAATCGGCCTGCAGACGCAGCCCACTTGTTTTCAGAAAGGAAATGACCCTGTAAGAGTGGGTGCCCACTTCTTTTACCTCACTGCTATTTTTAGCTGAGGCTGTGAAAAATTTCCATTGAAGACCTGCTCCTCTCATTTCCTGGGTAGAGCAAACAGGAAGCCCTTCTGACTGAGCTGAAGGAGGTTTTTTTGCCTGAAAGTGGACCAACCTCACCTCCCACTGGTTGGTTGCTTGCACTGCAGAGCAACAACACACCAAATACCCCACATATGTGCTATATTTGCAAGAATTCATCCAAAAGGCTGGTAGAAGCTACCAGATGTAGACAGCAGGTAGAAAGTTGGAGCGCAGGAGAGGACAGGAGTTCTGCTGTCAGCCATGCTTCTTTGCCCATGTCCTCTCCAAGAAGCACCAGTGTGGTTGAAATCAGGCATTTCCTGGCTGAAATTAGAAAGAGCTAAACTCTGGGCTGTTAACGGTGTGATTTTTGAGCATGGAGGGATGGAAAGAGCCTTGCGTGGCACAGGCTATGGCGTCCCTTCAGGAGAGTTTCCTGTACCTGGAGACGTGGCTCTTTACTCATACTGCCAAGCACCTGTGCCGTGCTCTGTGCAAATACTTAGCCTTTGAGGAGTATAGCCCACCACAGCAGACATCTATACAGGAATAACATGGAGCTTTGCATAAAACATAGATTTTTTTTTTATTTTCTCAGAGATAAATTCCATTGCATGTAGAGTGGAGGGAGCTTTCAAAACTAGTCAAACCATTAAAAATTAATTCATTGTTTCCCCTTCCCAGAGACCATAGGAGAATGGGCACCATTTTTTTTTAATTGTGGGAAGTGGTGAAATACTATGTTAATTCAATTTTTTAATAAATATTTGTCAGAAACAGGCCTAAATATGGGGGACTCATAAGCTGTATACCTGAGGATTAATCAGTTTTGGGTGGAGGTCTTGTTTGGTTTGAGTTAGTCCTTGTCTAGCCCTTAAATACTAAGGAGGAGCAATCATTTAGATCTGGGGTCTGCAAGCTTAGAAAATTTGGTCTTCTGGTTTTAAGGCAAATTTGTCAAAGTAGATAAACAGTTTCAGCACTGTCCACTCTATTTCCTTCAAATCTGATTTTTCTCTTTTCAAAATATTCTTATTGCAGCCTAGTGAAGATGTTAAAATGCTCAGATTGATACTCACAGATATTTATGCTTTTTAACCCAGGTAAAGCAAACATCTGTGGAAGAGGGAAAGTGTTGTATACCTAAGGGATGTAGCATGTAGTGGACACATGGTACAGCTGCTCAGTTGTGTTTTTATGGTACCTGAAGCATGCTGAACACAGTGTAAACCCCCTCTACCCACTCCTTCCCCCTTGCCTTCCAAAACAAAATGTAGTCTGGATAAGTAGGACTTGAAGTTTTAGGTTGTAAAAAAATTATGTTATGAATACAGCGGGGATGTTTTCAGCTTAACAGCAAACTGCCCAAGGATTACTTTTACTTTTTGTGATTTTTAAAGTGCTCTAACATTTCTTCCTCTTTCTTTTATTTCACAGTTAATGAAATTATCAGGAAGGAATTTTCTGGACTCCCTGCCAGAAATCAGACATAGAAGAGACAACTTTTACCGAATCCTTCCATAACTGACCTCTTAGATCCTTCCAATGCCCCTGCAACCTCCTGCTTCCTTAACTGTTCATCTCAAGGCACCAATTCAATGCAAGGAACAATGTATTGGCATCAAGCTGACAGCCTTGACTAAGCAACTCGCCACCTCTCTCTGTAAACATCTAGAAGGACACCCTTCCTTTTGTCCAAAGACCGTATTGTTCTCATATAACAGAGCATCTGTCTGAGGAAACTCTTCAAGCCTGCTGCAAAATATCTGTCCATGTATCGATCTATCTTAGTAATAAGGGAGAAGTGAGATGTCACTCCTGAACACCGCACAAAGCAAGGGAGGTTATATATTAGTGCTTATTTGGGTGGGGTGGGAAACGGGGGAAGAAAGAGTAATATATTCCATAAAAGAATAACGACATTTTGCAGTTCGCTAACAATGACTTGCCCTCTGGGTCTCAAAGCGCTTCTGAGAAATTTTATTGTTGTAGGAAACTGAGGCAATCCAAGCTTGCTCAGCCTTTATCCGACCTGGGATCAAAAGCCATTTTTTTTTCTGACTCTGAGCACTGTGATCAGTATTTCAAACAGTAGATGTCAGCTGAATCCAGGAGTTTTCTTCATTTTTCTTGTCAGACTGGATAGGAATTTGAAGGAGAAGGGTGCTCACAGAGAACCAGTGAAAAGAGCAATTCAGCAGTTCTAACACCTGTCCCAAGGTAAAATAAACCCAGATAAAACAGAGATTAATATATAGGAGTCAGAGTAAATCCAAAGATTTTATGTTTCATCCTTATTAATATTTAGTCAGTGTATGAACACATCTTAGATATTTTCTCTCTAATAAATTGTTGCTGTTTCTTTTAATGTAGAACCTGCTATTGGCTTGTAACTTATCTCATTTAGCAGCTGTAACATTTAACCACACAAGCTGCAGAGGAAAAGAATTGCATCTTACAGAAACTGTATGTTCCAGAAAAAGTATACACTTACTTGTATTCACCTTGTCTCTTTAGCTTTGCAAGGCTACCAGCAATTTCTGAAAAGGTTAAATTTCCATGTGAGTTAGTATGTTTGTTATGTTTTGCTTCGTGTGTTAGAATATACTGCACTGACACAGGCTTATCACGGTAAGAGATAACCACTGCCATCTGCAGTTGTACAGCTAGCAAGCGTAAAACATTTTGGTGTGTCTTTGCTACCACAGTGTGTTAAAAAGGCATCGTGAGTGGATAATCAATGTACAGTAAAAAATAGCCATAATATTGTAGGAAACATAGTAATCTTTTCTGGTTTTTTAAGTGAGGAACACTGATATTTTTAAGAGTGCAGAGCCTGAGCTCTATTCTAGAAAACACAGTGAATCTGTCCTGTTCTCAGTTGTTTCACAGCAACTTTGCTGAATAGCAAAGGGTCCACATGCTACAGCAGGTATTAGGTTATATGAATACAACAGACTGGGCAAGCAGCTGCATAATCGATTCCCCAATATTGCAAGAAAGCTCTTGCACAAACTCTGCAGAGTATGTGCTCAGTTCGACAGAAATCTTTTCAGGAGTACTGAGAAGAATGTATTTTCTGTCACTAAAAGCTGGCACTTTAACTCTGCAAGGTCTTCAGTTTTAGAGTTAGAGACAGAAGCATTAGACTTTACAGAATACCCGACCTCAGGTATAATCGTAGATCTTAAACTGGTCTGAATTTCACAGGATTCAACCAAGCCTAGGTCCAGAAGGAGAGCAGAGCCCTCCCTGATTGCAAATCCCAAACTGACATTAATAATGCACGTTGGGGAGTTTGCTTCTTTTTCCCCTTGAAGTGCTGCTAACACACACCAGCAGCACTAGTGTGAGATGGCAAGTGAGTGGTAGCGCTCTTAGTTCACTAATAGGTCAAAAGATCAAATCTTTTGTCACAAAAGGAGTGCCCTGTATCCCATTTCAGCAACACCAAAAAGTCACTGGCTGAGGCTGTCTTATTCTGGTGCCCATATTGTGAGTTCCACATGTGGCACCAGTACCAATGTTGTGATAGCCAGACCTCAGCCTGTTACCTGAGAAACAGGCGAGGGAAAATGGCCTTTTTTATTACTGATTTTTACAGAAAAAAAATGAAACCTTGGACTCCCCTTCTTTGGAGATTTTCGAGACCCGCCTGGATGCAGTCCTGAGTAACATGCTCTAGCTCTGGGCAATCCTGCTTCAGCAGGGGAGTTGGACTAGATGATCTCCATGGTCCCTTCCAACTCTAAAAATTCAGTGAAATTCAGTGAAATTCAGTGACTCACTGAAATGACATTTGTGCAGGGGAATTATTGATCATTAAGCAGCACTTGTATAATTCTTCAACTAGCTTACATGCCTCAAATAAGCTATTTTGGATTGTTTTAAAACTGCCAGTTTGCCAGAATCTGCCAAGTATTATGGATTTTTAATGCAATTTGATGTTTTGGACAATTTTGAAAAATTCCAGTTGCCTGTCAGAAGTTCTTTGCTGCAGTTGTGTAAAAGAACAGACCAAAAATGTCTCCTGGTTTCACAGACTTCATGCTTGGAGGTACCAAAAATGACAATCTGTTTTCCCTGATCCAACCTGTAAAAAGTATAGAAGGACTTTAAAAAGCCCCAACCAAAAGTGAACTAAAATCCCAATCACAGCAAACCAAAAATCCCAACCAGCTGACAGAAACTTTTCCCTTGCTGGATTTTGAATAGCATATCAAAGAAGAACATGAACTTCTTTTCAAATCTGTAGATGCACTGACATTAGTCTAAAATTTTTCTGCTTATATATTTGGTGATTGTCCCTAGCAACTGCTTGTCAATAGTCCTCTGTATACGGCTGCACGGCTGAGTGTGACAGCAGATACCCGCACACCAAATCCACTAGCGACCGTCCCCTGCGATGAGCCATTGCAGTGTGCGTAGTCGTGATGCAGTTTTGTGGGTTTTATTTTATTTTAATTTTATTTTTATTTTTTTTTGCCACTGCTCCCCATTGATCATTTAAGCATCTTTCTCCCCGGTTTACATAAGGCTGAAATGTGTTTAGCAGACAAGAACAAATGTGGACTCATAGCAAAGGCTTTTGGGCATTCAAAGAGACCCAGGTAGGCAAACCTTGAGCCCCTGCAATGTGCCATCAAAGCTACTTTGCAGGATGCCCCCATGAAACATGTGCTCTTTACCTGAAGGTTGAGATTTCCACTGCTCTATGTGTTCCTTCGGGCACTTTGTTATAGAGGTGGGGGAGAGGATATATACTTTTTATTTTTTTTTAAATGTGCTACAAGTGCTTTACTCATGCTTGCAATAGCTGTATTTCTTCCTCATTTTTAATGCATAAGTATTACTCTGTATGTGTGTTTGTGTAGGTGCACATATGTGTATATTTATATAATATAATCACACATATATATATATATATATATATATGTGCTATATTATATACATATGACTATATGTGAATGCACACACACTCTTACAAACTTGGGTCACGATCCTGTAATTGACTCCAGTCAGCCTGCCCTGTGCAGGCGCATGAAGTCAGCTATTGGATCGAGGGTTCATAAGATGTATATAATATAGACTACATTTTAGTGGTTTTATTTACAGCTACATGAGGTCAGGCTGTGCTACTCTATCCACTTTTACATGCAACTGTTAGTTAGTTAGATAATACAGCTTTAACCAACATTATATTTATTTCCGGAGAAAAGGAGTATCCTCAGCCATAGCATTACGCATTGCTGTCTCTTTTTAAAAAGAAAACCGTTATGTTAAAATTATATAGCTAGGCTGAAGAACTTCAACATATACAGTACTAAATTATTTCCTGTTCTTGCTGAGCAGTGTTTTTCCAGTATTAATATTCTGTTACTTAATGCAACTTGCTTTCTTTCTGTAGAGGCATTAGCTTAACCTTGGAAGAGTTAATACCATTTTGTGAGTAATTTGTTCTCACTTTATCTGGAAGATAGCCATATTTGCACATGAGGAAATTCTGTCTTTCCTCAGTTATCTGAATGTTTCACCACAGTGCCTTCCTGCCATTGTACCAAAGGCCTCCAAATATATTGTCTACAGGGTGAACAACTCTAATGCATTTTCCATCGAAGTTATACCATGCGAAGTACGTGGGGCTCGTTGGAACTCAAAGTTCATCTCTTTCATTTTTGTGTGTGTGTGTGCATTTTTTTTTTTTTACTTCCATTTTTCCATCCAAGCTTTGGCTTCAAATACAGGATGAGCTTCAATAAACTTCTGCATCAAATACATGAATACGTAGAATAAAATCATCATTCATGATATGTAAACAGTCTGAGAGTGGAATGGGAGTGGACAGATATCAGGAAGATTTTTTTTTTGTCAGTTATGAGTGTTGGAAGTACAGTTTGCCAGGAGAGTAATTGCTCGTGAAGATACTTGCAATAAAATATGAAGTCCCGTTTTTGTTTTTCTCCATGAGAATGAGCAAAATGTAAGACCTGAACAACAGCAATGGAATGAAAGCGTCTAATGTATGTGTTTTTATTGGTAGAAAGAATGTAGAAGAGCCATGGTTTTTGCACTTGCTTTATTTGTATCCATGTAAATATGTATCACTTCCATTCTTCTTGTAGGAATACAGCATTTTCTGAATGTAGAATATTTCCAAAACCAGCACTATGTTATTCCCTATTGTATAAAATGCTGCTGCTTAATAACATATCTAAAACAGTTCTCAAATTAGCTAGCATGTTTTTTAAAGTATATTTTGTAATCCGTATCTTTACAAAAAAGTGTCTATGCTTTTTGTCTGACCAAATATGCAACACCTTTTGGATTAAGGATAGTATTTATAAAGGGTCAATTTTCTTTTTCTGAGTGTATTAATTTTCTATGCAATTGTTGTTGAATTGTTATTGTCCTAAAAAAGATGTATTTGATAAATTTTCCAAAGACTTCAAAGACAGCTTTAAACACTTCAGGAATATGTTTCTAAATATTTCAGTCTGACTTTTCCCCCTGCATTTCTTTCCAAATTGCTACTTAATAGGGAGCAATTATCTGCCAGATGGGATTCAAGAAAATGACTCTCTTAATTTCAAATCTTAAACTAATTCAGATCTTAATAAATTTTGCACCACATAAAATCATCTAATGTTCCAGTTTCTCTGCAATTCTGAGTGTTCGTTATTTATGTTTCATATTCCTGTGCAATAGGAAGAGACACCAATGTGGGGTTTAGACTGGGTGAGTTGCAAATTCTCCAGACATCAACTGTTTTCCTCATCGTTTACATTGCAATGATTTCTTACCTGTAAATGTAAAGCATCTATCCGCCATCACATGTGGAATGTTATAATTCTTTATTAACCTCAATTCAGAATGAATAATCCATCTTGTTTGAACATTTTTCATAAGATTGACATCTGTCTTTTTTAATGTCTGCTACATTGTGACTGCAGTGGGTGACAGCTGATAGCAATTTGTTTAACCCTCAGACAGTGTCTAATCTACTATGGTCTGTTTAAGATTTGTTTAGCCATTTTCATTGTTCCTGGGGTACAAAAAAATAAATTGGTACCTGACCCATATTGCAATAAATTTCAAGTGAAGGTGCTGGTACTGTAGGCTGCAAACGAATGGTTATCTGGGGAAAAGTTAGTATTTTGAGTTTTTATTCAGGAACTCTTATAAAGTAGCAAAATTGGGCATAAAGTTCTAGAATGATTGAGTCATAAAAATGATTAGTGATTTATGTGTTTTTAATAGCCCAGAAATCCACGGTTGTGTTGTTGGAATAATCAGTTGGAATAATTAAACTGCCCTCATTTCACTGGTGCTGCTCAGTACCGTATTGCACAAGTAGAGTGCTGAGACCTGGGAACAGAGAATCAAGGTACATCTCAGTCTTAATAATTGTGGCCTAATTGGGACATACATGTTGTGTGTGTGTATGTGTGTGCGTGTAATTATGACATGATCTCCCTCTCACTGAAGCTCAAGTGTCCTTGCTGAAGCCCTACCCTGTGCGTTCAGGTAAAACCGTATGTTAATAGATACACAAGTGAGCAATTCACTCAAATCATCCTGACAGATGTCCTTTTAATCAAACTGTTTGTTCAAAAGCCTAACTTTAAGAACTGAAAAGGGGTTTATATCATTCGCATTCCTACAACAACATTGTTAACCTCCAATGTAATGATTTTTTGCTATCTGTAAAATATTTTTATATATTGCCTGTACTATGGTAGTTTAGCAATAAATGAAAGGATATCATCTGCCACGTGAGTGTCTGGTCTGTTCTTAAAAACCTTCATCACCTTTGCTAAACTATATCAAGTGGGTGAGTCACCCACTCCATAGTTGTCTCGTCCTCATCACCCTCCTAAATACTCACCAAGGGGAGGTGCGTGAGGATTTCAGAGGAGGGAGTACTTTGCGAATGAGATGCCCAGTTGCCTCAAGATCCCATGGAGTTTCTGTAGATGAGATCCATTGATTCATACAGTGACAATTTTATGAACTTCTTCATTTTCTCTTATTGCCTATTTCCTCTCATTTAATTTTCTATTTCCACCAGCACCATCCCAATACAGAGCACAAAACACTCCACATCAGCAGGTACTCCACAGATTTTTCGCCTTTATACGGCATTAATTTCTATCTGTGTAAACGTCCATCTGCATCAGTCTATGGTTTTTAAAGACTGGAATGTACTCCATTTAGGTTTTGTTCATATAAATCTTAATTCTGCATTTCTCTACTGGAGACACTAGGAGATGCATTTTCATACTGCTGTGCTGGAAGGCTGCCCGGAGCCCATTATGTCTCAGTAAGAGTCGAGTTTATATAGCGTACAATTAAAGACATTTACCTTAACAAAATCAATATTATCCTTTGCATTTAAAAACAGAGAATTCAAACCATACTTGATGCATTTGTTGGACATAAGAGCAAGCGCTTTGCTTTGCTTATTCACAAAAGCCTCTGAGCAAGCGCCATGTGGAAGTTCTTAACTCTCAGTACGCTGTACAAAGGCTGGGAAGCTCATAAACCAGACAGGCTTCGCCAACAAAGAAGCTGTTACTGGCTGGGAGAGAACATTTTATGATGAGCAAATATATGGCACACAGGATTTTAGCTTTATTCAGCAACAGGAAAATTTAAGTAACTTAACCTGGAAATTCCACAGCTAAGGGCTGAGAACTCGAGCACCTGACCTGATACTCTGGCTTTAATTTATATCTTGGGTCCAAATTAAAAGACTGCAACAGTACCCCAGACTTTCAGTCTTAACGGGAAATTCCCTGGATTTTGTAGACTTAACTCACTCCTTTTTACCCCTTCCACATAGCTGACCTTTTTCCCAGTTTTACTTTTCATGGTAGCAGCAAAGAAGAAAAATTCATGTTTCTAATGAACATCTGGGTTTCGTATGAGACCTCGTTGCTCGCGTGCTCCATTGTGTAAATATGCGATTTACAAGATCTTTTCATTTTTCTTTTTTTTTTTCGTTTTTTTAATACAAATGTAATTTACTCAATTTAAGAAGCCGCCTTTCAGCTTCAGACCAGATTCTTGTCTAAGTGCATCATCACTGGCTGGCTCAGGTGGCCACACTCAGCTGGGCTGCTGTTGAGGGAGCTTCGCAGGGAAGATGAGCTCCCACCCAACACTGTCCTCCTCGTCCCCACCCCTGCTCACCTCCCGTGCCTGAGCCGGGCTCTGCTCCTGCAAGCAGCGATCATTTCCGAGACCTCTTGTTGCGAAGGGGCTGGGATTGTTTTTATGCAGGGAAGGGAAGGCAACAGCCCAGGATCTGAGCTCCTGCTAAACCCAAGGGCCAGGCTGCTGGCACAGCAAAACTGCTGAGGTTGTGAGGAACCACTTAACCTAAAACCCCGGGGGGGAAAGGGGAGGCAGGAGAGGCTGGTGGGGGCGGCACACACGGGACTTGGCCAAATCCAGGCACGGGAGGTGACCGCAGCACAAAGGCACCTCTTCATTCAGCGGAGCAGCACCGAAATCGTAGCTGGACTCAAGGGGAGAGCACGGAGGCAGAGCAGAGCAAGGGAGGCAGACACGCAAATAAAAACGGTCTCTATCTGCCACTCAGATATAGGTATAAGAAATAAAAATAGCAAAAGGCTATTTGTGCATCGCGGTCTATTAGCCGCCTAACTACCTTTGAGAGCCCAGCTCTGCTTGGGGATTTTGGCTGAAATGGACTTTCAGGCCAGGGACGGGGCACGGGGAGCAAGCAGCCAGCATTCACCATACCAGCCTTGTTTTCCTCAGAAACCAAGCGAAAAAAGCATAATAAACCTCCGTTGGCCAACTGCAACATTTTTGCACAACTATGGGAGCATATGCAACTAAAGACATTATTTCTACATGATATTAACTGCTCCAAGGGCCAGGCTGTGCCTTGGTCTGCAGATAATACTAAACCCATAGCACTAAACCTATAGCACTAAACGTATAGTACTATAGTAAAAACTATAGTTTTTAAAGTACTATACTGCTATAGTACTAAAGTACTGCTATACTAGTAAAGTACTATACTATATAGTAAAAACTATAGTACTAGACCTATAGTACTAAACAGATAGTACTAAACCTAAAGTCCCAGCTTAATTCCTGGGACCTCTGGGCAGGGGTGAGAGACAGCCGGGGCAGTGCCAGCCCTGTGCAGGGAGACCCGACACCGCGAGGAATGAGCCGAGGAAATATGACTAAAGGTACCCCCCGGGAGCAGCCCAGTCCTTCCAACGCCTCTAGCTGAGAGCGGTGACCGAGAACGCCGAGCCTGAAATACTGCTGAAGGTTTAGAGGGGATTAGGACGTCTGCTTTGGGAACCCTCCCTCCAGCAAAGCCGCAGCCACTGCCTGCGCCGCCGAGCCCTCCTGGCCCTTGGTGGAAGCCGTCGGCGTAGCAGCAAGAGAGGGGAAAGTATTACAGCCTCTGCCCCCGCGGAGCAGAAGAGGGATGAATACTGTGATTTTGTGGCAGGCCTTTAATGACAGCCTAGGAGTAATCCTTGACAGAAGGAATCGAGTTTGAGTCGTACTTGTTTTTGACAGATAATATCAGTGACATTTTTGCCAGCTACATGCACTCCCCCCCGCTCCCGCTCCTTTAATTTACACTTTTTTTCAATGTCAGAAATGATCACAAACCCATGTGCCTTAACTTGTTACACCAGGTGAAATCAAGCCATCAAAAGCCATCAAAGAATCAGAAGTATATGTGTGGACCCCACCCAAACTTATAACAACAGACCCCCTCACATCTTATTGCCTGATTCCTTCCAAAGTTTGCCCTAATCTGTGCTACAATATCTGAAGCTACTGGCTTTAATGCTGCCTTTTATATACCAAAATACATATCTGCTTCTAGCTGAAAGAAAAATTACAACCTGTCTGGGGAAGGATGAGGTGTGATGATCGCACATGTGCTGCTGGACGGCAACTGATGGAGCTGGACTAAATTTTCATCCGTTCTCTGGAAGGCTGTGCAGGAAGGATGAGCACGCGTTGCAGCCTTGCTGCAACTACCAGCAAAGTTTCCCCATCCCAAATTAAAATTAAAGGGTTTCCAGCACAAGAAAAACATCCATGGGAAACGGGGCCTCATTTACTTACAATGAGAGCCGTGGAGTGTTACTGTTCAGTCCCAAAACTTATTTATAAAGTGGCTTCGCAGCACAGGCGTAGCTAATGTCTCCAGATGGCAGCGCCGCAGTCTGCTCAGGTGTCCTATGGGGACCTCAGCAGCTGGGTCCCACAGTGTGACAGATTGGCCATACTAGCTCTGCGCCGTGCTAGGTAAGAGTCCGTGAACATGACAGTGATTGGAATTCATGTACCCAATTCAGTCAAAGTGAAGCTTCATTGACTGGCAGGTTATTTTTCCTTAGAGTGATACTAAGATCTCAGCTTTGACCTGCTCCCTGTGGACACTGCCAATACATCAAATACATGGTGAGGCGAGCTCACTGGTGAGACAAATGGTGCTGAAGGTTTAAGTTGGCCTGAGTAAATTTTTCACAGACCCTTTATATAAACTTATTGAAAGACAAGTATTATCATGAAAGCCTTCTCAGATACCCGATTATATCAGCACGAGGAAGCCACTGAAATATAAGCCCAACAGATGTTTCATTTCTAAGCTTTTTCACGTTAGGCTTCACTAAAGGAAAACGTGAGGGGAGAGAAAGAGAGAGAGAGACCTTTGTTTTTCAAGTTCAAGTCTCCAGTGAGTAGCTCAGTCTACCATTAGCACTGGAGTGCCTTTCTTTCCTTACACCTTTTATTTTTCCCAGTTCTAAACATTTCTACAAATCAGGATTTGTGCTGGCTATGTACATAGGGCTTTTGCAAGAAACTGTATTGGCTTCATTTACCTTTAAGAAGGGGATATAACATAAGAAATAAATGGAAGGAATAGATGTAGCTGAAGTATACTCACATTTTCTAGGCTTTCATATAAGAATGGGGTATGTAATACTTTGCATCGCAACAGCACAGCTCCCTCTAGGCTGCAGGCTGGGGCCAGAGCAAATTTGCTCTTTAGGCTGCATGGAGGATGGAGGATTGGTTGGGTGGTTTGTTTGGTTTTGGTTTGGTTTTTTTTTTTTTTCCCTTAGCAAGAAAAATACAGGAAAGGTTTGCTGCAGCACAGAATATCACTGCCATCTGCAGGGGAGGTGTGCTCGTCGCTGCTGCACCGTTCCTGCCGCCCTCCCCACGGCCCCGTGAGAGCCCCCCCAGCAGAGACCCTCCCCACAGCCCCTGTGGAAGTCCACCCTGCCGAGACCCCCCCCATGACCCCGTGGGAGCCCACCCCACTGAGAACCCCGTGCTGGCGGGGCAGGGCTGCAGTGCCAGAGTGAGCATCAAATGTCCATGAAAATGCTTCCCGAGAGGTTCATCAGTCAGAGGAGAGGGACAAGGGCCCCTCCGGCAGCAGACCCGGTGCACCTTCGCGTTCAGCATCCTCCCGCATCGCATCCTCCCGCATCACACGCTCACACGTTGCCCCTTTGACCTGTGACTGGGCTGTGTTTGCTGCCTCCCCTGGTCCTCCCCACTCTGACAGCAAAAGACAGCAAAAATTGCTGCCAGGCGAAGCAGTTTCCCCCCTCAACAACCAGACAGACACATGCACGCACTTTTCCAAGCATGGGGTGATCTGGCCGGCCTTTCCGAGACCGAGACCCAGGCTGCCAGACACCCCTGCCCTCCCCTCTGGGGCTTCCCAGCCATCTCTCCCCAGCTCTGACAAGGCTATGCCAAGACTAGGAAGCGTTTCCTGATTGTGAAACCTGTTTTGTCTGAGAAACCTTGTTTTTCCAGTCTTCCATGCAGCTCAGTTCACCTTCTGCTGCTTAGTTCCCTCCTAAGAAAGCAGGGAGTTATGCCGGGCTGGTCTCTGCCACCGTGTTTCATGCACCGGACAGCAGATAACGACACTTTTCCAATTAATTGCAGCAGCTCTGTACTAAACCAGTGTTTGCACAGCTGCTGTGATGGCCACACGACTTCCCGGCCTTTTTCTTCATTCCCTGACACTGCACAATCCTCTTAGTCTCCAAGAGCCAATCTCCCCATTTCACAGCTGGGAGAACCATGTGGAGCCTACCCGGCAAACAGCAGCCGGCTGGGGACCAGCCCTGGCCTCCAGAGGTGGTACAGAAACCAGAGCAAGGACTTCAACCCACCTTTAACACAGATGTGGATGCATTTGTGGACTTGGAGCCCATCATGTGTTTGATGAGATCTCCTCTATGTATATACTCTATGTGTTCTAGCTTTTCAGTTTCTGAAATAAGCAGATTTGAAATGAGCCAGGACTGGTGAGGCCACAACTGGAATACTGCATCCAGTCCTGGGCTCCCCAGTTCAAGAGGGACAGGGAGCTACTGGAAAGAGTCCAGCGAAGGGCAACAAAGATGATTCAAGGAT
>JAOXNO010000005.1:8467966-8522127 GCA_028565335.1 Limnodromus scolopaceus
CTGCTTCAGCAGGGGAGTTGGTCTAGATGATCTCTATGGTCCCTTCCAACTCTAAAAATTCAGTGAAATTCAGTGAAGGTTCCTCGAGACCCACCCACCTCCAGTTTGCAAAAAGCAGCATCTGGTGGTTGTTCACTGGCACTGGCTCTCAGGAGGAGGAAGGGGTTGAGGAGCAGAACCGCCTGAAAGTGATGAAGAGGACAATTCACATCTGCATGAGATTCATCTGTTGAGTGGTTTATAAGCAGTCAGAGCTGGAGGCTGACCTGGCAGAAGCTGAAAATCAGACTTACCCATTCAGGCTGGCCATCGCTTTACCTGGGGTGATTTTTAGTGGTGAAAAAATCCCAAAGCAACAGCAATAGAAGAGTACTGAAATAGCATTTGGAGACACAACAGTGAGAGTTAGGCTGCAGGTTAAGATGTCTCCTTTGAAGAATTATGCACAATCACATGCTTGTGACTATTTAGCAGGACAGTCCGCCTGCTTATGCTTTGGAAGACATGGTCCTTTTCTAGCCAATAAACTCCTACACGTATCAGTGTATCCAGTTTTCTGCGTGGGAACCTAAGCCAGAAGACCCTTGTGTTTGCCGTCCATCACACAGAAATCAAAACATCCCAAAATTTTAACTATTTTAAAATTACAAAATTCCTTGAGTTTAGCCAGTGTTTTTTCACCCACACAGCACAAATTTCTCAAGGAAATATTATAACCTTGTTTGTACAGATGGTGAAACTGAGGCACGGGGAAGGGACTCATCCAAAGTCCCAGCTCCAGCAACGATAACTGGGGACAGAATCCAGTTATCAGAAGTCTGAGCCCAGATCAATACCCATGCTCCCATTCCCCCAAATTCATGACGTTTGAGGTGGCTGCCAGCATCTCTTACCAAGGAATGACCCTGAGGAAGACTGGGTGCTGCCAAGCGAGGGCTGGCTCTGTGCACTGGAAGGTGAGCAACAACCGCAACTCAAGTCCTGTAGAATCGTCTGGCACGGAAACCGCAGTTCACCTTGACATTGTTGCTGTTGGCACGGGGTGTCTTGTGCTCTAGAAGGAGAAACACCACCCTGTTATTCTGCTGTCCTTTGTTTCTGATTTATGGATCCCTCTAAAGCACAAGTGAAAGGTATTAACTTCATTTATGGTATGTGGTAGAAAGCGGGATTTCAAGAAGGGCCAAAATACCTTCTACATTTGCTGCAAAGACAGCAAATTCCACATTTATTTCCTCTTCTATGGGTACAGAATTTGCATACTAATAAAGAAGTCACTGAGTAGTTGTTATGAGTAGAAATTCAAGGTATATTTTCCACCCTGTAATAACATGGTTTTATTAATCAATGTTCAAACCCAGATCTCCCTATTTTAGAGGCCAGGATTACACTCCATGTATATTGACATTACACCTGGCTGATTGAATTGCTTCCATCAATGCTCCCCACTGGTTTGAGGATTACTTATTTCTTCTAAATTATCTTCTGCAGGATTAAAGCTATCTGAATGGAAGCACACACTCAATATAGGAGATGTTTTGCAAGTCTCTGATTTGGGTTCCATAATATAACCCAAACTTCAAAGGGAGCAGCGCTGGCACACTGAAAAACTTATGGTAATAGGCAACATACATTTGGGAGTAAATTATATTGGTGGGCTGATATAAGCAATACTCATCATTACGCAGACTTGCTGATTCTGATCCACCCCATTTTGTTCAGCTAACATTAGAATTTATGTCTTAATAATGCTCCATAACTTGGCATTTTGCACTTCTACCCCTAACTGAGGTGCAGAACGTATAATCTGGAATCTTGAGTTAAAACTTGTATGAATTACAGGGGCTTATTTATTAGTTTAATTTGATTCTGACTCTTCACACACTCAATGCCATCTCTTGGTCGCTGCTTGCCTTTAGACTTGTTCTGAGTGAGAGCACAGGGGTTGTTTCAGTCTCAAAATTTTATCCATCTTGTTGCCATGAACCCGCTCATACAATTTCCATCTGATTTAATTTTATTTCAGGCTTAACCATAGGAAGATTTTTTTTTCTCTCTCTCAAATGGTATTGCAGGCATTATTTTAGTCCTTAATGAAGAAACATCAGTGTCACCAATGCATCAGCAATCCCAGACGGCAGCAATTGTGGGAACCTTGGCAGCAGGGAGGAGTGACACCAACAGTGGGGAGTCTGGGCATGGTGAGGCTGCACAAGCCCCTCACGTTCCTGCAGATCCGGCTCGAAACCTATCAGCACCGGAGGCAAACTGAATTTTGTCCCACTTAGGCCAGGGGCTGGGTCCAGCTGTGTTCCTGCTGTGGGAAGGAGAGGAGAAGGCTGGGCGTGAGATGGACACAACAGGGAGAAGAGCAGCAGAGCCGGCTGTGCTTGCACAGGTGCTGGGGCATTGGGCAACTTGCCTTGCTTGGATTTGCCCATGCCCAGTCCTGCCAAAACCATCCGTAAGAGAGCCACTGGTATGGAGTACGGAGAGCTGGCACCATCCGTGGGCCAGAAAAGCTTCTCCCTCTGGCTGTCAGTTTGGGACCCCTCGTCTACGCTTGGCTTGCCTGGAGCGTTGTTTAAAGCCTGGTTCATTAACCTGCCCCATTTTTTCATGTGCGTCTTTGTGCAATTTACAATATCCCTCTCAAGAGTCTCTGAGACATACAAACCCCAGCCAAATCGTCAATACCTGCTCTTCAGTCGTGGTGTTGCACATCAGCAGGCACAGAATCAGCACACTGATAGCATTGGGCCAGCGTTTTCCCAAAGCTTCTCTTTCCCTTAGCTGCTGAAAGAGAAGAGAGGGGAAGAGGGAGGGAGAGTTCATCCCACGAAGCATATTTTTTGGTTGCTGAGAGACTTCAAATCTCCCTAATGAATAAACACAGCGCACTTAATTTTGTTTATGAAAACAGAGTTATTGTGATGGCAAAAAGCATGAGTCAGTGCCCTGAGTGAAGGGGAGAGCAGCAGCTGGAGACACTCACCGAAAAGCAACGCCTCGGAAACCAGAACAACTCTCATCTTGACCAGTGCCAAGAGATGCAATTTCTCCCTTAACAAAAACCACCAGGACACAGGGAGTGGGAGAAGGCTTCCTCATGGCCTGGCAATTGGCTGCTGAGCGAGTATTGCCATTGCTGTGAAAAAGCTGAGAATTTGTGAATGAGCAGCGGGTGCCAGCCGACACTGCACACCCTGCACCCAGCCCGGCAGCATCCCAACGATGGTCTTCTTTAGCCTGAGCCTGCCTTGTGGGTCCGGGCTCCTGGGCAACAACTTCAGAGCTGCTGCTGGTCCCTCACCGAAATACAGCAGAGACACACAAGGCAAGGTATATATTCGAGCCCCTCAAGAAGGATGAATTGCTGACTCCAAGAAGCACGTTCTCCATTCTGCATCCCCGCTAATATTTGTTGGCATTTATTTTGCTTGGACAAAACAAGGAAAGTGGGATCTGAAACTATAGCTGTGGCTTCCTGGCCTGGTGAAAGGCCCCGAGGCTTCAAATAAGCAAGTGCAACAAGAACACTATTTCCTTCAACTAATTTTACTGTCTGTACTCACCGTTAGACTTACTTCCCATACGCATGCCCCATCTCCCGAAGGGAAGAGTCCAGTTGGCAAAACGCACACCACAACGTGCCTCTGAGGAGCCCCGAGTCGCCGAACACGTTGTCCTCCTCGCTGCAGCGTTCGGTGGCGTGTCACCCTGCCACCAGCACCCTTGCAGAGTGAGGCTGATTAGATCTTCATCTAATCCTCAGCACGTTACTGGCGCTTCATAAATAACGCCAGCCCTTCCTTCAGATCATGGGTCTCTTGTTTTTCTTCCTCAGTTTCGCTGGTGTAAATCTGCCATGTGTGCACGAGGCAGTGCCATGGCGATGAATGATCCTGAATAAGGACCCGCTTAGCCAATTTTCACTGCACAGAGTTTCATTGTGCGGAGGAGGGTTAACACACAGGGCTCTGTTCAAACAAAATGAGGTAAACAGAAGTTCAATGCTTTTCCTTCCTTCCTTCCAGAAAAAAAAAAGAAAAAAAAGAAAACCATTTTCTGATGGCCAAGCATGGAGGAAGGAAAGAAATTTCAAGGAAAGACCTAAAATTGCTCATCTAACATTGGTGCCTAGATCAGATATGCAGGCAAATATACTGGACATAAGCACAAACCACATCAAGAGTAAGGTTTGTAGGTGCCACGGGGAAGGCAGTGATAGATGGCACCGCGTACACTGTAGAAGGCAAACCAAGCTATCCGAGCTCCCGGAAAATATCCCCAAAAGACTGAAACAGGTAGCGATTTAAAATTCTGTGTGTTCTACTTTCCACCTAAGGCAGAGAAGAGCCTGTCACTCTGTTAGACGGTGCCAGCCCCAAGCAGCAGGCACGGCCACTGCTGCTGGCGGTGCCGACTGCCCATCCAGCTGCCCTCAGTCCTTCATACCCCATACGAACAAGGCTGCCAACTTCCATCAGTCAGCTGGCGAAACAAAAACACTGCAGCCGCACGCTCAGTCTCCAACTATGACATATTTTTAAACATATATCCACTGGGACTGACCCAGAAAATTGAAGGTAGGTCAGAAATTAGCAGGTTTTGCATGCAGAAGCTGTAGTTAGTGTCTTTGCTGGCTAAAATAAAACTAACCAGGAAAGAATGATAGATTTTTGCTCTGGGCTGCCCATCACTAAGCAATCTTGCAAGCTTTTGCCATACAGCAGAAGACAGCGTGGACTGCTGAAGGTTGTACTTTGCCCTACAACCACACAGTGATTCAGTATTTTCAAGTATTTAAACCACTTCCTAACAAGCCAAAACTATTGCAGAGAACATATCCCACCTGCCAGTAGAGGAAGGCAGAGGAGACATGGGACTTGTGGATTTTCATCACTAAAGCCTCCACTTTTAGTTGAAAAATCACCAGCTATAGAAAATATGCATAATCTCTCCCCCTAAAAAAAGGAGTAGAACTACAGGCTGAAATGTCAAATTATTCCTGTGGAAAAGAAGCTGCTGGAGGGATCAGCCCCATCGGGATGGCAGTGGGGGAATGGGCCAGGGCTGTGGGGGGACACCTGGGAGCAGTTCCAGTTACTGACACCCCCTCACTGCTGACATCGTGTACCCTTACAAGCTTTGCACAGCCTCAGGGGTCTCGACAATACAATTTCTGGGACCCCACAAAGTGCCTGAGACTTTCAGTGCCATGACGGTGTGGTTGCAGGGGGTATAATATACAAACAGGCTGACCAAGGTAGATTTATACACTGATTTTACACTAGCACAAGTTAAAATGCAGGTAGAAAGCACTGAGATGTGAGTGCTAATGGTTCACAGCACTACTGCTGTGTTATATTAGTTGCTTTTACTTCTCATGTTTTTCCTTTGTCAGTATGATTAATTTGCTCTCTTCCTCATCCAAGTGAGTGCCCCCAACCAATTTTTCCTATGTTAAGAGGAAGCTGTAGTTTCAGAGGTTATTCGTTCAGCACCTTTCAACAGTAACTGTATGTTCAGCTTAAAAAATTCTATTAAAAGTGTGTTATGTATCAAGTGGAGCCTTGGGTAAATAAAGGACAGCAAGCAATACGAGAGATCCTTCTGCAGACTGTGTTAGTCACAAGTCAGGGCTTTCTGTTACTGTAATTCAAAGAAAAATTGCCATTAAAAAGTGAAAACTCTGTGATCCAAGATCTTCTGCTCTTTTTGGTACCCAAAGCTTAAGATGGTTGAATCACAGACAGATCCTTTTCCAGTTCCTTTGAAGTTTCTGATTAAATGGTGACTTTTCATGTATCTTCAATACAAACCCAATTCTTAACCTGCTACAACAGCAGCAAATGGAAGAGGATGTGACACCAGCCCAAACAAAATGCCAGGCATTTCATGCAAAAGCTGTGGAAGTTCCTACCCTAGTTCTCACAAAAGTCAAACTTTTCTGATTCCCTGGCTCCAGAGCACAAAGCAGAGGCACCCATCTCCCCACAGCATCCCTGACACCACGAGGGCCTGGGTATGGGATTTGCCATTTTGTTGTGTGCACCTGGCACAGAAAGCTCTTAGCTCCTCATAACAGTCACATAATAGATGCTAATACAAAGAAATAATGATGAATAATAATTTCCCCATACGATCCATTTGAAATAGTCTGTATCCAAAAGTACTTCTAATTCAGGGGAAAAATAATCTATTAAAAACTAGTTCTGTGGTACTAAACTTGGCTCAAACCAGCCCCTTAAAAACAAACAAAAAACCCCTAAGCACTGTAGATTAGTTGGCTTTTCACCAACCAAGTCTTGATTAAAAATCAAAAGCAGATGTGAACAGAAAAAAAGCAGCAATTTCAGCTCTCACAGCAGCCGCTTGTTGTTGGCATGCTCCAGAAAAATATCAGTGCAAACTGGTACCGTCTGGACCACGCTGTAGCCTTCGTGGCAATTATGCAGCCAGAGTGTTCTTGCTGTCCCCATTAAGATAAACAGTGCTTTCCGCAACAAAGAGAAAG
This sequence comes from Limnodromus scolopaceus, assembly GCA_028565335.1. Taxonomy (NCBI): domain Eukaryota; kingdom Metazoa; phylum Chordata; class Aves; order Charadriiformes; family Scolopacidae; genus Limnodromus; species Limnodromus scolopaceus. The sequence continues at coordinate 8,474,487 of JAOXNO010000005.1, forward strand.
AAGGGATTAAGGCAAGCAAAAAGAAAAAAGGACTCAGATGGGAAAGCTTAGTTTTCTTACAGCTAAGGGGTATGTGTGCAACTCAGTGCTAGAAGCAAAAATATAAGCCAAGAAATTCATCCTCTGGCTTGTCCCTGACAATGTCTGCATGAAAAGAGTCCTCCTGCACTGGGCAAAAGCAGGCTCCATCACCCCAGAGGCTGGAAACGGGGAAGACCAGGACACTAACCAGTTTTAAACTCCTTTAAAAAAGAAAAGAAGAAGAAAGTGAGTGTGTGATGATAAAAGATGTTTTGTGCTGTGCTGGCAGAGGAGCAGAATTGATGATGTGATGAGTCAGATCCCTCTCCAGAATTAACAATCTTCAACATGCATCTTCCGAAAGCAGCCTCTGTTTGGGGGCCCTGACTCTACCATCAGCAACGCTGCCCTTGGGACAAGGATCTGTCTCCTCTCAAACTTAACTTTTCTTTCGGAGGAAAACTACCATTACACCATTACAAATTATTTTAGGGGTGAAGGGGCTGCTTGAGTAGCTGGTTGTCTTCAGGACAAGAGAGAACATTTTGTATCAAAATAAATTTCATGTGAATGATAAATTTCATGTGAATGATCTTATTTATTGTACAATTTCCAGCCTATTCTAGCTTGCCATACTCAGAAATACTAAGAAAACTTGAAAAATTGAAAATCATATCCATTTCCCATTTCCACATGCAAAGTTTTTTTTTTTAATTTTTTTTTTTAAGTTTATGCTACTGGATACACTCCCCTGCACTCCCAAACACTCACTCCCTTGTGCTTGCAGTGGCCATCACACAAATGACACATTCTCTGTTGGCAAAAAGATGTGCGAAATGAGACTTGACTCAGAAACCTGCTCACCAACAGCAGCAAAAACTCCCCTCAAAGTTTCCTACAGAAGCAGAGCCAGAAGGTATATTTCTCAATTAATTCCCTCTGGAGAGTGAGAACTTGGAATATCCCTACGATACTGTGTAGCAGAATGGTTTTTAAATGAAAATAATAAAGTCTGTAGTAATAGGTAGCCCCAGAAGCATTAGTTGTCTTAGTTTTGTCCCGTTTATCTACAATGAAATAATCTGAGAACAGAAATACCATTACAGTAGAAAGAGTGGAAATAAGATTCTTGCATTAGAAAACCACTCACCAACATGGCCATGGATAAAATATCAGCTCTGCTTCATGACTCATCTCTGAATCTATAACTATTTGAATACCAAAGTACTTCGAATTTTATGTGGTCACAAGAAATAGCAACAGTCAATTGAATTCACATCCTCACTGTCTAATACCCTGTTCAGGAAAACTCTCCATCTTGCCATCTGCTTTCTCTGCCCCCTTTTTCTTGTTTCTTCATCATCTTGGATGCCTACCTCCTTTTGGTCCCAAGAGAGCATTCAGCCTCGAAAAGCATTCACAACATTACAGAACTGTCTTGAAAGAAATGTGGAAATATTCTAATAATTTTTACAGGAGCAGCTTTCATACTCTGTACACAACAAGATGCTGCATATTTCTTATTATAAATAAATTCTTTGAAGCTACCTTCATATTGTTCAGCCATTGCTGTTATCGACCTCAGTGAAAGAAGAACAAAGACAGCACTAATTGCTTGCTGTGTCGCTCTGAAAATTAAGATTCTTCTCTGCTTTTGACTCTGGTATCTCCTGAAGCATCTTCACACAGTACAACCACAAGAACCTGATCTCCCTGAGGGCTTGTGCGGGTGTCCCTGCAGCTACTAAAGCAACTCTGAGCCCTCTGTGTGCTCAAATCCCACCTTGAAACTTCCTTCCCACCCACAAGAGGTGAATAATAAACAAACTGTGCTACTCCAAAAAATGGATTACAATGTCTGTACCCTTAAATCTTCACTTAGAGCCACCAGGCACCTTGCAAGTTCTTTGTCTGGAAACTGTCCAGATCCCCAGATCTCCTGTGAAGAAGCTATTTGCTCCCCGTGCCCCAAGTGTGGTGCTGCCAGAGGTTGATTTGGTCCTGGCATTGGTGTGCCAGGGTGTCCATACCTTCTACTGGCTGCTGCCAATGGCACAAGGAAATGCTTTTCTCCACACGGTACTTGGGAATGAGAAGGTGAAAGCGGTCATGGAGAAAGCCGAGATGTAACTGCGCGGTGTGGAAGAGCTGCTGAGGTGGGGACAAGGACAGCATGCAGGGGGTTGGTGGGAGCAGCGCTGCCAAGGTGGACAGACAGACATCCTTCTCTGCACCCTGTGGCTCAATTTTGCCTGCAGAGTTTGGGCACTGCAGGCAGAAATCAGTACAGTATGGTCCGCATTGGTCCTGCCACCAGCAAGGAAATATGCTGGCTTCACTCTTTTAATAAAAATAACTGTTTTAACATTGCACAATAAGCACAATCCTGCTGCAGAGAACAGTTGCTAAACTGTTGCCTTAGATCTTTACAAGCCTGCAATCTTCAAAAGAAAAAGAGAAGGAGTTCAATTTGCAGTTAGGGATCTATGAATACCCAGTTTTGTTTCTGCCGGGGAGACCTGCAGGACAGGGTCCCGGGGAGAAAAGCTGGGGGAGTGCAGTGAGGAGGTACTGCTGGGTCAGGGCAGGGTGGTTCGTGCTGGCTGCAGTTCAAAGCAAAAATGCATCCAGAAAGAACTGGACTGTTTTGGGGTTTTTTTTCCACCTGTTAACTCTTCAGTGCTGAGCTCCTTCTCCAATTTGCAGTTACAAATTTACACATATCCAGTGTTAATGTAAGACTTAATTCATCATCACCGACCCCTCAAAACGCAGGCACTATTGCAAAATTCACCTGTGGGCCTGGAAGTCCTACATAAATATTATTTTATCTGCACTAACACATTTCAGTTACTTGATCTCAACAAGGTCGGATAGTACCATCCATTCTGAAGAGCAAACTGGTGTATCAGTAGGCAAGCCACTAACAAGACTCATTAGTACAAACTAATTAAAACCAGGAGTCCTGGCTCACGCTTCTTCTACTCCCAACTGGAATCTCTGCCTCATCAGGCTCTTTTCCCCCATCCTGACATTGGAGCATCAGGGATCTTTCCCAGCCCTGTAAGTAACTGTTACTGCATGAAAATTGGATTTGCTAGTTTATTCTTTCCATCCTATTCACTTTGTTTGCGTGTGGGGTGTATTCAAACCATTGCAGCTGAAATACTCCAACAGCTCCCTTCCTGCCCTGGTGCAATAAAGGGGGGGGGCTCTCTTTGCCCCATCCCTGAAGCCTGAGCTCAAAGTGCCAGTGTCCCATAAGTAGCCCCTTGGATACCCAAGGGTTCAAACTGTGATAGAAAGGACAGTCCGTATTTCTAGTCCTGTGGATTACGAGAAAAATTTCCTCCCTTGATAGATGACCCAAGAGGACTTGATCTCAGAGCTTGTCTGTATGTGGTGAGCATGGGCACGTGGGGACCAGCTCCGTGACATGCAAGTTTCTGTCCATTTGGCCTGGTGGTGATTTGGGTCTGGTATCCATACAAAGTGTTTCAATCCAAGCTTGGGATTCATGCTGGAAAGCTGAGCCCCTGTACGCAGAGCCCTGCTCTTGTCTGATCCACCCAGGCTGCGCTGATGAGAGCCTGGCTCTGCACAAAGACACCCATTTTGCTCAAACTCTTCCCTCAAGACAGAGCTAGAGCTGGACTTGAGCCTGTGCCAGAGTTTGCATGAAAGCAAGCTGCTCATGGGCAAGTCTGGACTTAGAAATAGGCTTGAACATATGGTCCATTAACAGCATAAGCATATCCCAAAAGCCAGTTGATCTGGCTCTTCTGAGCTTGATGGCTGCTGACCCTAAAACCTAAAGATCAACCATGATTTCAATGGCAATAACTTCAGCAGAGCCTTCCAGCTACTCTAGAGCTGGATTATCAGCCTTCCTCCTCTTGCCAGAAAGGACATTAGCCCATGTGCTAAACCCAAAGCCTTCCAGTTCTTTTGCTGTGGAGCTCTGTCCTGCATTGGGACAGCCTGAGCCAGGAACCACTTGCCAGCTCCTCTAGCATGGCTGTGGGGCCTCCACCCAGGGAGATTTAGGTCCTTTTCTGCAACATCTGCCAGTTCTTACCTGTTTTCTTTTAGACTCCAAGTATCTATCAAGCTCTTACGGCTCCACCATTTATCTCCCATGTGTCTAAGTGTACATCCCGACGGAAGCACCTGCACTGTTCCTGATACCAAGGCCCCTGTAAGAGAAGGTGTGTGAGAATTTGGATCAGACAAGTGCTGGTTCAGCATTAGGCCTTATCAGTCGCAACCACCCGGGCTACATCCCTACCTCCTAGGGAGGGATGTGTACGTTGCTCCCCTCGTCATTCTCTAAGGGAATTTGTGACATCTGCAATACATTACAGTCTTTTCAAAGAAATGTTGTCTACATTAAGTAGAAGTATTTAATTAGCACTTCATTTAGAGCATGTGGTACAGCTCACAGTTCCATTTTGGGCCAGAGATGATTTTCAAGGGTGGGTGGAAAACAGCTGAAGATGCCAGGAGACCAGTGTAGTTTGCAACAGCCACTCACTGCTTATTTCTGTTTTCACATTATTGCAGACTTTGCAGGGAAGCTGCCGTAGTTTGTAGCTCTTCTGAACTGAAAACAGACCCTGAAAGCAAAAAAAAACCAGTCACAGGAACAACTTTTCCAAGTACCTTGTGTCACCTTGATCCTGTTTCTCACCTGTGGCCGCTCTACAGGCTCAAGGTCCTTCAGGAAGGAGGTTGCTCCTGGGGCAGCAGGTCTATGGAGCTAGAAGCTGTTTTCCCATGTGGCAGGGTGGTGTGAGTCCTGCCTCGCCCCGGGGAAGCCCCGGTGACTCAAACACCCCTCTGAGTCATCATGTCTCCCCAGGGGGAGGCTAATGTGTTGCTGGCCAACGCTAGCCACAGTTTGTAAATCCTGGGCTACAGACAGAGCACGTAGGGGTGGCGTCCCCCTGTCTCTAATCCAGCAGGTAGCTCCCTCACCCAGGCACATGCTCTGGGATACCCAGCCTGGGTCTCACATGCATGACCTAGTTATAATTAATTTTAAAGACAAAACTCTTCAGTATCATTTAATGGCCTGTAATTTTGTCAGTTTCTATGGGGCTGGGAGATTCAAGTGTCCGTACTGGCCTAAATATTCCTCCTTGGAAGGAAAGCCAAAGCCTATGTGAGCTTCTTGCGAGAACAAGTTGAAAGACATCTTACAGACAAGAGCAAAACCATTGCACTAGAACTGCTGGCGTGATCCAGATACAGATTTCACTCTTCTCAAGCTGAAATCTTGATCTGGCTGCCCTCAGATTTTTGCATCTGCTTCAACATCTGAAACCAGCTACCTATGGCCCCCCTGGTGCCCACAAAAAACCTCAAAACAAACAAAAGAAAACTTGGTACATGTAGCAAATGTACTGTAATACTGGAAGAAACAAAATCTCTGTCAGACTTTTTAAACAATATAGCAAAAGGACAAGACCAAACAACTGTGGTTTTGTGTGGTTTTATACATATGTGCACATACATTTATTTATTCATATATATCTAGAAAGAGCGATATATAAATATACCTATTTATATATCTCTATGATAAAAACTCTTCCTTGGGTGTGTACATATGACTGCTATTAAAGTCAATGTGACTGTGGTGAATACACACATACAGACATTGATTATCACTTACCTGTTTTATCTGTAGTGTTTCAACAATTTCCTATACTGTAGCAATATACTTTGTGAAAGTTTTCACTGTTGCAAGTGACACTGAAAATCTATTTTTCACATTTAATTCTGGTACCATATTTCCTTCAAGTATCAGACCCTATAAGAATATGCCCATTATCATCCAGTTATCATTGGGGATAATAAATGACCCAATTCATGGACAAGCAGGACTGCTGTCATTTTGATGATGGGAGATTTCTACACAAAATAAAAATGTTAATACTAGATGGAAGGCAACACACATCTCTGGAACAGATTTCTTATTTTCAAAATATAGCTAACAGAATACTAAGGCTGCTGCAAAGTCTACAGTTCAGGCTATAAAGCAACCTCCTGAGACTCATATTTTATACTCTGGCCCTCACTGCCAAGCAGCTTATAACTGTCTCCATCCTGCATGTGTTGAGCATGCACTGCTGAAACCCTAGAGCTGCATTTGTAAAGTAGACACTCTGCAGCCTCCCTTCCTCTGTGCACCGATGCTTGTCTATTCGTATCTAGACAGATTATCTCTTTGGCAGGAAGTTCTGAACACGCTATTATTATGGGCACAAACTTGGATTTCCTTTGAAAATGGAGTCTACAATGTTTCACGAGGTAGAACTTCTAATATTGTATCTAACACTGGGAAGCTTTGTTCTCTGCAGTGGTATTTGAGCTCATGCCTCTTTGAGGGCTGTTGTGTTAAGGATCGGGTCTATGGCTCGTAGGGTTACGTATCACATAGCAGCCTGTAATTTAGTGACTCTGCTCCAGCAAATTATAAAGCCCACGTCAGACTCTGGTCAGACACGTTGCAGTGAAGAATGTATGCCACCAGGACAGCTCTCCTGGGGTCTCTTCTGGGGACCAATCAAAAGGTTGGTCCCAGTTTGACAAAATGTAAATGCAAAAGGTGCTTGTCCCAATCCCGTGATTATGTGTCTGCCACAGAAAAAGCACTTGGAAAAGGCGAAATTTGCTTTTTAGAATTACATAATTCAAATTACACACACCCACTCCTGGGAAAAGCAAGGCTGTTCGGCTCCAGCCTGCTCTTGCAGAAGTCAAAAAGCGAGTATGAACATTAGCAGATGCAGGATCAGCACTGAGTATCTCTGTAGCTGCTTCCTTGCAACTGCAGGACAGGGAGGAGCCGAGTGCTGGGGAGAAGCAGCACACGGAGCCCTCTTCCTGGGGAAGCAAGAGTGAGGAAAGTGAATATAAGGGCAAGGGGGACTCATGGGGAAGAAACTCAGATTTATGTTCTCTGAAGAAATAGAGATAGGACATAATGAGGAGAGAGGAAAGACATCTTAAGCTGTGATTCTGCTGGCTTTCCTACTGCTCTCCACATATTCCCTGGAAGATTTCCTGGTGGCATAAACTGCTTCATGTGTATCTTGTTTATTTTTGGCCTGGAGAACTTCCTTTGGAGCCAGCCCAGCCCCTGTTGGGAACATAAGATAAATCTGGATTCATTTGAAACTCCCTTTTGGAATAGGCAGGGGTGTCCTTGTCAACATGTCAGATTAGGAATGCTCCATTTGGTTTAATGGAGCTGGCCTTTGGTTTCATCCAAAAGGCTCCATAAACTTCCATTGTCATTTATGCTCCAAAACTTGCAGTCTTCAGAATTACAGATTTTTTTTCCCCCATTTTTCTGGAGGTAGTGGCTTCCTTGTTAAATTGTATTCCTTTGCTGTTTGATTTGCTAGTAAATCAATTCAATCATATCCACCAGAGATGCTCCATTTACTCTGGCATAAGGAAGTGTTTTTATCTATATGAAAACAGAACTATATTAATGATCTGCAATGTTAAAAAATGCATCAAAGAATGGAGGAAAGCTGAGGAACAAACTGTTAATGAAGGATACATGAAAATCACTGCAGTACGGAGTGGAATCAGAATTCTCTCTTCTAATGTAGTCTTCTCAGGTGTTATTGACAAGTCACTTCAGACGCGCCAGAACACCCACTTCTGAAAAGTTGCTCTAATTATTATTCTCTTACCTCATAGAAGACTAAAGTCATTCATTCCAAAAGGGGATGAACAGGGTAATAGAAATAGTCTTTTACATTAGTAAATTGTAGGGTTCTCTGAAGTATCGCTTTATGGCAGCCAAAATTTTCAGAATACTGAATTAATCAGAAAGCCTTCTCGGATTTTTGAGAGGATGGATAACTATGAATTTAGTGCGGTGGGCTGGCACTCAGGACATCTGGGTTTAAATCCCATCTCTGGCATCTACAGCATCTGGCACCCACACATCTATTGTGTGACTTTCAATGAGAAACTGCCTTCCATTTCCCAGTCCACGGAACAGGGATAATGACCCTTCCTCACGCTCCCATTTTGTCTGCCTGATCCAGTTAGGTGAAAAATTCATCAGATCAAGCCTGTCCTTCCACAGATGCTGACCAGCCAGCGTCAACCAGCCAAGTGAGACCTGGTCAGCTCGGGATTCAGCGTCAACATGGTTTGTCCGACATAACTTATTTTTCAGAGATTGCACAACCCTTTTGGAGGAGGCATCTTGCTCCGGTTTGAGACCATTTAAACTAAGCTTTGCCATGTGAAGGGCTTGCTACCAGTTGTGTCGCACTGGCGAGGCAGTTTCCAATGGGAATGCTGCTGCATCTCTCCCAGAATGTTCAATCCAAGCTGCTGTAGCGTGAAGAAAGAGCTGCTGTGAGAGAAAGTGGTTCCTATGATGGACAAAGCCAGTAAAATATAAAATTTTCTTAAATGTATCCAGGCCCTCAGCCCTGTGTACAATAAACATAGAAACCAACAGGATAAAAGAAAATTGTGGGGCTTTTTTCCTGTTTTCAAGTTGTAGATAGGTAGTTTCCATGACTCTCAGTCTTTTAGTTCAAGGTATTTGAAATTTATAAATGCTGAGTTCTAGGTTGCCTGACCTAATTTTCATTCATAAATAGTAGGCTCAGTAGAGTTCCTGGGGTGCTGATTCTGTACCGCCCAGCCGATGAGCTGCAAGGCAGAAATATTTGGTTGCCTTTTGTATGTACATAAGTAATTACTGGAAACCAAATCCAATCCAAAGAAACCTGGATTATGACATAGAGACTTTTATATCCTGGCTGACCACAGACACGCTGCTTGGTAATTCAGTGTGATATATAACGTAACCTCAGTGTGAGTTGTGCCCCAAACTCAACACCAACGTAAGAAAAAAAGAAAAGGAGTAATCCCTGTGGAACAATAGACTACAGATGATTTTTATATCTCTCAGTTTCTTGAGCCTGCTACTTACATTGATATTAAAAAAAAAAGGCACACAAAAAAACCCCACCAAAAAATCCCAACAAAAACATGCATTTCAAATTAAATTCTCATATGATGGGCTCTCCAACAGACCAGTGTTCAGCTGATGGTATTAATTTAGTCCTGACTGGTCATTTAGATAGTAAAATTATATTTTTGTCTTATGTAAAGATTGTTGCAACACAAGCAAATCAAATACTGTACCCTTGTGCTAACAAAGCAAAATACAGAAAGTAATTAGAAGGAGATCAAAAAAATAAATTACATACTTTCCCTACAATATGAAGCTCTGTAGGCAACTTAGGATTTGGAAATTGAACACCTTATTAAGGGCAGCAAGACTGCTGATCATCTACTTTCACGATTGCAGAGGAGTTCAGAACCAAAGGTATAAAATTAAAGATGAAATGCAAAAGGAGTTACCAAATCCTTCCAGCTCAAATACACAGATTCCAAAGTTATCGATAAAATAAGAAATAGGGGGAGGTTATTAAGAAGACATTATCCTTAACTTCACTTTTAAGAAATGCAGATCCTAAAAATACACGTACTAGAAAATTACTTGGATATTAGCTATGGAGGTGAAACAAGTTGTTACAGAGACTTTAAAACCCAGAGACCTGCGATTTTGTCGCTGCTCTTTTTGTGGAGGGCGCGTGGGCTGGGTTTGCAGGACACTGCACCCTGGTCTAGGGACAGGGACCACAGGCTGCCTGGGGCCCTATGCCTTTTTTTGCTAGTCCAGCACTTGGATTATGCTGAGAAAGCTCAGCACATCCAGGAAAACGTTCACCCATAATCCTCGGAGCTGGAACAAATAAAGCTGTCATACATTTTTAATATTTCTCAGCTATTTAGAATGTGAATATTCATCATTCTTGCAAACCAGAGCCTAATTAGATTCATAAATTATTATTGCTTAAATGTAGAGCAGAAAAGAAGCATGCATTTCTGAAGCTCATTTCACCCGGAGGAGCCCTAGTTATCTTGGGCACAATAATGAGATAGAAAAACCACGTAGTTTTTACTTTTTAAGAGGCAAACATGAAGCTGAACTCCACACACCAGGCCAGCCTTGGGTCTACTCGCGGTCCCAGCGTCTCACTGAAGACACGGGCACCTGGGTGTCCTCTCACCCAACTCCTGCTCAGGCTTTGGCTAAGGCATGGCTCGTGCTAAGGCCTGACGTGTGCTGGGAGCAGCATCACTGGGTCTCAGCGAGAGCAACACGCAGGCAGGACACGGTGGAGGGGGGTAAAGGTTGTCACGTATCTGCCATCACTTCCTGCAGCCATCGCCTCCCATGTCCTTGTGGATTAATTGTCTGGAAGTTTCCTCAGAATCCACTAACTTATGGAAATGGTACAGACCACACTCCCAAACTGGAAGGTTTAAATACATCATCTTATTCTCCTCCCCCCAAAAAAGCTTTTGGAGCAGATTCTGGGCAGCAGGAATGGGTGGGAAGGGATCTGCTCCGCAAGGGTGGTCTGTATATAAGCTCTTCCCCACACAGAGTATGGCCCTCATTTTAAACTCTCCCATCGCCAAAGGCTGCAGTTTTCCATTTTCAGTGGTGATTAGAGAACCCTACAAGTTCCTTCTTAAAAAAAATAAAATCTGCAAAGGATCTGAAGAGTTCTTAATCTGGATGGCAGAGGATTAACAGAGGAACTTTGCAGCTCTCCATGTTGAGCTGCAAACCACACAGACAGAGCCCTCAAGTGTCCTTCACTCCTCGAGAAGTGTTTGCTTTGAGCAGGCTGAGGGTCCAAAGGCAGCAGGATGGAGTTGCCTTCTCTGGAATATATTTGCTTATCAGAGGGAAGAATAAATAGTTGGCTACACTGTGATTATATCTGCATCTCCTGAGAAGCCCTCGGTGTCGCTAAGAACATGCATAATGCATGCAGACTAAACACATTGTATAAATTTGGGGATATTTCCAGCTCCAAAAGCTGTATATTTTTTTCTGGTTTATGAATGAACAGGGCAGTTCCCCCCACTGCCCTGTGAAGGTTCCTCAGCTCCAGAAAGACACCGATGAAAGTCCAAATAATACCGATGGTACCACTGTAGAAAACGGTACCGTGGAGAACGTTGCCAAAGACAGGACGCAAAAATAGAGTAATCCATAGTCTCATCAGATATAAGAATGAATACTCACACAAGTGCTGTGAGTTCGTCTGTTCTCATAGATCAATTCTATTGCCATCCCATGGTCAGGTCTTTTTGAATAGATCTACTCAACATAGGGAAAATGACAGGGTTTAGTGCCACAGACTAATAATTAAAAGTGAACAGTTCTACTATATGTGTCAAAGTATTGGGCCAAATGCATCTAATTTTAAAGATAATTCACTACTATTAAAATATAATAATAATTATTATCATTATTATTAATAATAATAATAGCGACAACAATGCAGCAAATTTGAAAATCGTAAGTCTTCCTCAATACAAAAATCTACTTTAGAAATCAAAAAGGAATTGTTTATATTTGGATTTTCATTACATAAAAGCCTTCCCACTTTAGCTTCTTTATAGTATAAAAATAGCATCAGGGTTAAAACTAAAATCTAAATCTGTTCTATTATATTTGTACTAACAACAGATCTAATTTCAGGCTGCCTTTTTCCTGAGGTACATTTTTCTATGCTTCCTTTTGAGAGTTGTCCAAGACCATAGCCTTGAATCCAAAACTTTTACTGTTTTCTTGTAGGTCCAGTTCAAATCACAGGATCAAATTATTTCCTGGAATTTACATGTTTCTACAATAGATAAAACATATTGAAGAAAAAAAGCAAATTATTTCATGTGGATGGTTTTTTAAAAATAAATTTTAAAAGTAAATATGAAATAATAGCAACTTATATTGAGGCATAATTTAATATCAGCTATTTTAAATATTATATAAATTATTTACATACTTTTCAATAGCACATAATTGCTGCTGCTATTGTAAAGACTTTATAGAGCAAAATAAATCCAACACATAAACCCCAACATTTACTAAGAAATTATTTTAAAGTGCAAATGCAAACCAGCTTTAAATCCCTTCTTTAAATCTGTTGATATAGATCATGACTTTTAGTTATAATTTAAATAACTTAAATCGATTCCCTCCCAATATTTCCCTTCACCCTGAAGCAAACACGGCAGCTACCAAAGAGGCTGCTAAACCACTGCTCCAGCACAGCACAGGTGGCAAAGCCCCCTGCTGTGGTGTAAGAGGAAGATGGATGGAATTTTAGAACTGATTTATGTTTCTCAATACATAAGGAAGAACAGTGCAGAAAATGTAATTTCTTTTGCAGCCACGAGAGGGGAGCCTTTTCCTTTTGTAACTCTGTTGTAAGCCTGTAATAAACTCGCCACATGGAAACCATTGAAAGAGGGAAAGTCAGCTCCTTTGATTTAGCAGAGAAGTTTGGCGTCGTTTTCAAAGTCAATAAATACATACATACAGTCAATTAAAAAGAAACCAGCCAACTTATAACCGCACTAATTATTTATATATGCATGTTGAAGACTCATTGTTCTAGGGCTTTTACATGAAAAATTAATTTATACAGAACTCTGCAGTGCTTTTCCTCCCTCATGTGAGAGCGTGTGTAAAACCCGTGCTGTTATTCAGCGCATTATGGTCACTGGGGGAATCCATGGGCTTCCACTGAAAGGCCAAATAATTTGAAGTCAAATCTTCAGTGACAAAGGATGGGCTTGCTGTAGACTGGGAGCTCATTAATTGTAGGCTCAAATGTCATGCCCGCTATTAAACCTCAGCAGCTCATTGTGCATGTTCTTCTTCTATTCTACGTCCAGGTTAATTATTTGGTGAGTGAGACTTGCACTTGCCTGCAGGAATGAGCAGGTGGTTTTCTCTTGTTGAGCATTAATGAGTCGGGGCCAGATCTGTATGCACCTGGGTGAGCTAAGTCTTCCTGTTGACTGCAGAGAGCCTGGGCCAGCCCCCAGCTGCCCACCGCTGCGGAGGAGCTCCCAGACGCTGAGCCCAGCATCACCAGAGGAGGCACCATGGCCTTTGCTGGCAGCATTAGCCAGAAGAAGACTAGGGATAAAGACTGATGGACAGCTAAAACCAGCACAGGCTCAAATCCACAACACATCTTTCAGGGCAGAGAAAGCCTTGCAAGGCTGGGAACCAGAAACACGGGTGTCACTCCACTGTCATCAGCAAAATCACCTTTTTTAAAAAAACATCAGCTTCTTGTAGGAAGCCTCGGGTAATTCCTGCCTAACCTCATCCAGCAGACAGCTGGGGCTGGCTGTGCAAGCCTTCCCAGCTGCAGGGCCAATACTCCCATCCAGGAGTCATGGAGGTGAACAAGGATTAAATGGTGGCTACCAGCTGCCCAGGAGAATGTCAAACTGAGGCCTGAATGAGAGATGAAAGATGCTCCAAGTTGTCAATGTAAAACCCTAAACACTAAAGAAGGAAGGAAGCATGAGCTATATTGTTTTTCTAATTCAATAAATAGACTGGAACTCAGATATGTCTTTGTTTTCTGAATAGAAGGCAGCCCAGCTTGACATTCATATTCCCAAAACCATGCCTGTATCTCCAAATAAGCCTAAGCTCATTCCCTCAGGATGAAGAGCAGCAGGAGTCTGCTCCTGTGCTGGGCACCGGTCACACTGCAAACACGTTTCTTTCCAGCTACAGAAGAGCAGTCTATTTTCCTTGAAAATTGAAACCCTCAGATCAAATCAAGTGCTACTTGAGCAGGGTCCCGCGGGGCAGAGGCAGCAGCAGGGGCTGCAGGCACTCCCTGCCACCGCCGAGTGCTGCCCCCCATCCTCAGGAAGCACTTGGAGCTCTGCACCGTCCCCAAGAGCAGGGCCAAGGGTGGGACAATCTGCCTCCTCCTGTCTGTGTGCCCATCTGCCCTTGGTGGAGCCAGGCAGAGGTTAATGTGGCAGAGTGAGGGACTGTTATATCTCAAAAGGACCAGGGGGGCCCCAAGCTTCAGGCACAAATTTGGTGCCTCTGGTTGTGTTGGGGCTGAATTTGGCCTGGGGTGTTTCACTCCAGTGATGCCCCTGCGCATCCCTGTACTGGGATTATCTGGTGGCTGTTCAGGAGCACTAGTGTGACTATCTGGATATTATATCCCTTTATTCTACTTACAATTCAATTTCTTGATTTTAAGGACAGCTTTTCTCTCTCCTCCCACTTCCCCCCTCCCTCCCAAAGCTGCAGAGTCAGAGAGCAGTTATGTTACCGTAATATTTGATAAACTCATTAAAAAAATACAGAGAACATGTAATAGCAGAAGGGATACAATGGGATTTTCATCTATCGCCCTGCCTTTGCATGAAGCTATTATCTGTAGAGCACCAAGCACTGATCTAGCACTAATAGGTGTCTCCACAACAGTCTGAATCAAGCTGTGACAGGTTTTGGGTGATACTGCCTCCACCGTGAATATCTAATCCAAAACCCATTACCTTTTAATATCTGTTGCTGGTTGCTAGAAGGACCAAGGTGAGGCACGGCTGGCTGTCACTGGTGAAATATCCAAGACCTCTAGTTTTGACTGTCTGAAATCTCCAGAGCATAAATTATGTGAGGTAGTTTAAGCGGTCTTTAGAAAGCCAGCTCTCAGCAAAAGCCGACTCAGCAGCCGTTTTGACAGCTTTCCAACCTCTCGTTGGGAACCCCGTTGTCTTCTTACCGCAACATCATTTTTATATAGCAAACGGACGTGGGACATCGTTCTGGCTGCACACTGCACATGTACAGCCCGTGGTGCGGTATAAGCCGTCAGCCTGCGGATGAAGAAACAAGCCTTGATTGCTGGGTTGTCAGAATTCGTGGATTAAAGCTTACCCAAAGGAAAGACTATTTTTTATTACCAATTTGTTCTCAGAGAAGAAACTGCATATAAGAAAAAAAACCTTCACTTGAAACAGGTTCACAGAAGTGCAAAATAATTGCGATCATGTTCTTTATTTATCACCAGAAAGGGATGAGGTTTTAAAGCAGTTTTGTTCTTCTTTACAGCTGCTATCAATTCTGACCTTCCCATATAACTCATCAGCAGTCTCTGATTCAGACTTTTATTTCTCCTTCTTTAAATAAAGGGGAAGAAGTAATGAATTTTAACAAAGACATCTTATGCCTCAGAGTTTCTCAGAAGTCTGAGTTAGAGTAGCACTAAGAAAAACCAAAGAGCTTCAAATAGTTTGAAAAAAGTTCTCACCCTCACCGTGGATCAGCCTTTATTTGCACAGCGTTTCTTGCTTCATCACTCTACCAGTTCTCCAGTCATCTTGGTAGAAAGGACCTGATATAAAAAACACAAAGGGAAGGAATTTAACAAGTTAAAATATTTGAGGCTTCTTTAAACAAGTATCATAAAGTAGTAATGAAATAAAAAAAGTTCACAGACTTTTCACCTATGTAGAGTCCACCTCATCCCATCTTCGCTGGGAATGACGGAACCTCTTCCATACCTGGTTTTATAAATGGCATTTTTACTTTACCACGGTACCCGCTATTTCCTACAACCAAGTGAAGGGACTTGACTTGCATATGAGATAACTGAGGAGTGGTCCAGCTCCAGACAAACTCACATGGAAAGAATTCTTTTGGATACAAATGTGCTGGTCACATTGATTTCCTCCTGAGAACCAGGTCCCCTTCAAGAGGCATGAGAGAGCTTTATTTAGAAGTCTAACTTTATTTAACTTCAATTACAGAAACTGTGGCCCAAAGACTTTGCCCACATGGCAGTGCTGCAAATGATGATGACCAGATTCCAGTTGCTCTCCAGCAGCAGCTCTCCCCCCGTGGCAACGCTTCTGAGCGTCTCCCTTAATGAGTTACTTGGGTGAAAACAAGTTCAAGCCG
Source organism: Limnodromus scolopaceus (assembly GCA_028565335.1). NCBI lineage: Eukaryota > Metazoa > Chordata > Aves > Charadriiformes > Scolopacidae > Limnodromus > Limnodromus scolopaceus. The sequence continues at coordinate 8,490,370 of JAOXNO010000005.1, forward strand.
TTGCCTAGTGAGAAGAGGTTAATCTGCTGTTAGATATCAATCCTGCTGCATAATTAGTGACTGTCTTTTGATGATATAAATAGTATTATTAATTACACTGATATTAATACTGCCACTAACATTATAAGGTTTCATTATGGATACAAATTGAGTTTGCTGCAGGATCACAAGCCATTAACAGAAGGAATTTGCAAATCAACCTTCTCTGCTTCCCTAAGCAGGACACGGGCATGGACACAGAAATGCACACTACAGGGATTTTTTAAATTTTCAGTCCATCATCACTTTCTTTCCCTGGACCACGGCTCCCAGCAGACCAACATGGAGACATTGCACCCCACCATCACTGTAAGAAGCTGTGACTTGTCTCTGTTGTGCGTGTTGAAATCAAGTGAGGGAAGGGTGCACTCAACACAAACTTTGAGACATTAGGAAAAAACAGAGCCCCAAATACCCAGTAGCTTTTTACATGTATTGCTAACTTGAGATTTTATTTAATTTGTCCTGAAGACACTTGTTGGTCTTATTTGAGCAGACAAACAGGCCAGCAGCTGGTGGGGCAGAATCTCCCTAATCCACCTCCTTCCCTTTGTCCATTTCCATATATTTAAATTCCCCTAATAAGTTGGGTAGACACTGGAGAACTGCATGCCTGTCTTTCCTACCAAAGCAAAGCAATCTCAGAGCTTCAATTTGCTGAAATATCCAAAAGCAAAGCTGTCTCTCCCTCCTCTTTGGTCACCTGAAGAAAAAAAATCCCACTAAGATTACCGGTCTGTCACATTTATTGTCATGTCAGAAACTCCTGCTTCTAACAATATTTCACTGTATTTGCCAGTTTCTGCCTGCGGCTCTAACTGGAACCAGGCACAAAGTAAACAAACTCTTTGGCACTTGCAGAGATTGGTGGAAGGGGAGAAACTGCCCACCCTCAGAGAGAAACAAAGGAAATCTCATTAATATCCGTGTCTGCAGGGAGGCTGGGGTTCTGTTTCTTTGGATTTAGTCATTAATTTGTTTTTATTACTTTCATTAATATTGTCATCCATGCTTCTGCTACTTTATACTTTACTAAATTAATTAATGTTAAAGATTAAAATGCAGCTGCCTAAAACATCTTACTAGGATTCAAGGTGAAAATAAAATTATAGAAATAAAGTTTTTTGAAAGAACCATTCTGAAAGAACTGGTCGAGCAACATTCTTAGAAGTCAGAAGTGAGCTGATCTTCAAAAGGGACTGTGATCTCCAGAATTTCTCATTTGCAAGGCAGATCAGAGAAAACAAAGTAAAACCAGCAGATCTCTTTTTCTGGTTAAAAGTCGTTTAAATAATATCCATACACACAGAGAGTATTTTATTTGGGAACATAAAACCACAAAGGACCCCAGACCAGTACACGACCAATGGATTGCTTTGCCTTCTGCCTCGGAATAACAGACCCCCAGAGCGAAATCCCCGGGGCCCTGCACGGCTGAGCGGGCTGGAAATTGCAGATGGAGCTTCCAGCCCCAGGTTGCCGCTGGCTCACAGCCCGGCTGGGATTAATCAGAGGCTATCACCAACCCTTCACCGCTCCCTGACTCAGGGGCTGGTGTAAGCACAGACATTTGCATTCATATGGCTTATAAAATAAAATTGTGCCTCTAATTACCATTTGCAAGCATGACTGTTGTCATAGGCTATTAGGAAGCTGTAGATCTCGGTGCAATGAACATTAAGGCAACAAAAAGCTGGGGACTTTCAAAATGCCATAAAAACCAAGGGTATATAATCATACCTAATATCAAAACCTCAACCTTCAGAGATCAAAAATTGTGAGATGGGTGGTTAAATAAGTCCATATACTGGACTTAAAAACCGATTGTTCCTAGGAAGAACCAAATTGGAATTTGTGAGGCCATTCTACTGGAAGAATTCACCAAGCATCTGAACTATGAATGAAATATTACAACCGTGAGTTGCTCAAGGGGGTGGGGGAAAGAAGAAGAAGAAGAAAACAAAAAACGCTGGGGAGATTGCTAAATGCATAAATTGGCATATATGTACCTATTTCTATTCTTTTTTTATTTTTGAATTAATTCGGTCTTCATAAAAAAATATAATGCCAGCCTCAGAGAGATGTGCAGAGTAGTTCAGGCCGTGGCGCAGAGTAGGTGGGTACTGCCTGGGTGGTGTCAGCCTGGGTGAGCACCAGAGGGAGGGAGCGGGGTCTGTGCCACCGAGGGCTCTGCGGGAACGACTGTGTCCTGCCCTGCCCTCCCATCCCCACGCTCCCCTCGGACAGGGACGCTGCTGTGTGGAAAAAAACCATTATTATCACCTTTTTCACCCACAGGACTGCGCTGCACGGGCTGCCGCCTGAAACACTCTGACTAATTGGAAATCCACCATCCACAGAAATTAGCTGTTGCCTTTTCTTGCTGCCTCTTCAAGAGCTCACATAAAAGCAAACGTTCCTCTGATGAAAGGGAAGGAGCTTTATTTTAGCTCACTAAGAAAGCAGGGATGCAGCAAAGATGTGCACAGCAGGCTGCAGGTGCCCCCATCCCGCGTGCAGAATGCACAGCAGCCATACAGCTCACCCGCGGCGGTAAAGATCTTTTCCATACTAACGACCTGGTGCAATCTGGTAGGAAAAATGGGAAAAAACCCGAAAACAGAGTAGGGAAATGAAATAGGTGATTGAAAAAACTGTCAGAAACATCTGAATTTGATCAGTTACCTATTCAGGTGAAATTAATACTGTAAAAATGATCCTTTGCTTACAGTACACTAATTCCATGCTGTGGATCTCATCCCAAGGCTCTCAAGCCACGCTCATGAAGTTAACAGGAGATGTGATTCTATCTTTAAAGACAGAATTTAGTCCTATCATAATAATGCTTTGGTAGCAGTAACTGCCTAGTCTGTCTCTAATTGTGTATCAAAATGAGCAACAGTTTTCACTAATAATACACGAGTCAGTAAAAATGTATGTGTTTGAACTGCAAAACAGCCGAGCTGCATGCCAATGGTGCAGAGTCACGACCTCAGGAGTTTTAAAAAACCAAACCACAAAGATCAGAACTATGATCTTTGCAGCTTTAATTTAGCACCTTATAGCCTGAAATTACAATATTCCCATCTGGAGTCAAATGAGAGGTCTCTGCCATAGCCAGGCATGAAGCCCAACTAGACTTGTTTTCTTTTTCCTACTTTTTTCTTCTAAGCACAAGAGAAGGCCCTTTGAGCTCCCCTGCGTTACGTACCCACCCTCAGGCACTCCAGTCGTGGGCAAAGTGGGAATCTGGCACCCACAGACCTGCTGTCACTTCTAGTGCAGCAGCTTCCCTGGACACCATCCAGAGCACGTGGTGCCCTGGGCAGGCTGAACGCAGGAGCTCCTCCTTAGCCACCCCAAAAAATACATCAAAAAAAACCCACCCCAAGACAGTTTGCATTCCGAACAGAAGACAGCTGGCAGTCTCAGACTTCGAAACTGTCAAACAGCCTTGTGTTTGCTAGGATTTTACCTCAAGCTAATCAGTTAATTGGAGTTAAGTACTCTGAGACATTACGCATCCCTCTTCTCCTAATGAAGAGGCCACCGCCGCCAGCCAGGCTCCGCACACAGTCCACTCGCCGTTCCCTGCCCTTCCGACGCCCTCAGAATTATAAGCTAAGAAAATCAAGAGGACTTCAACTGAATCCAAGGGGTTTTCAAACCCAAACACTCAAGCACCGTGAAGCCTTCGGATGCATGGGGCTAGGGAATTGCAAGACTTTATTACTGAACCAAATCTTGGAGGATTTTATCCTGTTTGGTGCCTCTTGCCTGTGAGTTGGAGTTTGGCAAGAGCGTGCAGCAAGTCGCCAAGATTTCCTTCATTTCAGCAGAACCTTGCAGAGCAGGCGCTGCATGGAAAAGGATTTCAGGTCCAAGTGGCTGTTAGTAATAACTGAAAGTGATCACTCCGGCATGTTATTATTAATAATAAAAAATAACACCATCTCACTGCTCGTATATGAGGCTTTTCATCCACATTTTGAACAACTCCAGGCACTAGTAATGATTCTTACTAAGACTTTCAAGGAGTAGGAAAATTTCACTGTTAGGTGGAATCATTTGCCCATCTAGTTGTCAGCAGCAGCACTAAAGACAAAGCCCCAGACTGGCATCACTAAACCACGTGTCCTCCTTTTCAGGTTGTACCTCTAACCATGATTATCCCTCTGTGCAGACACACCTGACCTTCCCGTCGCTGTCTCCTAGGGGTGTTTTTCCTCCTCTCTCTCCCTTTTTATCTTTTCCCTCTTGCTAATCCCCAGCTGAAGCAATTTGTGTGCTTTGGATGGGGGCAGCCAGGAGACCCCAGACCTGCGCATCGGGTGCACAAGCTCAACTGGCTGATGCTCTCCAGGAGCCTTTCTCCCAGGGCTCGGGGGGAGCGATGGGGACAGGACTGGCAGCGAGAGGCAGTGACAGGCACCAGGGACTGTCACCTCTTCCAGTGGCAAGATAGGATCCAAAAGAGGAGGTGTCTGTCTGCCGTGGGAGCCTCTGTTCTCAGACCTTCAGTATCACATTTTATAAATATTTTAAGCAGTGAGACTGTTACCATACAGTGCACTTAAAGGCATTCAGAAGTTGTCAAGAGATTTCCTTCCCCTCACTGCCTCCTCTCAGACTTGACTGTGATCTATGTCTTGCAGGAGATTCTCAGCTGCTTTGATTAAATACTTACACTATCCATCTCTGCACCACATCTGAGTCCTTGGCTAATATTTTGACTGTCAATTTTGCCTCTTTTTTTTTTTCTATAAAATTTACTATCTTTTTTCATTGATTTACCTCATATCGTATTTTCAGTTTTCTTTCCCACTCTTCTTTTAACAGCATTATTGATTCAAATGGATGCAATAAATCCTTTTCAAAGGAATATGGTTCCTGTTTAAGATCAAATCAGAACACTGAGCCAAGTTAATTGTCTTAAAAGCTGTGGTTAGAATCACTGGACAAAAGTCTTTTTATTGGGTCAGATTCTGATCACAGATTTAATGAGACTTGCATGGTATGAGACAGGAAAAATTTGGCCTTTAACATTTACAGTTCTGCAGTAAATCTTAGCCATTAGTATTTAAATAGCAGTAGCAATGTGCATACTATTACCTACTATGAAACCTTCAGGTGCCCTCAAACCTTTAACATAGGTTAGTTTTCCTATAAAAATTATTCTTTAACCTTGATGGTGTGGATAAAAACATAAAATACTAAAAATATCTTTCTGTGCAGAACAGCAATATTATTTATTCCAAGTCATCCCATGTCCAAATCGCTGAAAGCTTATGTCCATGTGTTTTAGAGTTATATAATCTCCATGTATATTTGAGTTTTATATACAGGCTAAAATAGATTGCCAGTATTGAGCCCTGTGAAGATAGGGATACAAGATGAACCTGCTATAGCAAAAAGGCCAGAAGAGAGTCAATCCTGCCTCTATAACTAACTCATTTACAACAAGCAATCTCCACTGCAATGATGCAGCAAGCACTGCTGGTAAGGAAAGAGAGATAATCTGAGGAAGATAAACAATTTCCAAAACAGCCTGCTTTGCTGGGAAGCAAAACCATCCAGAGCTCAGAAACTGATGTTCTGGACAACTCTGGGCAACAAATGCAACCTGTAAACCAGGGGAATTGCAAGTGACCCCACTCACAAAAGGGCCGGAGTGTTTCATTAACGAATGTCAGGACAGCTCCTCGTTTTCCCTCTGACAGTCCCCAGGGGGAAAGTCTTCTAGAGAGGTAAAGTCAAGGTTCAGAAAAAATGTTTATGAGAACATTCTCGTTGGAGAAACTCATTAAACCTGCAAAAACCTGCTAGCACAGTCTCTGTCAAACAGTTAATGTAGCACTTCTTTCACTGAATACCTCTTCAAGCACAAAATAACTTAAATCTACACCTCTCATCCCACATCAGGCTTGCACTGCATTAATTCATTGATATTATGTCCAAACTTAGAATTAGGACCCTTGATCTCCTGTGCAGCTTAAATACTAACCTACATGCCAAGTTTTGCCTGGACTCACCCCAAACTCGAAAAACAATACCCTTTTTTGGGTAGCATGCTTAAAAATGTGCTTTTTTCCTGTCTGATTTTCTCCATTTATCTATGCAAGTTTGAGGTCTTATTATGTCACTTCTAGAGATTATTGACAGTAAAGATACTCCAAAGTTATTTTCACTTCTTGTCTCATTGTACCCACATACATCCACGTTAGGCACATGCTTAAAATATTAAACACAGGGATCCACTGAAGCCAACAAACTTACCTGTGTGTGTAATGAGAGGTATATGATAAATGCTTTGCTGAAATAGGACTGTTTGTTGGTTGTTGTTTTGTTGGTTGTCTTTTTTTTTTTTTTTACAAGAAAAAGTTCTAGCTTGCTGTTCACCCTCTTCTAGATTGCCATAACTCATCCTGTGGTTCAATTTTGATTCTAGTTCCCGTGTCTTTGCCAGGAGCTCCTGTGGTGCAGCCTCAGAAAACAGGGCAAAAGGAACAGGCAGCAGCACAGAGCAACACACGCTATAAGGAAGAAGCTGCTATTGATTGTTAATGCACCAGCGAGACACAAAGGGCCAACAATTTGTGGTTCAGTGAGTGTTCATTCCTTTCACTTTCATTCCCTGTGAGCATCTTTCTTTCCCCTCCTCCTCTTCCTCCCGCTACCCACTGTTAAGGCTTTCAGAGCCATAAATTCAGTGGTATGTGTTTGAACCCATCATTCATACGGGGTGACAAATCGGAGCATCATCATTTGCAGATGCAAAAGTTCACCCGCAGAAATGTAGGCTGGGACTCAATATTTGATACTGCTGTGCAGAACTTTGCCTAATTTCTGCTTTATATTGTACATTACTTGAAGTTATTTGGGTGGTGAATGGGCTCCCCTCAGCCTTTAGATGTAGAATTTTATGGGTCAATGAGTGACTGTCTTCAGAGAGCCAAAGACAATTCATTTCTTTACTGCAAAGTGCCTTAGCATGGGTAGGGATGTTCAACTCTGAAAAGCAGATGGGAGCTGGAATCAGAACCACACAGCTCTATTTCTACAAGAAGCCTGAATATTTTCTTTCAAATGTGGGCATTTATTTATTTTGTTCTTTGCTACAAAACAATAAACACATTCTTTTCACAACCTGAAGCTGCATAACTGCCAAACATCAAAGATCCAGTTTTGACACAAAACTAGAATGCCATGAAAGGTTTCGTAGGGTCAGGAAAAACAGCGCAAACTGAATCCTATAAAACCTGTTGGCATCTCTTTTCAGTTTCCCTCTAAAGATAAAACATATAGTTTACTAACAAAGCTAAGGTTTTACTCTATTTGGAGGCGAGTGATGTACTAGCAGGAGAGCAAACATTTCTCTTCACTCTCCTGCCACGCTACCCCCAAGCCAGGCACAGCCCCAGCCCAGGTTTGCTGCTGGCAGGAGCCATATGAAACAGAGCAAACACAGCTTGAGTTACAAGAAACAGGCTGAGCAGGAAGTCACAGAGCTGGAAAAAAACCTGGGCTTGACTTGTAAACGGAATAAATTTGATACAGAAGTGGTAGCTGGAGAAAAAGAGACAGAAGCCTAGTGTTGGTGCTTTTACACTCTCTGTTTTGACCGTAAGAAGTTTTTTTAAAAATAGGGTTTGGATTTTTTATGATTACCTGAAACTTTAAGAAAAAGATCTGGAGGAAAATCACTCAGAATTGCCATCAAAACTGTCAGGCCTGGACTTGTACTATGTGGTTCAAATGCCCAGACAGACACGAGATGTTATTATAAAACTAAGGTTTTCAAACTTCCCTTGCGGTTTCCTGGGGTCATCTGAAGAGATCAGGAAAAGCAGTTTTTAAGACCACATTTTACTCCCTGCTAATGTTCCTGAACCCAGAGAGAAACCCCTCAGGTCCGCTGTAGAGAGGAAAGCAGAGCTGTTTGTCTGCCACTCACTTATAAAACAACCAGTATTTTTAGAAATCTCACTCACAAAAAATGCTGTTCCTCAACTTGTAAGAAACCAAAAGATAGCAGTGGCTGGAAGCTGCCTAGAAGAAATGGAGGAATTGGCTTTCCTAATTAAAAGAAAAAGCTTTTAACAACTGCATTCTAGTACAGACCAAAAGCCACTGATAAACCAGATCACACTAAATCACTGACTTTAAGGTTACTCCTGCAGGGAGTACAACACACTGACTTTGGGCTGAAAATACCAATATTTCTTTTGTTGTTCTGAAGGAGACTGAAGGTGAAGGGTGTTTTGAGAAAGTATTTTCCTATGCACTGGCAATTTAAATCCCTAACACACAGATGTAGGGATGGATGGGAAGGTTAGGCGCAGGGAGATCTTTATCGTTTCCCAGTCCTGGTTCCACGCCCACCCCAGGGCAGCTGAATTACAAAATCTCCCATTTGTTATAAATTTCAACCTCCTGTTTTCTCTGTCGCTCTCTGTAGCACATAGGAGCATTTTAATGTGTGCAATCCTTAAATGTCAGTATAATGGAAAGCAGATGAGTCTTTTATGACAGCAATTTTTCACTTGCTTTTCTTGCTAAAACTATGCAGCAGGAATAAAAAAAAGATTTAGATGGTGAAAATCGTGGTTTAAATCAGACACTGGACTAATTCTCGTTGCTTTAGCCGTGTGAGGCACACAAGCACATTAAGGCATCAGTCTCCTTTCAGACTGCCCTGATGCAAACAAAATTTATGAAGTTGAATGAGAATTCCTTGTTAGTGCTGCCCAACCTTTCTGCTAGTCAAGCCTTGTTATGAACTTAATTATGGGGTGCTGTTACTTGCTACAGCACTCCCCAGGCACTGCACAGGGCACTGCAGATGACCAGAGAGTAATGCATCACAGGGTATAACAGTGTGAAGGAAAAGCAATTTTTATCCAGTTCCTCCTCCTACCTTGCTTCCAGAATTTTGTACGTGGCACTTGCACAGCCTCCAGAAGGAGCCAAAGATTTAATGAGCATTTGAAAGTTAAATAATTTGTAGATGTGACTGTTCTGAAGGCTCTGTTTGCAGAAAGCCAAAAAAAGATGAGTCTCCGTATGCAGATGAAGCTGAACCACTATATCGTTATCCAAAAATCTCTTCAGAAAGTACGGGAAATGACAACTGAGCCAGATACTCACCATGTTTAGAAAGGTCACTGTCCAAGGATACATTCTTGTTACACTGCAAATGGATGAAGATATCTGAAACTATAAGAATATAAAACAGCATTTAAAAGGTGGACTAAAGTTATTGCAAATATACAACAAACATGAGACGACCCCTTGTCCAAATATAATATTTAAGAAGGCAAGATAATGTTCTTTCTTTGAAAATAAATCAAAGTAACTTAATTTTAAAGTACTGTAATTCTTTAGTTTGTATTAAGTTTTTTTAATTTAATATTTTTTCATTGAGAAAAAAAGCTGTAATCCACCACAGAGAAATTTAAATAGATCTCTTCTTCAAGGACATGTAAAACTTGTTTTGTGTGGAAAGGAAAAAAAACCCAATCCCTCACACAAAATACCCCACCTTCTTATGCAGCAGAAGCATCAGTACGTATACCTGTCTGCTCAAAACACTGTAGTATGTAAGAGCTTAACTCAAGTGTAAAATGGCATCTGGACATCGAATGAGAAGGTTACCAATATCTGAATCTCTGTATGTCACCTACATACTGCATAAGTAAACAAAACATATATTTTCTTTCCAACCTTTTGAAAACTTTTTTTCAAACATTTAGCTACTGTGTCACACCGTTGTCCAACTGTATCATAATAAAGCCTTAAGGCACTCTCCTGTCAGGCTGGAGGCAGCACAGAGGTCTGACTCGAAAACAAGCATGTAAGAAATACAATTAAAAGCAAAAAAACCCAAACCCTCAACAAAGCCCCCCACTACCCTCCGACGCATGAAGCCTGGTATTGTCGGCTTAGCTCTGATGACAGCAAAATGCAAGGTAACCTTCTGCACAGGCCAGATGCTGACTCAGGAGCATCACCTGAGATGCTGTTATTCTGGCTGGACTAAGGATCCACTCCTCTGGCAGATGTGAGAGCAATCGCCACCGGCAAATCCCAACGTGGAGGGAGTTTCAGCTCTACCTTTTCATGTCAGAACATCTCCCCAGCTCATTGCAAGAGGCGAGATACAGAGGTGGGTTGAGCCATCGCTATTTTAGGACCTAAGCTTACGTGCCTTTTTCAAAAGTTCATGGAATATGCCTCGTGTAGTTATTCATTAGCAGTAAAAATGGAAAATGGCTCCTAAATCATCATGAGTAACCTTTCAAAACACAACTCTGAGACTTGCTACCTTTTCAGCAACGCAAGGTGAGATGACACAAAAATCATCCCTAGTTTTTCTACATGCCTAGAATAATACTTCTCATGAAGTTATGATCTTTGAGAAGAACCAGACTGGAGCTTCTCTGTCTATGCACTGCATGAGGGAAAACCTGCTGAAATGCCTCTGCCTCGCAATATTCACATCCTGGGACACAGGGGCAGGAGTGCTTGGAGGGCAGTTTGCAGGGCTTTCCCTGCCTCTGGACTCATGCATACAAAGAAATGACATTCTAACGACAGCAGCCCTCCCTTCAAACGAACTGGACTAAGCCTGGATGGGAGACGTTGAGGGAGCAGAGCCGTGATACGCAGCCTGGGGTTTACGAGCTGCTCTCGTGGTGGGGCCACAGCCTGAAATCCGCAGCAAGGTGATGCTGCCACGGGGACAGCCCAGTAATCCCAGTCCTCAGCCGTGCAAGGAAACATGTTCACAGTAAACACGGCCACCAAGGTGAAACTACCTCTTTGCCCATGACCTCGTTAACCACCCAGAGTGGGACCCTGAGGAGATGCTGTGATCTCCCAGCTCTCAGATATACCCGAGCACACAGCTTGTGGCTCTTAGATTCATAGGCGCAGGAAGGTGATGGGGACACTGGGCAATTCTCAGTCACACAGACCCCTGTTACAAGGTCACTGGATGTGGATGGACTCTCTTCACACTGGACTAACTAAATAGGCCTGGCTGCCTGCTGTCTCTACACAAAGGTCTTCAAAAACTCTTGCTGAGGCAGCCGAAGCACTCAAGCAGTCCCAAAAGGGGTTGCTACGAACACTACACTAGTTTCTTCTAAAGCCTGTCACTTTACTTGCTGTTAATCAGTTACGAAATAAAACTCACTCTTTCCTATGTTCTGTTTACTCAAAAGAGCTAATAGAACCACTTTAGGAAATGGTTTAACCCTTTAGGTAATAATCTAAAGCAGTTATAATTAAAAATCTGCCTGTAACTGAATGAATCAGCATCAATACTTCAGACTTCAAGGGAGAACAGGACTCTCCTGTTGTTTGATTATTTGAACATGGCTGAAAAACGAATGTCAGAAAGCTGAATAGATGATCTGTCCAACATAACACATTTTTAATTTACCCTGCCTTGTTTATGAATAAGATCTTTATAACACTGAGCCACCTAAAGCTGAAGCATTATTTGGCTGCACAATTGGAACAAAACAACAAACAGTTCAAATTAATTCTGTATAAAAGCAGAACAAATTTTATCATTTGCAATGCAAATGTGATTTCAAGCCTCATTAACATCTTCTTAAGGCCTAATGCCTCAGTAGTAGGACAGAATGACGCTTCCCAACCTCCTAGACGTGTGCCAAACACCCTGCCACTCCTTAGTTCCTTCCATCAGGGGATAACGCAGAGGAACACAACAAGCATCACCAGCCAGCAGCGGTAACGTAGCTGGCTCTGCTGCAATTTGGAACTAAACCCCAAAGGCCAGCTTTCGTTTTAGTGGAGTAAGTTCCCAATGAACCCAAACACTGCCATTTTTCCTGCCTTCACTTAAAAAAGCATTCACAGCAGTGAATGTAGATGAAACCAGCTATTAATTTCCTCAAAACCAACCCAGATCCCTATGAGCTTTCTCTTACTCTCAGGATCATAAATGAAACCAGGCACCGAGAAAAAAACTTTGTGAAAATGGAAACTGAGATAAGAGCTCCAGGATCTCACTGCTCCCACCCTGCTCTGCTTTTCCCCTGTGTGTCCCTTGTGCTTACAGCTCCAAGGCCAAATTCTGCTCCAGGGCACGGGAGTGCTGCAGTGAACAGCGGGGTTATTGCCATCCCTGGGACCTGAGCTGGGATGGAAACACCAAAACTGTATGGCAAGAAAAAGCAATGTGCACACAGCAGGGTTCATCAATCCAGGTGCAGCACTGCATTCCTGCAGTCCTCTCACCATCCAGGGATGACTCCATGGGAGGACACTTGATGGCTATATAACATATAATCTGTTTAATACGGAGTAAGCAAATCTAACGGAAGATACAGGAGCAAACTACTGATAGATACTGTGGAAACACATTATTAGAGATATTTAAAGGCTACTTACAGGGGAAACTATATTGGTTGAGTTGGTTTGTGAATTTAAACTGACGTGACTACACCAGAGTAGTCTTCCATGAGGGCACCTGATGTATAAACCTCCATGTAATAGGAATATTTTCGAGGACTTGTTTAACTTTATTTGCATAACTGGAGGTCTTCCCTTGCAAGGAAACCCTCCAAAGAAGGGCATGGAAATACTGGTGTTTTGACATAGAGGTCCACTAGAGGTCCTGCTCAACTCAAAATGGTCTAAACCTCCCTCAGTTAAATGTGCTAAAATGCAAATGAAAACATGCCCAAACTGTGCACACAGACTGGATACATAGATGCATATGCTAAATTTAGGAAATGCAAATATGCATCTGATTCATACACCCAATGACTGTCGGTGCAGGAATAAATCAGTTAATTGGCTCAGGCCAAAGCAGCTACAAGGTAGCCAAAACACTGACTGTTGACCAGTCCATGTGCATAATCACATCAGCTGAATAAACACCTTTTATCAAATCAGGGTCTGTACTATTGAAAAAGAAAGCCGAACACCTGGTGCCGTCTTCTGTCTTAAATCAAAATCTTACCTTGGGTTCATGGAACAGTTTGCCATGGTTCAGCACGGGGCTGGTGAGAACCCATCTGGCGTTCGGGAGTCTTGCATGAAACTGGGCGCAAATAGTGCGTCTATCAGGAGTCAGACACTGGCAGGAAGCAAGACGTGAGAATCAAGCTCTGCTGGCAATCCTGGAATAGCTGGGTGTGAGTAGAAAGAGAGCTGGTGCCACCAGCTACCCAGCTAAGGCAGAAGGTACCTTCAGTGAGGCTGAAGCATGCAAATAAAATGCTGGTTGCACAGCACAGCAGGAGCATTTCTGAGAGAACAAAAAACTCGGAATGGGAAAATAAAATACAGATTATACGCACAGACGAGTATGTGCCCTTAGATCGTATGTTGGCCTTGGATCAGCAGAGACGGAGTACAGCCACCGTGGGAGATAACGTGTCCCCTTTCAGCCACCCATTTTTTGGAAAAGTGGCTGTTTTTTCCATGTGGAGGTGTGGGAAACCCATCAGGGAAGTGGGGTGAGTGGCGGAGGACTGGGGTGTGAGGGTGCTGCGAATGCAGGGCAGCCACTCTCTGCTCTCTCACAGCCCACTTTAAATCTTGCTCTGACAGTGGTAGAGCAGAACGGCCTTACTCAGCTCCTCTTTTGCTTTTTGAGTCATATCTTTCTTTTTATTGACAAAAGCAAGTTTTCCACCTTCCCAGCACTGCAGAACCAACACAGGGAGCAGATTCCCCTGCATGCATCATGAAGGCACAGCACAGCCCTCGCTGCCAGTAGCTTTTTCTGAGGAATGGCAGATGCAGACAAACAAATACCAGCTGGTAGAAAAATCAAGTCCTGATGTCTCATCCGAAGCTTGTCGACTTTTACCTTCTCGTTTGAGAAGTCTCCTTTAAATCAACACAGGAGGCTTTCCTCTTGTGCACACATGCCATTGCTCTAAAAACTTCTATAATCATATCTTGTGAACAGACATGAGTCACAAGCAAAACTCTGAAAGCCAAAAAGGCTTTAAAATTAATCTAAGTAATCATCACATTACCATCAGCGCTGCCTAAATCCTTCCCATAACTCACTTTGGCATTTTACAGATAAAGATAAGGGACATAAAGAGTCCAACTGGCCAAGCTACCTTAGCTTATAGGTGGGGGTATGGGAGGAGAAAAGCAAACAAATACTAAGGGTTAGCTGAAAAGGATCCAGTGACCGGGGGAAAGGAGAGGTAGAGAAAGCAGAGAAAAACTGAACACTTCTTCCCCTCCATCCCCCCCTAGAAAATGTTTGTCTACCTTCAACCCTAAGCATCCAAACAAGGAGGGACGGGGAGGAGGGGGGGGAAGAGCAAGCCATAAAAATTCAAGGTTTCATATTTTTGGATAAAAAATGTCCTGTTTCCCACCCCCTCCCCCTTCTATTTTCGTGGCATTTATTTGGTCTGGCAAGTAAGCTGCTCCCAGAGCCCCAGAGAGTCTGAAAAGCTGCAGTAGCAAATCCAGCTGCAGCCCAGGACATGGATTTATGCAGGGCTTTGGCCTCGCTCTTCTGCAGGAGCCTCTATGTCAGAAACATCCACTGCTTCCCCTGTCTCGGTGGTCGCGTATCGTACCCTCCTGCTTACAGTGGAGACAAGTTTGCATCCCAAGCAGAGGATCATATGGCAGAGACAAAGCAAAAGAAATTCAGGAAACAAGGCCAGAGGCCAGAAATTTGTCAGTTTTGGAGCTTTGTCTGCAGTAACTCGGGAAGAAGGTCACGGAGGCAAGAGCCCTGTTAAGCTGAGCTGACCTGAGCAGAGCCCAGTGTCTATAGGGAGAAGACAAAGAAAGGATGGGGAATTGTTATTGCTATAATAACAGCCCTCAGAATTGGAGGTGGGGGGGTACCAGGCCTGCAGCAAACATGGGAGAAATTTGAGATTCAGTAGGTGTTGCTCTACCACACAAAGTCCTTGCAGTGTTTTTTTCTGATAGAAAATAGTCTCTTGTATATCACTTCTACCTTCCATAAAGTATCAATGCAAACACACACCATTGCTCTGTAAAGTCCCATGGAAACAGGTCACAATCTTCTTGTCAGATCACACCTAAAAGGCCCAATACATATATTTATTTCCATCTATTTATATAGCCACCATCACCATAGTAACTTATCCTTTTGTTAATACTACACTACATCTTCCTTTATTCAAGAGAGATAAAATACAGCTTTCCATTATAGCACTCAAGGTTACTGCACCATTTTCACAAGTGATTTCAAGAGCACATCATGGCTTGCCAAATCCTGTGCTACCAGTGATGCCTGCTGATTACTTTGGCCTGGGGTAGGAGCAGATAAAAGAAGCTGTCCTCCAACAGGGCATCAGAAATGCGACTGCACTGGAGCACAGAAAAGAGCAATGTTAATTCTTACATTCTGTTCTACCTCATGACAAATCAACTACTCTAAATATTGGATTTTTTTTCTAATGCTTAAACTAGAAAAAAAAAAAAAGGCACGAGAGAGAATCTGAGTCCAACGAGAGGCTGCAGGCACCAGTTGCTGCTCATAATCACTGAAAGCTGTAGTGCTGTAAATATATTTCTGATTACGTTTCGGTTCTTTGTTATTAAAAATGGGCTGCAGTTGATTCATAGTTTTGCTGCAATCAGCTGAAACCCAATTACCATCACAGCACAAACCACTTCTGATGTGGACTCTCAAACTGCTAGGAAGAAATACCGTTGTATTTCTAACGCACTAATTTTCCCCAGTGACAAATACAACTCATTTGTTTGCACAGTTTGGGAATTTTCTAAAAAACTTTGTACAACTGAAAATTCCATGGACAGTTATACAGGTTCTGGAGTACTCAGTGGAGCTGGATTTTTCCTTTTCAGAGAACTTTAATTTGACATTGACCATGGCACTGTGTTATAGCATCACCAAAACATAAACCTTCCCACAGTGGGAGGGAGCTTGCCCAAGGCCTCCTGCAGAAGAACCCCCCCCACGGCCCTACCCCATACCCTACCTGCCCCCTGCAGATCCAAGTACTGCTCTCGCCTGCCTGCCTTTCTTTCAAGTCAAACCTGTTCTCACAAGCCCACCGGCTTTCTTTAGAAACACCATGGGGTAGCAGCAGGGTGGGGAACGACGTTTATATTTTTGCCAGACATTCAGCATAAGCAGCGTGAGCAATAATGGCTTGTCACTCTGCCCATCTCTTTTTCTTTCCCTCCCTCCAACCTGTCACTTTTCTTTGGGATTGCCCACGCAAAGAACTAGGAAATGACTTTCGTTTTCCCTGAATATTAGACAATATCCTCTGTGCATGTACTTTTGGTGGATTCTTCCAACAGAATTACAGCCCAAAGGGTGCTGGCAGGCAGAGACAGCAGTGCAGCTGAGATTGGGAGTGTCTCAAGAATCAACAAATCATTACACCAATACTGTGTCCTACCACTAATTATAGGCAATTTGCATCAGTTACATGTGTATATTTATGTCAAAATACAGCCCAGGTTAAGAAAGAAGAAAGATTTGTGCATCAGTCGAAGTTCAGGATGGAGCATAAAGAAGCACGGGGAAGAGGGAATGACAGAACAGGCTTATTTGAAATGGGCAGCAGGAGAGAAATAAAGCCACACTGTGCCTTTGTGTTTCTGTCCTTCTTCAGAGGTTGTCAGTGAAGTCATATCTCCATTGGCAACATCACAATTGTCTCCACAGCAACAAATGTGATGCTGCAGAACGCTGAAATATCTATTTTTAAAAAGGTAGGAGGAAAACACAAATGTGGAGCATGTAGGGGTTGAACAGCCACACAAGTCTAATGACTATAATGGGGGATGCATAAAAATACTCACTGAAAAAGAAGCCGAGCAAAATCAGCTTCTGAAAATGTCTCTAAGCGTAACATCTCCTGGACCCTTCATTACGTCTCGTGGGCAAAGACAGCAAAGAAGTCAGAGAGGCAGCAAAAATTCTCCTACATCTGGTACCACTGCCTCTCCCCCCAGGCGCTCCCGGGTCCCACAAAGCCAAGCGAGGCGGGAGCCGGGAGAGCCGCTGCGTGGCCGTGAATGAAGCACCCGTGCGTGTGACTCCCACAGTCAGAAGGACCGGCTTATGAACGGAGAAGTGTAAGCCCCTGCTTTGCACTGTGTTAAAGTGCAGTTACTTCTGAGAGGAAGAGCACTTAGCCTTAAGGGGACCTAAAAAGGATTTACAAGTGTAAAAAGTAAGGGCATTAAAGTGAAAGGGAGTTTATTTTCCAAGTCTGATCTAGATGTAGCCAAAGTGCTGTAAGAAGCGTCGTCATTAGGTCCATTTAGCTGTTGCTAAAAATTCTAGGAAATTTCTGTTATGATTTGTATCATCCCAGGTTATGAAAACCTCTTCAGGTTCTTGGAAACACGTCTGACACTTTAGACTTTAGAAATCTTAAAAGGAGAACACTTAAAATGCAATGGTGTGTGAGTCTCAAATCTCGTTGACTGGCTTTGTCCTAAACCTTTCTGCTGGGGCCCAGACTCTGGAGTAGCTGGAAATACCTGCTCCTGAGCAGAGGGGGGGACACTTGAGAGAAAAGACCCTCTATAGACCCCCAAAATTAATCCTTGAGAAAATAGCCTTGGTTTAAAACATGAGCTACAAGTACCAGGAACGTGGTGGTCTTCTCTAAGGCTGCAGTACTGCAATGCACTTAATTCTTCCATTTCTGAGATAAATCTCTTTAAAAGCCATTCTTTCACGAGGTCCAGTAGGGCTTCCCACAAAAGGGAACAAGCCCAAAGCTGCACACACCCTGTTCTTCATTCACCCCTTTGCCAGTCCCCATCTCTAACTGATGTTCCTTCTCGTGCGCTGAAGGAAGCAAACAGGACCTGGGGATCAGCAAGTGCCTTGCTCAGTGGGACAGATCCTTCCCATCACACCTGACAGCATTTACTTAAAAAAAGAACCCAAATGCTTGAAAAATAAGATTGCAGGGTAAGAAGAGATTTGGGAAAATGTATAGTGGTGACCCGTGCTGCCTCCAAATCCCTTATATCATATTCCAGACAACATCGCTACTCCCCAGCCTGTGAACTGCAAATTGCAATCAATTTTATGCAAAACAGAATTCTAAAAAGATGAAAAAGCTATGTTTAAAATTTGTATAGGAAATACAGTACTGTAAATATTTTTAATTGGTGCTATGAATAATGTTTTATGCTGCTTGTGCTGTGCGCTGCTTATGTTTTGAAATCAGCAGTTTATCACTGAAAGTGGCTGATGGCTTCCACTGAATGCACACTAACAAGAACTGGGATATGAGAGTACAATAAATACTGTAGAATAAATGGGAATACTTTTCACTGCAGAAGTAATATATCTTTCTTCAAAATGAGCCTCTCTCCTCTGCGGCTTGACAACAGAATTTGATTGTCTTCAGCCTACCTGGAAGAAAAAGAAACCTCAGAAAATGCAGATTTCTCAAAGAACAGAGTAATGTATCAGTTCTTAAAAACGTTTCATCTGGAAACATTTTAGACCCTGGGAGGACTTTCAGAGAAACCCAAGAGTGGGAAATGTTTGCTCTGCTGGTCTGGGGTGTCTGGAACCCAGATCTAGATTCCTTTTCTCTCTGGATCAACCTAAATGTGTGCCCTACACCCTGGGAAGTTGCCTTTTCCCAAGCAGGTAGGTCTCCATCAGAGTTTTGAAAAGTTTTCAACCTCGCCCTACAGCACAACTCAAACATTTTTTATGTCACAGTGAAAACATTTTTTTCAGGACAGGAAATCCATTTCCTACCCAACTCCATTTTTAAACAGCAAGTCAGAACAAACCCACCTACTAAATGCTGCCTTTGTGCTTTCAGAGGTTTCTCTTCCTCTGCACCTTATAACTGCAATTCAGAGTGCATAAAAAATGAGAAACAACAAGGTAATGGCACAAGACTGTTCTACTTTCTACAACAGTCCAGCCAGCTGCCTACGAGAAGAGAGCGAGGCAGTAAAGAAAGTCAAAGCACCCCTCGCTCCCTTGCATAGATGCACCCAGATGGGCATCAATCCCGCCCAAAGCCGGCTCACGGGCACACAGAGCGGGTGCCAGGCAGTGGCCTGTGCACGCCTCAAGGATGATTTCTGCATTCAGAGTCCTACATTCAATTTTGACAAAAATCTGACCCCAAATTGTCAGATCTCCATAAACTGGAAAAAACCATTTCTTTAAGACAGCAAGGTTTGTGGAACAAAGCTAATGCATGCCCTTCACGCAACATCAGTGGAAGCTCAGTGAATTGTTAAACGCATTTAAATTCCCTTGTATCAGGAAAGAAAAGTCCTCTCTGCAAAAGATTTTCAATACCCCTTAAATGCCAGAAGAGTGAAATTACTCTGCTAAAATCCAAGGCACTCTGAGCATTTCTCACATTTCTGTGTTTACGGCGTTAAACTTTCAGGTAGGACTGAGGTAGCAGCCCACAAAGAACAGCACAAGGTCACACTCTGCACTTGGTATCGCACATGTCCACCAAGAAATTGTGAGTTGGTGCACGTCAAAACAGGTCCAAGGACTTTCAACAGCAAGAGTGCTTAGAAAGAAAGCCTTACGCACTGATCCTGCACAGTGCCCGCTGCTGGGATGTCCAGTCCACCTCCAGAAACAATAGCTGTGCCCGTGATGGGTGATTAATCATTCATGTTACTGAAACCACGTGCATCTGTAGGGTTTCGATGATACCTCTAATCCACTTTGAAATAACTGCACAGTCGTTCTTGTCAGCTGGAGTGGCAATTGGTGACACCCTCCTTTCTTCTTACTAGAAGCAATGAAACTACCTCAGAAGGCAAAAACCTGCAATTCATTAAGCAAGGGTTTAGTTTTAGAGTATATTTTTGACCCTCCACTGTCCCATCCTTCTGCTGGTGCAGTTTTACCCTCTCCGTCTGCATCTGTGCCTCAGTCCTGAGAAGCCTCTATGTGTGAGTGTCATCAACAAACAGGAAGGTGTGGTTGGTGCAAAATGATTCTCCCTTCTGGACAGCAGACATTCAGAGATCTACATCCCTCCCAGTGACATTATTTTATCTCTTATTTTTATATTGATAACAGGACATTAGCATGCACACGTCATTTCATATTTTACTATTTTCCTATCTCATAAAATACAGAAATTTAAATCGCCAAGGAATTAAAGGAATGAAAGGAACGTTATGTTTAAGCAGCTACAAAATGTGGTTTACATCATGTAATGGGACATGTTTAATGCGGTTTTACACAGCAGCCTTTCATCATTTACATTTGCCTCTGGCTTAATAAACTGTGTCATTCTGTTTATGTTTGTTACGGTTGGATATAAATGCTTCCCAGGCAGCATCCCCATGAATCACACCTGGAACATGGAAATTGGCAATCAACATTTTCATACATCACTTATGTGCTTCTGCCTCTCAGCCTTAAGCTTTAATATTTTATTTAGGAGCGTGCCAAGTGCTTTCAATTAAACTTGATGGCCAGCCATAAGCACCAATATCAGACAGTGTAAAATGATGTAAGGTTTCAGCCTGCCATCCTCACCCCGAGTAACATCTTGTTCCAGGAGTCACTGCGCTGGTGAGGATGCACACACCCTTCTTAGATACCAAAGGAGATGAAACAGGGCCTCCGACATGTATTTTGTCATTACTACAACAGCTAAGTGTCCTTCTCCACAAAAGATGAAGAAGTTGAAGACAGAACTCCCACTGACTCCAGCAGAGATGGGAACTCACCTCCAGCTTTCTGGGGGCTTTGGGTACAGACAGCAGCAATGAGCAGAGACAACGTTACTGGAGACGGTTCATCTGGGAGGTCACGTTTCCCAGTGAAATCTTGCCTCTCTGCAGTAGCCTGAGGAAGTCCTCCACAAATACCAAATTTGAATGCTGCTACAGAGCAATACCTCATGGAGACATTGCAGGAGCTCAGCCTAAGTTCAGTTGACTCAGTGTGTATTTTTAAGCCTACAACTACAGTAAAATTTCACAAAAGACAGAAATTTGCTGTGCATATTGGGAAACTGCCAAGAAGCAGCGACCTTCACATTGCAGCTGCCCTTTGGGACGTTGGAGCTGTTGGAAGTAACAGAACTGGAAATAGGGAGGCTGGAAATGCTGCGTATGGTCCATTCCTAACTCCAGGCTGCCACAGGAGCAGCGTCTCTGGTGGTTTTCAGCATGCACGTCCAGATTTGCAGCACACCAGCTAAGGTAAAGCCTTGCTGCAAGCAGCAGTGTAAGAGCAGAGGGACTCACTACACAGGCGGTAGCCAGGGCCACTGTGCAGCCCACAGCAAAAGGGGGTGGCCTGGGGGCTTCACATCCTCAAGGACAGGAGGGGAGTGAGGTATCTGGGGACTCCGTGGTGCCCAGAGTGCAGCAGGGAAGTTTCTGTAGGAACAGGCAGGGCTGCAGGAGCAGGCAGTGCACAGGACAGGCCAGGGCTCTTCCCAGGGGCATCACTAAGAACCGCTGATGGGGCTGCGAGGAATAAATAAACACTGCTTTGCCCACTCTACAAGTGGGGAAAATACGTTTATACACATTTACCACTGACTACACCGCAGCCTGACTTCCCTGTCTCCTTCAAACCAACAAGTATTTGCAAAAGAGACACCAGCAGCTTTGTACCACGGACCCGTTTGCAATCAAAGTGCATCACAGACCTGAGCCTCCCTGGCTGCAGCGACCTGTGTGATGCTGAGCGGTACCCCAGTGCTACAGAGACGCTAACTGCATGGCACAGAGAGGTAACGCTGTTCTCGTGGCAGGGGGACATGACAGTGACTTGCCCACAGCAAGTCAATGGCAGTCGGAAAATGAAGATAGATGCCTTGACAATCTCTGTTTATCAATGTAAACATAAAACCAAGAACATCCAGAATGTATTAGATCTAGCAGCTTCACATCCAATAAAACAAGAATAAACATTATGGGGATTTCTTTAAAAACTGCCTTTCACAGGCATTTTTATGCAGGAGCTGTTTCTGATGTGTATAAAAGTATTCCCTTTATGAAAGAAATTACAAGTGCATAGATCTCTAATCTCTTTCATCAGTTTTCATTAAAAATCAGGAGTTGTGCAGGGTTGAAAGTTCTCCAAGATTTTATTAAGTTGGGCAAAGCAGAAGGAGGAATAACAAATATGTTCACAGGGATAAAGTTTCACTCTCATTATAAACTTCACACTTCCTTTCAATGCTGGGTTTCTATTCTTTCCCTCTGGCACTTTCTGGATCCTGTTCATTTTGATGTTCATAGTCTTAATTTAAATCTAGATGCAGTGTATATGATATGGTGTAACAAAGATTACAAATCTCGTTTGGAAGTTGCATTTTTTTAGAGGCACGTTAAGGAATGTCTTTCATAAAATTCTACCTAAAATGCTCTTTACACTTAAATAATAAGAGTTACAATGTTAGCATAATAGTAACAAAAGAGGATGAGAGGGAGAAAGATAAAAAAAAAAGGAAATGAAACGGGTTATAAAAGAGATTTTCAACTGAGATTTGGAATCAAAATCAGTGCCAGGAAGGCATTTCAATGGAAAGAAACTACCCTGCATGTTAGAAATTGCAGAGGAGAAGGTTCTTGTACAAATCTTACAGTAGAGAGAGGAGTGCAGGCAAAAAATCACAAGCTATACAGAAGAGTAGGACGGGCAGGGTAATTTAGGGATGAAAGGAGAGCCTAGATAAAGATATGGCTGCATCCCTACAGCATGCCCGTAACAGAAGAGGCAGCATGAAGTGTGAGGAGAAAGGTATGAGTTTTCAATTAGGCACTAATACTCATTGGCAATGTCCTTAGGCACAACTAAATCTCTAGTGGAGACAGGAATTGAGGACAGCAAGATGTTCAGACTCTGAGCATTACTGGCAAAGGGAAGGAAAGAAGTCAGGAACAGCAGAAAGAAATGGGCAGACAGTAAAACTGTGCTTTTAGTCTAATTATCCTCTGAAAGAGATTACACTGTACTCGGTAATTGCATAGATGACTTCCATTCACAGCAAACTTCATCTAATTCTAAATAATTATAAAAGATAGATCACAGCTGCAGTATTAACACACGCATACCCTATCAAGGTATAAGAGGGAGAAGGCCAGAAAAGCAGATAGTACTTCTGTAATACTTCTACACTTGCAATCATTGAAGTTAATCCCCAAGTTCCTTAATCAAAACTCATCAAGAAAACACAGTCAAGGAAATCAGAAGAAATATTGCTTTAATAACTCTTGAGATGGGATTGGAGATTTTTGCAGCACTACATTATTAAAAATGATGGGCAAGTCCTGATCAGCTTCTAATAATATCAAACATAATAATCCACATGGTTTTAGTAGCTACCTTTATCCATTTTAGCTACAAAATCATTGATAACCATAAACTGTCAATCTCAAGCAGGTTTGGAAACCCCATTGAAACAGAAATCAGCTAATTAAGAAGGCAAAATATCAACAGAAAACAGTAAGGAAATATTTTTGACTAGTCCTCAATGGTTTACAGCACAAAAAGAACCCCAAAGTGGAGCACATCATTTGAAAAGCATAACTTGACCAGCAAAGTGATAAGCTTAATCAATAAGACCTTCACTAGACTTCCAGGCAAACAGAATAGCACCTAGGTTAAACAAGCTGTAGCTAAAGTTTAAAATTTTCTTTTCTTTATTGAAGATTTGGTACAAAATTCATTGCAGCCTTCTGCTGTCTCTGCTGTCTGAACCTTTCTATGGTACGTCAGGAGCTAAATCACATACTTTTCAACACAACACTACAAGGAATATTATGATAAATCCATTCTATGTTGGCATTGATGCATTATATTCATGATTTGAAATGATAAAATATCCCTAATGCAACATTTTATTGCTTTCATAAATCAAATTCAAAATGACATTACATTTCTGGTAAGCTACTATGAAAGATCTCACTCTTTTATTAGACAGACCTATTTCTGTGCAAAATATAGTGTACTCCTACTGCAGAACACAAGAAACACTTTTAAAAATTTCCTCAATGCCAGGAGTTTTCATCTGGCCTTTCTGAAGTCTGGCTCATCGGGGCTGTTCCATTTCAAAGCAACAATGATTTGCACTGGTCTGGAACAGCATTTTTTGCACAATGAACTCAACCAAATGACAAACTCATTGTACCATGAAGATGGAGATTTCAAACCCATCGAAATCCAGGCATGTCTGAAAAGCTTAGATTTCAAATACTCGTCTTTTTCAGACAGGCCTCAGAATTAGCCTGGGCTCATTGCAAGATGAAGTTACTCAGCAGAACTACGATGTGAGCTCTTTGTTCTGAAACATGCACAATTAACCTTGCCATCCCACGTATGTGCTGCTTGAGGTGCCTCCATCTGTATTTCCACTGTCATGCCTCGCATATTGTATTTAAATATACATATTTGCTTTATTTGTTAAGAGCAAGGGCGCTAAATGACCCAGTCCTTTTAAAAAACAACTTTTTGGCACTTCTGGGATTAGACACTTATGACAATTGAGTTACATATGAAAGTGGAAAATGGACAGTGGTGACTACACAAGTGGAGCAGAATTCTCCTGAGAACAGACTTTCTTATCAAATTTTATGAAATTTCTGCTTCCAGCTGGATTGGAAGCACAGGTTTTGCTATGTTAAGAGAATCTCCACTTCCAGCCTGGGTAGGAATCAGGGTTTACAGAGAAATGTGGAAATAATTAAACTAGGGGAAAAAGCTACCCATGTTTTAATTTCATGCTTAGGTTCATTCAGAGTTTGAGATGGAGGGATGAGTCATCAGTTCTTATTTTATTCAAACCCAACCCCTGGAGAGCATTAGATTACATGAAGTTACAGCCTGTACCCTGGCAATTAACCAGTTTTGTATATTGGCTGCCATTTTTCTGATCCTTCATCGCTGGGAGTTAGCCGAAAATCCCCCACCCACAAAGCAGCGCCGGTGTTACTTACCCTCAGCAGCCCCTGAGCACAAGGGCCGCGATGCCACCGAGCTGCTGTGGCTTCATCGCCTCAGCAATTAACACCGTGCCGAAATACCCGGCCCTGAGGGGCTCCCAACACTTTCTAGGACATGAAAGACCATGCAGGGCTGTTCGCGAGAGCCGAGGCTTGAGGGTTATTGGTTGTGACAACTTAGAGGAAGCACAGGAATGCTTGATGTCAAAAGAAAGAGCTGCTCCCCCTTCCCCCCCCTTAGCGATGCTGGTACCTCAGGGATAGAGAAAACTGTTGGATGTCGCTTATAACTAAGGATTAACCACAACTTCTGAAGTTCAGACAGTGACCTTTCCTAAAATACATGATTTTCTGACAAAAGCACTTGTAAATTAGAAGGGGCTTGTCCGTGTTCAAAGGTTTGGTAAGGGGGAGACATTGGCTTTTTCCTTTGCTGTATTTCATTAGCTGTATGGAAGACATTTCCTCATTGTAATTCTGAATGGCAGTAAGCACTGTTCCTTGCAGAATTCTCTGCACAGTCTCATCTCTTTTCCTTTCATATGCTCCATATGCTTTAAAATATGTACTGCAATCTGGTATCAGAAAAAAGGAAAACAAGAAAGAGAAAGTCCATTTCAGCATTGAGCCAAAAGCCCCTTCTCCCCTCCGCAAAAAGACAGACAGTATGGCTTTACCTAGAGAAGATGGAATGATATTTTCATAAATTCTTGAAACGCATCATGTCACTTCGCTGCATAATCATACAGTGAGAGCACAAAAGCCACAGAGCCCTCTTGGTCACACAGTGCGTGATCAAACTCCCAGCTCCAGATAAATGAGATGTTAAGACTGTGACTCTGTTGTGGGTGTCCAGTGGCACCCATAAAACAGAAACTCCAAAGCAAACATGAATTTAAAGACTTAGCTCAGCCCAATAGTTGTCTGAGATGATCTAAGGAGCCAACGTGCACTTTCCTGTATACGAGCTACATTCCCTGGCTGTTTGATGAATACCAATCAGCTGCACAGCCACAGGACCATATTTCATTTGAAAGATGGAGCTGTTTGCTGTACTCGCAGAGATGAGGTTTCAATAAATGCAATATATGAGACACGGGTCTTATATATTTTTCTTCTTTGCCTACACCTCAGTTTTTTTACACGTATATGACTAATAACAAAGAAGATTAATTTATTAATGATCAGACTTCTATTTCCATGAGGAGTTACGGTGTCCTCCAATTAGTTGTCTTAACAGGAATGGGAACCCAACAAAGTTAAAGCTTCATTAATAATTCAGACTTATTTTTCATAGTTGATACCAAATCACTTTAGTTATACCTTCCATGTGGCATTCCTTCTAAGCTTTCATTATTTTTATACTCCAGCTGGGCTCATAACTCTGTTCTTCAAGAACATGATTGTGGTTTTAAACCATCGCCCTCAACAGAAACACATTTCTGATGGTGGGTTCTACATATCTTGCACCTCTCTGAGGTTACCAGAGGCTTTCATAGCCTTTATTCCTTATGTTTTAGTAATTTTTAAAAAATAATTCATCACATAGACTCCATGCTTGGTTTGTACCTAACTTCAGGTAAAAAAAGGAAGGGTCTGAGCCCTCCCATCTGTTACACATTTTTTTGTCGTCATCCACAAAATTCAAGACAGCCCTAGACAAGTAAATAGTAAACCCAAGTCTGCCAATGCCTTGGTACATTGCAAGCTTGATTATTTATTATTGTGCCTTGGTTCATTACTATAGCACCAGCACACATTAGGTTTGTTCTTTCCATCCTTCCCTCAGGCTGTTTTGACAGGAGAAAGACTAATCAGTAGTGACTGCTGATGGGCTTCTGCCTCTGCTGGGCCTTAGGACGTTCAGCAGGTACCTGGAAGCAAGCGGGGAGACTCCACCAAGCACTAGGGTGGTCCCATCACTATTTCATTTGCAGCCCCTTCTAGCCAAATATACTCAGTTCCAGCTGTAAGCACTGCTCCTCAGAAAACAGAAGGGATTATGCCAAGATAAATTCTCAGCTATTGGAAGTCTCTCAAAAGTGGAGAGACTGAGGTGCCTTTTTCATTCAGATCTACAGGCTTCAAAAATGCCCTCTAAATTATACCTTGTATGTGCCAGCACACAGGAAATCATCAGATTTAGTAGTGAAAAACAGGATTTCCAAAAGGGGAAACATTTTAATTCATCATTAGAAAATTTTTCGTCAGTTTGCCCAGACCACTTCATAGAATTTATGAGCACTTCATATCCATCAACACTCATTTAACTGCCAGCCTTAGACAGGCTTTTCATCTTACAGACCATTAGACCTCTGCAGTGAAGCACAAGCCTGATTTGACCCATGCGCATATTGTTCTTTTTATTTTTTTTTTCCCCTTCTCTCTTTTCACTCTCCTCCTCCAGCAGAGTTGAGAGAAAAGTGCTTTGGGCACTTTTTACAAGGGCCTCAGCTTCAAAGAGTTCAAGGCCTGGCTACATCTTACCAATCTTCAGACATTGACAAGTTAGACATCTCATCTAGGCTTGGCAGTGAGCCTAAGCTCCCTCTGCATTCCAAAAAAAGAGAAATAGGTACATTGGAAGGATAATTCATCTTGCCCCAAGACAAGTAGATGGATCGCCCTGTGGAGACTTAAACTTCTCTGCGTAGCCTACAGAGAGAACCCAAACCCAGCTTAGCCAGGCCACCTTGCCTCTGGGTGGCAGCTGGGTGAGCTGGAGTCAACAGTCAACTGCTTCTATGAAGATACGTGCACTGGGTTGCACACACAGCTCCAGCCACTGGGCACAAATCAAGCTGTACATCCACTGAATCTCTGGTCCCAAAACCCACAATCACCTTAATGTATGTGCTCATTTCAGGAAATAATTGTAAATCTTTCTTCATGATATGGCACCCGAGGCATAGTTTAAAGAGTGCTTTTGAAAAAAATCTAACTCCCTCTGGCAAGAGATAAGAGAGAGGATTACCTGGTGTGCTCCCTGCTAGTCAAGGAAGTAACTAGTCATTCATCTTGGCAATTGAATGGGACAAAAAAAGTTCCACATACGTAATTATTAGAAAAATAATTCTGCAGCTAAACTCTTGAAAGAAAGTTTTTTTAAAAAGAGACAGAGGCAAGTGAAGGCACTCAGACACACAAGAAATGTATGAGAAGCCCGTGAGGTTTTGGGTCTCATAAGAAGTTTTGTTGTTTTAATTAGAAGATTGGAGTTTTTTTAAATTGCCTGCCCATAACCACATTTCTAAATTTTAAAATACCATGTAATCTAAAGCCAAGCAGGACCAATAATTAGCATTAATAGAATAAAACTGATTACATCCAGATGACCATCAATATAATGAAGTTTACAAATGACAGGAGCCTGAACAACCCACCAGGTGAGATCACTCACTTGGTAGCCCAGATTCACGAACAGCAGTCTTCACTTGAACAAGAAGCAGATGAGAAAACAACCACGTATTTCAGAGTTAGAAGTTGGATTTACAATTAGAACAAAACAAAACCAAAGGAGATTGAACATTGAGGGCTGCTGAATGAGTCATATGTCAAAAAGACTCCAATCAAGGAAGGGTGTAGGATGGAATTCAGCATGCTGATTCCAGCATCTTTAGTGTTATAAACAATTTCCACTGCTGCTAGATATTCAAAGATGGTCTATAAATCTAAAAAAACCCAAAGGCTGCTCATAAGTTTCTTCTTAATGTAGAGTGGTCTAAATTCACCTCTCCTAGAACCATACCATTCCATCTGCCCAACAGAATTGGATAAATCAGTATAGCTTTGATGATGCTTCATCTGCATAATCACCCCTGTATAGGTTGATAACTCCTAGGGCAGGAATTGAATTCTTTATAAATCTCTTAAAAAGCTCAGCAAGTAAAATATTAAATACTATATTAATCACAGTCATTATCTGACAGCACTAGACCCATTACATGGTATACCACAGGGCCAGTGGGCAGGATATTTCAAATTAGTCAATGCTATGGCTTTTTGTTACTATGATTAATGACATTTGCATGCTGCAGAAGGATCCAGTTCAGCTCCCACTGTGTCACATTCATTTCTCCAATAAAAATTGAACATGTTGCCAAACCCTGTCCCATGGTCCTCTCTTAGTCTTTTCTTCAGGCAAAATTCCAGTAAATGCCAACGGAGACTTTCTCTGACTAAGCACTTAATTCTCTGACCTTTTAATGTTATGCATGAGAATTATGTTAGTAATACAGCTTACTATTGACACTTTTCAACACACATTCTATGTAAAGTTCTGCTACATGTCTTAGTATGAATTCAGCAACAAGTAGTATGAACTAGCAGGTGAGGTTCCTAGTGGGGAACTCTGATCATTAACATTTTAGTTGCACTGACTCATTCGTTGGCTTTTGACCAGCCACTTGAACAGCCTTTGCCTCAGTTTCTCTACCTGTGCCACATGGGACGGGAGGCAATGAAAGAATTAGCTTGTCTGTAGAGAGGCTTATAAAGTATAAAATAAATAAGCGGCATAGAACCTGGTCAGGAATAAGCAGTAAATATACATTGGGCATTTCAGATTCCCAGCTGGTTCTCATCCCCAACTAGAGCAAGTCTAGTTATAGCTTGGCTCCGACTCATCAAGAAGTGGACCCTCAAGAAACAGAGAAGCAACTTAAGACCATGTGCCTGCAGCGCAAGCTGCATTCACTCCAATTCATCCCACCCAGCATTCAGACACTGCACTTACAGAGATGTGATGGGTTTTGTCTTGCTTAGAGCAAGGACTGATCTCATGATCTTTCAAGCAAGAAGAGGATCTTTGTCTGGATCTGAACAAAGAAGCTCTGGGGAGTGTCATTACAGCTTACTCATACCCACTCAGGGAGGTTCAGCTGGGACAAACAGTGAAGAACAGGCTGTAGGGACACAGGGACTGAAAGAGTACAAATGCTAGCAGGAGGGACTTCATCAAGAAGAGAGGAAAATTAGAAGGCATCCTTTTACCTCTTACAAGAGAAACAGTGAAATGCTCCTTGAATGGAGCGTATGTATGAAAGGAAGGCAAGTTTCTAGTGCTATAAATATATATAAAAATATATATTTATATATATAAAACCTAGCTGCACACAAATACAAACACAGTCACAAGCTGAGGAGTCAACAACAACTTATTTTTGGCAGAAAAGATGGCAAATAGTGCAGGAGGAGAGTTAACGTCAGAGCAATATTGCCTCTGTTTCCCAACAGCCTTATAAATACATATAAAGTATTCCCCCAGCTTTTAGCTGCTTCACAAGTTCTTACAATTATTGCCTTTAAAAGCAAATTTTGGGTTTCATCTTCAAAGTGAATGAGGGAAGAAAACCAAATATGTCAACGACATAAAGAGACAGGATCCATTAGAATTTCAATCGAAAGCCCAGGTATGTCCCAGATAGGACTCTCAAAGAAAAAAAAAAGCAAAACAAAAAGCCAAAAGAACCACCAAAAAAAACCAAAAAAGAAAAGAAACAGAGTTTTAGAAAGCAATTCTGCAATGACAGCCACCTCACTAATGCATTAATGGGATCATCACAGGCTACAGTGAGACCTGGAGTATGGCAGCGTCTCAGTTTGGGTGACGTTTGCTTTTTCCAAGTCAGGAGGAGTTGACACGGTCCCTTCTCACCTCATCTCTGCTCCTCTTCCTTGCTCACCATGTACAACCATCTTGTAAACCAGGGAGGTTTTAGTGAGTAAACCACTCAAGACAAAAACCACTTCAGACGAAATCTTTTCCAAAGCCTAAGGTGCCAAAGAATTAACTTGTTTTATCCAAAGCACTAGGTGTCAGTGCTTTCTAGTGTGATTAGCTCTGATTACTGTGGCTGACTGACCCAGCTGCATACAAATACACACGGTCACAAGCTGAGGAGGCAAAAGCAGCTTCTTTTTTTGTCAGAAAAGCTGGCAAATCATACAGGAGGATGAGAGAGAGTTAACATCAGAGTAGTATTGCCTCTGTTTCCCAACAGCCTTAGGAATCCAGAAGTATTCAAGCATGAAAAAAAAGACAGCTAGAAATTCCATAGTCTCAGTCTTAATCTGAGAAGAAAAAGGTATTAATTAAAATATATCTACAAAAACCCACAAAAAGCTGCATTTTAGAAGCAGAGACCTTTAATTATGCTGTTGAGAAGAGCCAGGCAGACAGAACACATGAAAAGAGGGGTTAAAACTACAGGCTGAGAAAAAAGATTGCAGTGGTCCAGTGCCTGGCTGACTCAGTGACTTGGCTAAGTCACTTAGTCTCAGTAAAATGAGAATCATGTTTAGCTGTCTTAGAGGAATACTGTCAATATTTTCAAAGCACATCACAGAAGGTAACATAGAAGGATTCCCACAAGAATAAAAGTAGCAGTATTCAATTCTCTATCACTATTAATACCATAATTCCTGTTCCTAACAGGCTAGTACATTATTTTTTTTCTGTACCAAAGGTTCCAAATTCCATAACGCGAGAGAATCCTCAGAACAAAATGAAGGCTTTAAGAACGATGGCCTGTTAATCCAATCATTTAATCAGCTCAGCAGAAGAGCAGCAAAAAAGGAGAACAAGAAGCTGAGAAAGAATGAAGACATGGAGAAAAAGAAAAAGGACTCACACCTTGATTGTGGCTTTTACTTCTGAGCTTAGAAAACAGCTGGCTTCCGTGTGTCCTAATCCCTGGCCTTTTTAAAAGCAAATGTCACCACTGATGCCTGACTGCAGATGACGGCTGCGCTCCACGAAGAGGA
>JAOXNO010000005.1:8522227-8535204 GCA_028565335.1 Limnodromus scolopaceus
TAATCCCTGGCCTTTTTAAAAGCAAATGTCACCACTGATGCCTGACTGCAGATGACGGCTGCGCTCCACGAAGAGGACAGCTCTAATGATTACAAGAAACTAGCCACTTTGAAGGATAATTTGTGGTGGCTTTTGATGGGGTTTAGCTGCTCTCACAGTTGTGTTTCTGGGCCTTTTGAGGCTTCCCGTTGAATACGAATTTTAAATGCTACATAGTAGAGGTACAGCCCTCTCCAGCCTACATGAAAGCTGGCAATTACACAGCTGCAGACAACATAAAAAGCCTTTTAAAAAAAAATAAAAAATTAGGCATGTACTTTAATAACACCTCTGCCTTCTTTCTGCGTCGCACACCAGGTGCTGTTTGAAAGGTTCTGCTCCTGCAGGGCAGAGCTCGGGAACAGCGAGGGGCTCCGACCCCTCGCTCCCCAGCGATCCTGCTCAGGATGTCACCGGGTGAGACGAGTGTGCCAGGGCTGTTCCCCATCCCCAGCACACGCTGCCTCCTGACACTCCTCTTCTCCAAGAAATCTAATTATCAAAAGACAGAGCTGCAGGGGACCTATGAATCGTGTACATGTTCTTGCAGCACTTAACAACTGCTGTGCAGTTCCTGTTAATTAATGCTCATGATTTGCATTTGCATTGGGCCTAACTTGATTACACACTTTGTTCCATCATCAGGGGACTGTGTAATTCCCTGGCTCAATTGCAGAGAGGGGTGTATTACAGACCATTGATCAGGATGAGATAATTCAGGTGCAGCGTGGCACTTCGTGTCAGGCCAGAGACAAATGACCTTGGTTACCCTGTGCCATGCCTCTTTCCAGCAGTACATACTGCACCTAAAAACTTACAGTTTCTGATTTTTTTTTTCCTTTTTCCCCCCACTTCTGCCCTCTAAACGCACACGTTCCCTCTTCTTACCAAGTGTGCTTACAGCTGCATACATGAAATAGGAATAAAAAACACTGAGAGTGCTAGTGAAGGGTATTTATCCTAACAGCCTTTCAAGACCTCTGTGCATAAACCTACAAAAGCAAGGAGAACTTTATGCTTTATTGCAGCTCTGGCCCAAGGAGTTAATAATGCATCCACGTGCCTGCTCTGCAGCTGGAGAAAACAAGGCCAAGGAGACAGGGCCAACACACCCCAACGTCATCGCCTTTCGTCAGTGTGAGCTGTGAACACACATTCTGACATTCACAGAGAGTCTCTGGCAGGTTTAGAAGAAAACAGTCTGATTCTTCCCACCCCCTGCCCTGGAGTCCCTCAGGACCAAAAGACTCATATCAACACTTTGCTGCAGCATGAACTTCTTCAGCTTTGCAGTCAGTTGGAGGCAACACCTTTTCCCAGGCCAATCCTAATCTCGTCTCCACTTCCTTCTGTATGTCATCACTCAATCTGCATGACATCACCAGTCACACTGCAGACAATAAATTTCATTTTTAATTCTATTTGCTGTTGTCATTTTTCTGCTGAATTTCTAAAATTTCTTGGCAGTAACACTATTGCTGTCAGGCTATTCTTAATGTGACGTAAGCTCTTCTTAAAATGAAAATTCAGACATCAGAAAAGATGGACCACAAATCAAATCTCAGTGCTGAATTTTCTTTCAAACAAAAATTACATTAATTACATTTTGAAGAACACATTTTGATGTGTTTTTTATGAAGGATGGGAATAGTTCATACCTATGCCTATATATAGGCCCTTAAAAACATCCCCATGCTATTGTCTGCATTCATGTAGCTCTGTGGAGGAATGTTCATTCTTCCCAAGGTAAGTTATCTTTATGGTACCACGGTACCATAAATTCTGGCATCAGTGCTAGAATATTTACAACTTTACAGATCAGTTATCTCTGCACTGAGATGCGTTGCATGGTGCAGATTTATCCTTGGAGAACTAAATCCCTATTGATTGTCCAATGGGGGGTACCAAGCAGCTATTCTCCTTGGGGCCTGTTGACCTTCCCATCTTTGTACGTTATCTATAATATGACCTTTCCCATAAGGTAAGTAAGCATATCTCCAAATATCTTTTTCTGCTTACTTGTTAGACTTCTCAGCAAGGCATCTGGTTATCAAACATTGAAGCTTAGTCTGTATTTCAGGCAGACTTCATTAAAAAATAACAAATACTGACTAAATAAGCAAGTTATTTCCTATGGTTAAGTTCTGCTTCAGAGTCATTTCAGTGATGTCTTCCATAACCCCAGCTTGCCATTCACTGCATCATTTGGCAGAATCAGATACCTCTGACTGTTCAGTTTGAAATCAGAAGCACAATAAAATAGGAATTAATTTTAATATTTTACAGAGGTCCACACAATTAGACAGCCACTATTTTTGAGTCAAATATTTTCTTTCCCTTTATCCTTTTCCACTTGACTGAGAATCTTTAAGTTGCTTAGCTCTTCAGTGCTGGCCCTCGCTTTACCCTTTAACAGCAGTGTATTTGCTTCTGCTCAGTTTGGAAGGATAGTTTTAACTGATTAACTCAGACATGCTCCAGAAAGACTTTCTTTTAATTTAATTTTTAAACGAAGAACATCATGTTCACATTAGGAGCAGCAATAAGGAAAAAAAAAAAATAATTTCTCAATTATTATTAAAAAAACCCAGAATTTCAATTAAATTCATGACCAGTAACAGGAAGGGTAAGAGGATCCAATTACAGCAACTCTTACTTCCATCAGATGCTGCATGGGAATAAAGATGATCACATGTATGAGGAAAATTTGCAATATGAGATCCCACATTAAGATGTTGGCTCTGAACTTCTGCAGCAAGAAGCTTTGATTTCCTGCCACTTTCACTGACAAGCAATGCACTTCTCTAACTTCCACAAAATCAGTATTTATCAACAAAGTTTCCTTTGGGTTAATAGATGTAAAGAACCCATTACAGGTCCCTTGTTCTATATACTCCCAGGGTGCACTAAAGATTTGTGAATTTGCTATCAGCTAAGCTAGACTGTGATAAGTGGGAGCAGAATTGTGCCAGCCACTCTATCAACTGAATTTTCAAGACAGAAAAAAAAAAAAACCCAACCTAGAAAATATATATATGCTGTTCAATAAGATGAGAGATTGGGAAAATTCTTGGCTCTCAGAACAGCTGCTGTTGTGAGGAGAAAAAGGATGTGTGTGTCCAGTGTTCCTTGCTTCCAAAAAAGTACAAAATAAATCTTTCCCTTTCATATTTGTCTCATTGCAGGGATACCATCTCACTACCACAGAATTGCTGCCACGATTTGTGAATGACATCTGAATTGAAAGCCTTTGCCCATTGCAGAAGGGGAATGCATGCAGCACCATGTAATCACGGCTGTGCAGTGATATTTACTTTAATATCCTACCCAGACAAGCAGAAAAGGCCAAACAAAAAGGGCTCCTACAAAATGAAAGGGGTGAAGTTTAAGAGGTTACAGCTCAAGAACCAGCTGCAGTATAAATTTGTAAGGCCAGTTTTCTGCAATGTGCACCTTCATATTGTCACATACACTCTTATGAATTGGAAAGGGTATACTCCACACTTGCAAATCACCACATCACCTGGAAAACATTGAAAAAACTCTTTCTAGAGTTAAAATATACCATTCCAAGAAATTGGGGAAACAGAAGGTTTTAATCTACCTTTGCAAAAGCTCACTGTTGCACTGCTGGGCAGCTCAGCATATATTCCAGTTTAGCCAGCTTACGTATCATAAATGAGCTAAGAAACAACTTAGAAGGATCAATCTTCAACACTATTTTCTCCCCATTTAATGTAATTCATCTAGATTTACCAGCTTTCTAGTGGAAACACTGGATCCACAGAAAAGGTCAGAGTTAGCTGTAAAAATAACAGCTGGGTAACGTAAGTCCAGTTCTAGAATCTTTGCCTTAAGTGGGGACAAGTTGGGACTGCATTATCACCCACTGCTCCAGCCTTCTTTCTTTGCTAGTGTTTCCCCACCACCACCAATGAGACCCTGGAGGAGAAGGGCTGACTGACCTGAACATGTTGTCATGAGCCTGTCTGAGAGCACAGTTTGTAACGGCAGCCCACAGCGCTCCCACGCAGGCTGCCTATTTGTTCGTGGAGTTTAATTGATAAGCAAATGTCAGGTTTGTTTGGTTTTTAATTATTTCCCTGTTCAAGCCATCATAAAGTTCTGGAACAGAGGAGACAGCAGCTCTTAGGAAAAGAAAAGGGCAGCTTCATATCGGTGTGATAAATTTACTGCAAACAACGCATGTGTTTGAAATAAGTGATCTCTCTAGAGGGTCTAAGAGTGTCTTTCCTGAAAACAAGTAGGAAAACACATTTGATGAGTTGTTAAGTTCCTTTCAGTTCAGAGCAATGGAAGAGTTGAAGACATCAGTGCAAATATTTCTACGTCCATGTCTGGATCCAAACACGATTTGAGTGATGAATGATTTCAGCCAAATGCAAAGATAATACCCTTCAAACCTTAAAGAATTAAAAGTCTCTAAGTCTGTGCTGCATGGGAAAACAAAGTGTACACAGTTAACTGAAAGTGCAGCAAAATGTGAGGAGACAGACGGTTCCTCTGGCTGCTCTCCTCCGTTCTGTGATTATAGATTGCTAATCTTGAGCCCCAGAACGATGCTTATTTGTACAAAGTGCTTTCCATCCAGAAGGTCTCAGGGTATCTGGGAAACTTCACCAAGTTACTGCAAGCACAGATATAGCCGAAGGGTCGCTACTGGTGAGCCAGGCTATTCCCTGCTCACAGATGTTTTATCTTTGTCTCTTCTATAATATATGTATTACAAAAACGAGGAAACTCCATGAGCATATCACAGTTGCAGATAATGAGTCTTTTTGTTACAGACTTCACCATTTACACTGACAGGCGTAAATACTCATCATCCTAAGTGGAAGAGGGCTATAAAGACAATGAAGTCTCTCCTCTCCAGCCCCTGGCAGAGACAAGGCTTCCCTGTGTTCTTATCTGTGCAGGGGAGCCTTACAAAACACCATTCTGGGATGTGCAGAGAAATGCGAGACAGTTCATGCAAAGAAGAAAGCTGCAAGGCTGCCTGGGCAGAAGTACACAGCCAGCCCAGCTTGAGCCTGGGACGTCACATTACAGGAAAAACACATAAGGGTTAGGTGCTGTCTAAAGTCCATCACTATTTTATCTTAACTTCTTGCAGAAAGCCAATTCCTCCTGGGGCATAAATCAGCAAAAACCTCTAGTACAAAATGAGAAGTATAAAACCCCTTATTTTCGCTAACTAGGCCTGCCAAAAAAGTCAATGTTTTTAATAAAGGGAACCCCTCTAAACCCGATTGCTTACTTATGCTGCTGCTCTA
The DNA here is from genome assembly GCA_028565335.1 of Limnodromus scolopaceus. Classification (NCBI taxonomy): domain Eukaryota; kingdom Metazoa; phylum Chordata; class Aves; order Charadriiformes; family Scolopacidae; genus Limnodromus; species Limnodromus scolopaceus. The sequence continues at coordinate 8,527,561 of JAOXNO010000005.1, forward strand.
CTGAATCTAGGAGTTTCTACACAAGAAGTCAGACAAGCCTGATAGAATTTTCTGAAGTATTTAAAGGAAAGCTATTCAATTCCCAGGTGCTAAAATAGCATCACTATTAAAGTCTAAATGCTAGAACACCGAGAATAAACTCTTTCTGCAGGAAAACATAAGAGAATATTAACTAGACAGAATTGGTTCACACTGGAATTTTACCACATTAAGATTGATGCCCTGCGCAAAAACAACCAACCAGCCAACCATCCCCATGCAGGGCCTTCATCTGCAGGGGCCACACTGGATTTTCTACACTGACACAGATATTATGGATGAATTTCTTTTTGATGCGGTACATTCTGAGTGGTACATTTTGAATGTTGCATTTCCAACATGATGGAAATTTTTATTCAAACTATTCATAAACAAGCCCAGCAACTTTCTGAGAATCTGGCTACACTGAAATAATAGTACAGTTATATTTAATTTATGATGAAAGTCAAAAAAAAAACCCACTTTCTCTCCTTGAATTTCCAGTACTTTTGTACTTGCTGTAAGCCATTCCAGAGAGTGACAAGGCTTATTTTCTCTTTTTTTGTTTTCAAAAAGTAACATAGCCAGTAAACTAAACTCTGGTATGAAATCTCATCCAGTCTGTGACAGCAGTGACACCTCAGCCCTGACTGAAAGAGAAAAGTCATTGACCACAAAAACAAAGAACATTTTTTTTCCAAAAGGAAATAATTTTTTTCTTCATAAGTCACTTATATAAAAAAATAGAAGAAAATTATTAATATCGTTTGACCCAAAATGAACACACGCAGCTACAAGACTTCAGTGAAATTTAAAGCATCAATCAGAGGCTTTTACCTTCAGCCTACTGATAGCTGAGCATAAGCAACATGAATAAAAGTGCTCAACATTGTTCCTGTCCTCATTTTAACTCAGGCACAGACTACTAGAGATATACGTGTCTTCAGAAACATTTTTTTTTAATGTACAAACAGACTTCACAGTAAAACATCTAGTTCCATTTTTTTAATATTTTAAAATGGATTTTAGACAAGTAATGCCAAAGCCCAATTATTGACCTGAGGAAGTTTTCCCAATGCTGCTAGGACTCAGAAAATAAAGTAAATAGCTGGATAAATGAGAGTGAGAAATCAACAGTGGAAAGAAAGGGAGATAGCAAAAAACCATTACCCAACGGAAGATAGCTAGAGAGCTCAGTATTTTTATCAGTGTTTGACTAATGGAACTTCAAAATTGGGCAAAGTAGGAAGGGAAAAAGGTCAAGGCCAAACACCAACACTGAAAAGGATGCTTGTGAAAAAACACTGAGCTGTCAAACACCAGTTATAGCTCCCAGCCACTTTGAAACGACTGAACTGATGCACACTTTGCTGCTCTTAGAGCCACACTTCACCCAGTTCCTATTTAAAATTAATATAAATCCTCATATTGTGCTTTGAGGTACAAAACATACATCTGGGTTTTAGTCTCGTCTCCAAGAACGGACAACACTTACGATTGATTAAGTGACTTGCTGGTTTTTATGTCACATATCCACACCGACCATCAGGGAAGCAATAGCAGGGGACAACAGTGATGAGGCGTCTCCTCGGGAGCCTGGGTACCACTGAGAGAGGCAGAGGGAAGCAGAACAAATAAAGGTTTTGGCTTGGAGGGTGACTTTTGCAAGTGAGAAACCAGATTTTGAGTTCTTAAAACTGTTTCTTAATTCCTCAGTTCTGAAGTCAAACAATTGAATACTTCATACTTCCACAGGACTAACTTGGTCCAACCCATTCTATTCCTCTTCTCGTCTAACCCCTCTCCCATAGTTTCAGCAGTTGCGGTGGAGGCAACCTGCCCTCTGCAGCTGCCACTGCCGAGGGAGACTGCTTCCCACTCCCTGTCTCATTTCTAATACTCAAACAAAAGTACCTTTCTCCTTTGAACACCTCTTTCCCCTTTCTTCTAAGTATACCTTTCATTAATAGTAAAATAAATATTTAAGAAAATGCTTGTCTTAAATATATTCTTAACTATAGCAGTATTAGAATTAAAAAACAGCCAGCTCACTCATCAGTATTTCTAGTTTTTTAAAAATGGACAGAACTACACCTCACACCCCACCTGGTAAACAGCAACTGTACCCTTTAGGAACACAAATCTTTTGCTAAATGGCAAAAACTGTCTCTATGTCAGTAGAGATAGACTGCAGATGGTTGTCACCTGCCACCAGGGCCAGCCCTGAGACCTTCCGCACCCACGGAGGCAGGGGACCACCCCAGAGGACTGTGCCTGTTCCACAGCCTTTGAGATCTGGTCCTTAACCAGCAGAGCCAGCGGTGGCTTAAAGGCCTCATAAGCAGCACAGCAGCAAACATAGCACTGAATTTTAAACCAGATAAATCTGTGTGCTGTGATAACATTGCTAAATCACCTCTTAAGCACTACTGTTCCTCTTCTGGGCTCTCCATCCCTAAATTGATATGACTGGGGAGCCTCGGATGCTTCCAAAATGCTTTGATTGTCTTTAGTTTTCCCTTTTCTTCCCTCACAGAGCTTTTCCCTCTTACTGAGTCAATAGAGTAATGAGAAGACTGTTCTTAGGTTTTGAAGCTGAGTGAGTAAATGACATTCCTATTCATTATTTATCTGCTTTGAAATTCTCATGAATACCACCAGTGACAATCACCTAATTTCTATCAATTTATTTCTAGATCACCATCGCATACAAAGTGTACTGTAGGTAGCAGCTCAATCTAATATTTATGAAGAGATATTTTTTTTTCTAATGAATATATAGAGGCTCAGTGTAGTTACAACCAGAGCTATGCTTTGAAATCCCAAACTGGGGACACACTGAATAAAAATGCATCTCAGTTTGCTTTAGCTTAAACAATTGCTTGAAAACTTCATAATCTTTCAAAAAAGCATATAGCAGATATAGTCACATTCTGTTATAGAGAATTAGATCTACACAAAAGGTTATGCCATCGAGTAAGTTCTGCTGTTTCTATTCAGCAGTGTAGTGGTGCACCAGCCACTGCTGTCAGCATCCATCTGGGATGAGATAACAGCAACCTGTCCAACAACCACAGGCAGAGATTTTAGAGATGACTGCAAAGAGTTTAAGCCCATGCACAGCTGAGCAGTCGGGTCAGGGCAGGAGGCTCATATCAGCTTAGCACAGCAAAAAGTTGGGCAACTGTCACCTTGACTGTCTGGGAGACCTTCAAGGCAACCCTGAGGCAGAGCTTGCTGAGCAGCCCGTGCTGGTGATGCCAAATGCGTGAATGGTGTCAGACCTCTGATTGGATTAAACTTTACTGGGAAGCTTTTCTGTGTTGAACCATGTGGCTTTTCACCTGCTGCTCTCAAAACATTGCAATTAGAGGGTGTCCATTGACAGTGTCAAAAATAGCCTGGGGAATTTATGCACTTCAGGATTTTAATACTTCCAGTAGAACGTAAGGAAGCCAGTGCCCTCCATGCTGCGTTTTGTTAGACATCCTGGGTAAATCCATCATATTCAGCAGGTTTTAGACTATAGAACTTCATCTTTTTCATGTCCTATTTTATTGGACTTTGGTATAGGTGATTGAAGAAATACGTACAATTTGGGATGTCTTGATAAAATAAAGGGCAGTAACTAAAACTGATGCATTTTAGACTGCAATTACTGATAAAGGATGATAATGAGCTTTTTTGTACAGTTAACGTTTGGAAAAATGAAAAAATGGTCCAAAGCTAAATGACTAGCAGCATTTAATGATTGTCGTAAGAACAAGCTATAGGTTTTGCTCAAAGACTAGAAATTGTATATGACTGAAGATTAAAAAAAACAGATTATACTTCTTACTACAGCCTCTGCCAATGTCTGTATAATCCATAATTTTTTCAGATTTTAAGAATTATTACAGATCTTCTGTAGAAGGTTGGAGGTCACAGTGCACTTTCATTGAAGTGTTGAACAAAAGCAGCTCAGCCGTTCCTCCAGTGGACACATTAGAATTGTTTGTTTGCATTGAATGAATTTTTAGTGACTCCCGTGAAGTTCTGTTCCAGCCACCTCCTTTTGCCAGTTGCAGGGTTAGTCCAAAACAGCCTCTAGATCTCCAGTGGGAGCCCAGGGTACCTCCATACACTGGCTCATGTTGGAAAGAAACCTAAAAGCTTGCTTTTAGTTTTGGGTAAGGGACAAAGCTGGGACTTTCAAAACCTGGTGAATATCCCAGGAAGTTTTGACTTGCAGCCTTTGATACAAACCACCATTCAGTGATCTAACGACACCATCAATCCAAAAAACACCTTATTTATCTTCTGAGTCTGTACAGCGAAAGGAATCTTATTAAGACAGGTGACTAAAAGATTTCAGGCCAGCTTATACTGCAAATGTGCAAGATGATTTATGAGATTTTAATGCTATCGAATTTGAACTCTCATTCAACCTCAGACTTGAAGCAAAAGCTGATGTATATCTGAGTGCTGACAGCTCTCTTCTACAAGATATCTGCTCCCTACACTGTCCCACTTATTCCCTAACCCAGTTTAACCAGCAGTGATCAACAGCAGACCCAGGCAGTTGTGAGTTATTTTCCTCCAAATCTGAGAAACTTTATTCTGACTCAGGCTGATCTTCATTCCAAAATAGGGAAGAGGAAAGCAGCCAAGCTGAGGGGAGGAGGAGGAGGAAAGGGAGGAGGAGGCAGCTGCTCTGCTTTTGGAAAGAAGAGCAAAAGGAAGCTGAGATGTCACCGAGTCCCAGGCAGAAGCAGTATCTCTTTTTCATGTTTTCTTCCCCATTGAATTAATGGTCACACAGGCCTTGGGATAGCAGTGGAGCAGAAAGAATGGGCACAGCATTAATTTGGCATGAATGCATAAGCAGCGAATAATTACACTAAAGATTTTTTTTTTGGCATGCAAAGCCACCACCCATGAAGAGGATGATCAAAAATCCTGGTGATGAGCATAGAAAAAGATCTAAAGGGGAAATTTCCACCCTAAGAAAGCCCCAGTTTGTGTCCAGATCAAACAGAAGGGACACTGCAGTCCTTATTTGATGATTTGCTCTTTTCTCTCCCCCTCTGAGCACATTACAAGAGTAAATCCTCCCTCTCTCAGAGTCATTTGTATAAGAAAATAGATGTGCCCAGCTCTGCAGTCACTCAGTGTTAAAACCTCAGGCTGCTGCGAGCTGGCTCTCTGCCTGGATGTAATCTGGTAGCTATTAGCAAGAGAAATGAAGTAGAAAATATCCATAATAAGCACATGACTGAAAATAAAGTCTAAAAAGGAGAATCCATCCCAATGGGAAGGCAGCCACAAAACACTGCATGTGCTCCTTAAAAACCCTGGAGAAGGCATCCCGCTTACTTTCTTGAGTTCTCCTGTGTTCAGGATAATGTTAGGAAAACAGTGCAAAGGTTTGCACTTTGGCTCTCTTTTCGTTCATAGCTGCCACTCATTCTCCTCCTCGTGCCTAAATGGATGTCAGCCAGGCCCCTTGCAAAACCCTTTAAGGATTTGCAACACACTTTTCTTGTCTAAATGCCAAAGCTAGTGCCTACTTCCAGCATTGGCTTCCTTTGGACACCAGTTCTTCCAGGGACCGAGTGCTCTCCCTCTTTACAGAGCTACTTTATTGCACATTAAATGACATGGAAGGGTCACTCTTGTGCCCTTTCTGCCTGTGGGACCACGCGAAGGGTTTGCAAGGCAGCTGAGACCTTCCTTTCAAGGGCCATGTTGTTCTCCCCAAACTTCCAGACATTTGTGCTTGTAGGTCTGGCGGTCCCAGGGTCAGCACCCACACGGGTGTGATTGCGGCTGCATTTGGGGCCAGCGTCTTCCAGAAGGATGGGTGGTAGAAAGCAACTATACAAAGGGAAAGAAAGCAACTGTACAAAGGAAAAGAAAATGAAGGAAGGGCTACCGGAAAGAAAATACCTGAGCGGAGTGCAGCGTCAAGAAGGCCAGCATCGAGTTGAAGGAGCACAGAGAAATGTCATATCAGATCTTTGAACTGGTGGCAGAAGGAGAGACCATGATAAGAAGCTAGAGAAGGATTCAAGTGTGAATGTAAACAAATGCCACTCACAGGGCACGCCAGATATCCAGCAGGAGCCCTGCCCAAAGGCACAAAACTGCCAGGTTGAAGTGTCTGACCCTAACGTTCCCTATGGCCAGGAGGGATGCGGGGAAGCAGGAGGTGCAGCACAGGGAGGACGGTGCCTTCCCTACACTGCCCCACAAAACTGGAGCTTTGTTGCCATAACAACCATAAGAAAGGTCCATAAATAGAACATCATCTGCCAGCAAGATATCATATTGGCAGAGAAGATTTAACTCCAGCTTCTTACAACGCACCTGCTCCTTAAATATATATACACATATATATAACACTCAGAATATGTATAAATCAATACATATATATTTATAAAAGAACTATAGTTAGAGGCACGTACAAATGTGTGACTAATCAGACTAATCAAGCTATGAGGATGACCACTCGAGTTTTGTGGCAACCATGGAAAGAAAGCTCAGGTGTTCTGTGCTAAAGAAGAAATTTTTTAAAAGCTATGTGGCCTGCCTGAGTCCTGCCAACTCTGTCTGAAGAGAACATGCCAGAACTTCTTGCTTTCTCTCTTGTTCAAGTATCAAAAAAGGAGGAGAGGAAGGGTTGTCTTACTTATTTGTAAACACACACACAAAAAAAATAATCAGACCAGTCAGATAAGAAAGCGATTTCTCTAGCAGGAGAGTAGCAGGGGATTCTCCACAGAACACCCAGACACAAACAGAATTGTTCTTCCTCAGATTGCAGCAGGGTGCAAGGGACCTTTACCACATCTTTCGGTGAATATCAGCATCTTAAACCTTCTGTGACAACTCGGGGTTTTAGACAAAAACAAGTATTACACAAATTGCATTACTATTATTGTCTAAATTTTTTTTTTAAATTTTTTACTTTTGCACTTCAGTTGTCACAGCAGCAAGGCACTCTTTTCAACTACACTCCACCGATAATCATAATAGCTACATCCAGTCCTTGCCATCGGGGGTCCCAGAAAGGAAGTGAACACTGTAATTCAAACCCCTTCCAACATAAACGTCAGTCATTGTTTTCAAATATTACATACTGCCAGCAATAATAATACCTCTGCCTTCCACCACCCAGAGTAAGTCACACAACCAGAGCTCCCTGTAGCCCCTTCACTTGAGACATGCACACTCCAGAGGCAGCAAAATAACCTACACCATCACCAAATCACTTTATATGTAATTAACCCCATCCATCCGTCCTCTCGTGCTCCCAGCCCCACAAGAGCATCACTTCAGAAACCTCCATGTAACATCCAGCTACCCCACAATCTATAGTAAGGGGGGATGATAAAGTGCCCAATGTTAGCGACAGGGGTGGCAGACACGGCGCACAACTCGTCCGAGGCACATCAGAAGCCTGTGGCAGTCGGGGCTCTGCGAGGATCCAGTCCTGGGACTGGTGCCCTGGGAAGGAAACCCTACGCGCAGTGGTTTGCAAATCTGGGACGGCGACAGCTTGTTAAAGGATGGTGCCAGCTTTCATAATCAAGAAACCGGCAATGAAAACAGATTTATATAAAAAATTCAGGGGAAAATGGATAA
>JAOXNO010000005.1:8535304-8569730 GCA_028565335.1 Limnodromus scolopaceus
TTTCTCTCACAAATGTAAAACCACCTCTTGGACAGCAAGGTCCTCCATTACTATGATTTATTGAGGAGACAAGTGTCACAACCCAGACAATACAGAGGAGGAAACTGTGGCATAGAGACACGGCATGTCTGAAGGAAGGTCACCCTGTGACAAAGTCATGAACAATACCCAGGCCTGTTGACCACAACGCCATGTTTTACCCACTAGTTCATGTTGCTTACCAGCAAAACCCATCTCCTAACTGGGATTATAACAAAATCTACTATGATTAATAACTCTCTCCTGTAGAGTCCTCTAGTCTCACCTGCACCAGATAATACACTGAGATAAAGGAAGACAAAGAAAAAGCTTACCAAGAACCTGATCACATCCCTATTATTTACTCCTGGACTCCTGCAGCTGTTTTAATCCTACTGATGTTGGGCTAAACTTCAAAATCAACAACATGGTGCATGTTCCACCACCATTAAATGTAATTAATGGATACAATTAGTCAGCCAAAGATAAAATCCCCTGGCAGAAAGTCCATAGCAATGTGAATTTTTTCTTTATTTTTTCAAAGTATTTTATTTACTTGGCAGCCCTGGCTTTGTTTTTCATTCATCATAATCTTTTTATCCTCTGAAATCTATACGGATTTCATTTCAAACTCTGCTCTTAACCTAATAAATGTAGACATTCGACCATCTCATATTCCAGTTGCCTGGGAAGTTGACAAAACCAGCTTTTTTAAATCCCATTTTTCATTTAAATATTTTTCAAATTAACTTTCCAGCACATTCAGTCATCTTGTTTACTTTGTTCTGAGTCCAAATAAATGTATGTCACAACAAACATCTGTGTCTATAGGACAGCAGATACTCAAGTTCAGCCTGCAAAGAGCTGATTCCCAGACTTTGTGCATCTGATCTGGAACCTGTGAGGCATCCAAATGAGGGTACAATATCAGCACATGATAAGGTATCTCATTCATGTGTCCTGTTCCTCTGGATGCATACAAATAGCTTTTTTTATTTTACCCACAGCAACACCATTTGTGCATGCAGTCCCATTAACTCCGCTTGCCGATTAAGCAAGAAATTATGCACACGTTTTGCTGACAAATTGCATGAAAAATCAGAGTACGTGTATGTAAGGAATGAAGACCAATGGACATGAAAAATCTGAACCCTCATTTTTCAAGCAGTTGCAAGTTGCACAGATATTTATCAGTAACTTCTGCCTTGCCTATAAAGCCAACTGAAGTCACAGAATCACAGAATGATATGGGGTTGGAAGGCACTTCTGGAGATCTAGTCCAACTCCCCTGCCAAAGCAGGTCCACCCAGAGCAGGTTGCTCTAGGTGTCCAGGTGGGTTTTGAATGTCTCCAGTGATGAAGACTCCACCAAGTCAAGGGACTTGAAAGCATGTAAAGCAAGAGCAAAATCTTTTTTCTATATATTCAGAGATTTTCATCCCAAAGGTCACAAAAAAGCTTTTCCAAGAAGGAAATGTGAGATAAATCAATACTTCTCTAAAATGTGACTACCTCTGGTGTGAATTTTGATAAATGTTTGTAAGAGAAATTTAGAAAGTATGACCAGAACTTGTGCGTTAAAATTGCAATGAAATATATTGCTAGGATATAGGGTTAATATCACAGGTCTTCCAAAAGGCACTTGCATTGCCACAAGATCCTCATAAGGTCCAGGTACATTTAAATCCTCAGCTTTAAATCAGAGCTAAAAGAGCTCATGAGCAGAGCTGCATGGTTCAGCTTTTACTGGTGGGAAACCTGCCCTGGTTGGTGTGGAGGGGCTGCAGGAACCTGCCTTGGTCCTCCTGCACTGCTAATCAATGTAAGTCCTTGATTAGGGAACAGGTGAAGGGAACATCTGTGCTGGCAACTGACTTTGTGGTGAAAGACTGGTAAAATAACGGAAAGAAGTATTATCCCACTTCACAAATAATATTTTTGTTAACAGACAATTCTTAGATTCTTCAAAATAGAAGTTTGCATTTGTGGGCTGAAGAAACTCCACAGCATTTCAGGGGCACACGTAGCAAAATTACAAGCTACTTGCTAGTGACCATTTTAGCTAAATGAATTTTTTCCTGAACCTCTAGTAAGAAATAAGAAGTTTCATCAAGCTCAAAATAGTACGGTACAAACTTGCCCTCTGCAGTTAATGCGCTGCAACAAACTCCTCCTTTCTAACTGACCTCAACAGTGCCTTTCCCATCTGAGAAATGAATTCTTGCCATCGCTGCAGTGATCAATCTCTTTACCAGTGATTCTTCCTTCATGCACCTTCAGGCTCACTTGAAAAGCTTAGATCTGATTTTGTATCAATCAATAGAGATGAAAGGCAAAGAACAAACCAGCTACTTAGGGAATATATATTATAGACACCAAATAAGTGGGTTAGATAATGTATTTATCAACAAAAACTCTTGTAAGACAAAGAAAAAAATCATAGTTAAAGTTTATTGTAACAGTGGTATAAGTTTTCCCTCAGTAACAATAGATACATGAACTGAAAATGGTGATAGAAAACACCGTGTGGGTAACCACTATCAGACCACAAACCACAGGTCACAGCTTGGAAAAAGCCAAAAGCTTCCAAAGATCAATATTAGTAGCAAGTAAAACCAATGCCAGGGTTTGATTTTGCAAAACCAGTAGTAATCAGACCAAGAGTTCTTCTCATCTCAGACCCCAAAGTTCAAATAAATATTCTAATATTGATTTGTCTCTAAACATCTTATTTGAAACAGAAACCATAACAAAAGAAAGCTGAGTACAGGAAATCATTAAAGAAAACTCCTTAAGGAAAGCTTTAACTCTTACTACAATGAAGACAATGTAAAAAAAATTAAAAAAAAAACAAACAAAAAACCAAAAACCCAGAGGAACAGAACCGTGGGACAATTGTTCTTTGAGACCTAAATTGACATGTAGAAAAACTAAGACTTGTTGCACCAACTAATTATAAAAAATGTGGTTTTAGCTGTCTCTTACTTTGATCCTAGACTTTAAGCCAGTCCCTGTGAACACTAGCGTGGTCTTCACGGTAGCATTCCACACTTTGGTGAGAAATTCCCCTGGAATCTCAGCAGGGTTGAGAAAGCGCCAGCTTGGACAAAAGCTACATCATCCCATATGCATTTTGTACATGTAAAAAACACACAGTGAAACTTCCACTTGCCCAGCCTAATATTTGAGGGACATTTTGAACATATATTTATAGGCAATCAGCCTTGGCCAACAGCCAGGGAGAGTTGGGGGTTGTAAAGAGGGACTGCAGAGAGAGCTGCAGACTTGAAGTCTGTGTACATGGAGAAATGTTAGCCCTGGTGCATACAAGAATAACCAGGGTCCAATCTTCACAGCCATGCCCAAAATGCATTTCACAAACCTGAACACAACACTTGCTGTGGAGTAACCGTCTGTTCTCTTTGTATGTGACCTGCTGCGGGCGACTCAGTTGTTATATCCCTTTCCAAATCATCTCTACAGCTTTATTTGAAGACATTTTTTCCCCTAAAAGAAATCATTTTTAATGTAAAATGATTCCATAGCATTGTGCAGTTGAAATGTGTTTCTGCAAGAGCTAATCCATACTTTGTTTTGAAGAGGGAGAGAATAAAAACAGAGGGAAATGCTTCTTTCTGTAACACAAATCTATAACAGCAAAAATCAGCTGTAATTTAATTAGCAGCTATGGTAGATTACAAGATTTGCGATTCCATCAATAACGAGAGATTTTTCAGGAGCAATTAACACAAGACCAGATGTGAAGCCTTGAAATTCAGAGAGAACAAAGGTGGGAGGTGGAGATGAAAATAAAGATGCAGGAATTGGAAACAAATAAGTTGTTTTCTATTTTTTAGCAAAGTTCTCCTTGCTTGAAGCAAGACGGGTTACCGCTATGAGTGGACCATATGCATAGAACTGGTCCAAAGCTTCCTCATGTGCAGAATATAATTCCTGTTATCAGTCTCCCTCCATTTAAAGAAAAGTTGTTTATTCATCAAAAAAAAAAATTACTAGTTTCAGACTTATCTTTGGGGGTTCATGAACTTTTACTATTTGTTGCATTTAATAAGGACAAAGAAAAGAACCATGTCTTGACTGGAATAGCTTGTAAGCTAATATATCAGCAAAACACAGAAGCTGAAAATAAAAACAATCCACTTTTAGTTGCTATATTTGATTGTTTTCTTTATGGCTTAATAGTGTAAATTGAAAGAGAGCTTAAATGTTAGCATATCTGACAAGATGGTAAATTCAAAACAATAAGGAAGCAAATAAAATGATTCATGTGGAATTTTGAAATGTCTCAAAATATGTCAGCCACCAGATGTCACAAAACCTGCAAGTGATGATGCACTGCAATGAGAGAAGGGCAAGGCTCTGGCAGTAGCACCCAACCGCACAACGTGTCAGGAAATTTTCCTATTAATATCCACAAATCTTAGAGTCTTGGAGTGAATGGAATAAAACACATTTAAGACAAAACAAACCAGGATTTTTGCTGCCATGATCCACCTTAAAGTGGAAGTAATGAGTTCAAAACCAGCATCTTGATCTTGACAGAAAATACAGGCCACCTGTGCACTAAAAAAGAACATTTTAAATATATATAGGGCTAATCTGATCTTACATAAGCACAGACAAGGTCAATATGTCTGTCACTCACAAATGCTACAGACCCAAGCAGTTACTTAAACTGCCAACAGCACAAATTCCCAAACATTTATTTTTATTCACACACACACATATATATCTAAAAATAACCGCTGTGTCCTCCCTGCCACAAATCTTAAGTGAAAGATGCCATTGAGAATAATTAGAAAAGTACTATCTCCATTGGCTTTGCTGAACCCATTATCATGTCCTTATGCAAACATAGAAAATATGTATAAATTAATTTATATCACAGCCTGATGCTGCTTGTAAAATCCTTAGTCTAAAAAGTGATACTCAGTAAAGAACTTGACAAATGCTGACTCTTAATATTACTTCCACCCAAAAAAATTGAGATTGTAACTGAAATAAAGATTAAATCTCATTCTATACAATAATAGGTCTGTCTCACGTTGTGCTAAAAAAAAAATGTGTATTTCCCCAAAAAAATTGTCAATATGAATGAAGAACATCTATTGAGGGAGAGACCACAATAAGTATGATTTAGAGAGAAAAGGTGATTTCTAACATTCTGCACCCAAAGAGAATTCATACAGAGCGATAACTAACTTTGTTTTGTTAATAGAAACCATCGTTGCTGCTGTGTGATGCAGGAAGCTCCAAGAGCTGTAACAATTTGAAAGAAAACACCTACTGAATTTGCCCAAGGAGGTAGTAATTTATAACTTCTGATAACACTGTCCTACACTTGATTGCTTTTATTTACTTCCTTTCTCTTTCAAAAAATTAAATGCTGGACAATAGAGCTATCTTCTGCCAGTATCAAAGCCTTGTATATTGTATGTCAAATGCCAAAGGTCAGTATTTATACTGTTATATTGCACAAACCATTAATCATCATTTTTCACCTTCACCTGATCCCACTGCAGAACGTTATTGTCGTACAAAGTGCTTAGAAATGAATAAGAGAGAGATGGTCGCAGTAACCCTGTTTTATCTGCCTGAAACTATACTGAGATTTAATATTATCATTTGTGTTTTCCACTGTGATGAGACAGACAGGGACACCTATGTTTGTTACTAACTTAAAACCTAACATTAGAAAATAAACTATCCTAAGTAAAACAGAATACACAGATTACTAGCTCTTCCCTAATTTAGAAGGAAATGGGCCATTGCTGGAAGGAAACAGTACCTATAACTCCGTAACTAACATCTGCAGTACATTGTATTTCAGTGCATTGACAGATACAACCTGAGCCAGGGGCTGGGGCACACTCAGACCAGGGATATAGGCATGCAAATTTCCAGGAATCATTTATAGCTCAGATTGTTCACAGGAGCATTAAGTCAATTCAGGAGATGCAGTTGCAGAGCAGAGGCAGGAGGGAGGAACTGGGATTGCTTACTCCAGCAGCATCAAATCCTTAGATTGATTTAAGCCAGTGTTTTCCTAACTATATAAAGACCTAAATCCAAGGTCTCTAAAACACAATGGTCCTGCAGGATTAGCACATTCTGAAACCTGGAGGCAAAAGGGCCTTCAAATGCACAACTTGGGCTAAAGCAGATCTGCACACAACACATAAATGGCCCTTTGGTCAGTAGCACTTGGGCAGCACAAGCAACGTGATAAACATTAGGCCATGTTTTCCTTAGTCTTACTTGCTTGGAGGCTAGAAAGCTGTGAGATGCAAAGTGCAGAAAGTGCAAGTGGCTGAACCTAATTTAGTCAAAAGTAAGGCAGCAAAGGATCATGACCAAAACAGGGTGTCCATGCACCGATGCAGCAGGATGCTTGCTCACAGCAGACCCTTTGGCATAGGGGTGCAGCAGAACGACTTCAAAACGTTAGGGTAAGAGCTGTTTTGTTCAAATTAATTGAGCTAATTAAAGATCGACAGTGAGAAAAGTTAATTAAAGAAAAAAAAGAATAAGACTGATTTTCAACGGCTTTGACGGTGGGTTGTTAATGAAGTGCAAATCCTCTCACTAGGAAATATGGTTGCTTGGTGGAAGCATGGCCGTCTGTAACTGAACCTGCAAAACTGCCATACACATCCTATTCATTTTCTTCTGGTTGAGATGAAATAAGGGAAATATGGGGCTTCTAATTTGAAGCAGCTTGTGACATACAGAAAGGAAACAGAAGTGGATTTTCAGTCAGATCACCCACTATGTCCAAAATAACAATCCACCCTATCCACTCTGACAAAATAACACATAATAGAACTAAAACTGTGATGAGAAAAATAGTCTGTTAAGCTTCCCATTCCTCTGAGGCCTGAAGTCTATTTTTAATGTTGAGAACTGAAGTTACATCCGCCCCACTGAAGCCTGCCTCGCCTCAGCCAATGGAGAGAAGCAGCCTGCAAAGCATTAATAATTCATCTGATTTAGTTTAGCTGGCATATTTCAACAACCAAACTGCACCAAACTCTCCTGCAATGAAAGAGAGAGGGGCTATTTCAGAAGGAGCTTTCCTCCTTCACAACATGTTCTATTTCTTTTTATTTTCTTTCTTTTCCATGTATTTATTGGCGATGAAAAGCCTTCGCAGGCAGTTTAGGAGAAAAGAATTCTCCATATAGCATCAGAGTAGGGGAAGCAGGGACATCAGCAAGACAAAATTTCCATGTCAACCACGATCCACCAAACCCAGTTTATTTAGGGTAAAAAGCAGTTCATTCTAGTTTCTTGACAGTCACTTTGAGACATCCCTGTCATAAGAAGAGTAGCAAAAACCTTTAGCTGCCATCTCTCCTCTTTCCATGATGAACAAAACTTAGATGTAACTCACATGCAGAACACCCCATTATGTTTTTGTATTGATAGGAGCCACCTACAGCTTCAAAAGGAAAGTCTTTGTCACCTTGCCTCACCAGCGCCTCATTAACCAAGTCCTACATCTATGTCCATTTGTTTTAATTTCAAAATATTTTCTAGAAAATGGGAATGAATTAAACCACTGGCTGCCTCCAGGTTTATTCACTGTATTGATTGCTCTGGCTATGAGTGGGAGTAGTTAT
This sequence comes from Limnodromus scolopaceus, assembly GCA_028565335.1. Taxonomy (NCBI): domain Eukaryota; kingdom Metazoa; phylum Chordata; class Aves; order Charadriiformes; family Scolopacidae; genus Limnodromus; species Limnodromus scolopaceus. The sequence continues at coordinate 8,542,966 of JAOXNO010000005.1, forward strand.
TCTCAAAAGGTTCATTCTCAAGAGTGAACATGGAGGGTGCTAAATGTTTTAAACTGGTGAATAACATACAGCTGAAAGTGAGAAAAGATGCAACTATGAATTAATGAATGAAGAGGAAAGCATACAAAGGACTGAGGTCTGCAACACTCATTTTTGATGACTGCAACAGCATAAAGTGGAAGCTGAGAACGTCCTGAATCAGAGATTTCTCTCTTCTGACGAAGCAAATGAGATTGAGAAGGCCCAGCTTTATTTCCTGACAGACCTGTCCACTTCCACGCAATGACTTTGGCACGGGGAGAGTTGCAGTTAATTATTTTCACAAACAGTGCCCTGAACACCAAAGACTTGTCTCTCCCACTGCTGTGGCTCCCCAGTGTCCCCTTCTCATCTTTTCTGACCACACGGTTTCAAAGAGCATTTGCTACCAAAGATAAGACATGTCTCTATTACCAGCGCCCTTGGAGGACTCCCAGCGAGGAGGACATTGCTGCAAGTTTCTGACCAGGCTGTTGAAGATGGTGCAGCATGTAACACTCTGCACAGCCGTCTCCAATACTCGTTCAAATGCTGAACAAAACTGGAACTAATGCAACCAGTGTGCCTGGGGAAGTCCCATCCCCACCACAGCCTCCTATAGGCGAAGGGGCCAACATCTTCAGGACTCACATGGCTAGGCAGGAAACGTGGTCTGCTGCCTAATTGGATTTGTGCCGATTTAGTAGCAATATTAAGTTTCACAACATTTTGCAACTAACAAAAGTCCTGTGAGACCCACAATTACCTTTTATATCATTGTTATAAGTGTATATGTCAAAACCTGAGAAAGACAGATTATAATCCGTGGACATTAATCATCCAAGCACCTGGGGACTCAGAGCTCTGCGAAAGAAAGGACACAATGTCTAGCAATACAAGAGAAAATGCATGGTCTGAGACAGGCTGGAATTTCACCAAGAGCTGCACCTCACAAATAAAAGGGTTAGGACTTTGTTTCATGCTTATATATATAAGCTATATCTTGCTTAACACTTGGGAAAAAAAATTTGATGAATTAGGTCTCACTACCATTAATTTGTTGATGATTTTTCACTTGCAAGAAACAAACCTTAAGTAATTTGTGTTCATTTAAAAAACCAAGACCTTTAACCATGTTGAACTTCACCCTCTCATGAAACAGGTCATTTACTGAATCAGCAATTATGTCTCTTCTATATACCAGATATTCATTTGAGTAGGTCTTAACATATTACAAAAAGAGAGCATTAGAGATCGTTTTTAGAAAAGCCATTTAATCAAAAAAAAAAAAAAAAGAGTAATATTGTTTGTCCTTCCCAATTTGTTATTCTGGCCCACAATAAGGTACAGTCCTTAGATACTACTGGATCAAACATGGAACAGCTTGGAAATATTTGCTCATCCACACAGAGGAGGAGACCTTCTCTTTTTTTCAGAAAATTCAACATTTAGCCAGAGTGCTCATTTTCCTAGTTTTTGCAACTATTTCTGCCATGCTAATAGGAAGCGAATGGCCAGATCTGTTGAACCCATATAGGCCATCACTTGAATACCTTGCAAATAAATAAACCATAGAAGGGACCTTTTTCCAGGTATAATTAACAAATTGCCTAGGTTAGGTCATTGTGAGGCATTAAAGCACCTTGGAGCAAAACCAAGAAGGAAGTTATACATAGGAAAAGCAGGACTAATCTAACATACTAAAGAGGTCCTGTAAGCTTTCTGGGAAGAGATTTCCCCTTGGAAGTGCAGCATAGATCAGTCCCTGCATGGCACCCACCAACCCGAGCACTGCACCGGGGATGGAGTCAGTCTTGTTATAAATGTGGAATATTCTAGAGCACTGAATTTAAACAGATTTTCCTCCTCACAAGGTTTCCTTCTGTACCTGATGCCGTGGTCTATAAGCATTACAGAGACATTGCAGGGAAAAGCAGGGAAAGCCACAGCAGCACCTTATCCCCAGGAGGCCTCAGTCTTCAGGAAGAACATCACAAAGTGAAGGTCATCCTTGCGGCTACCAACCAGGCTGCTCTCAGGGGAAGCAGTGAAAAGTGCTGTGGATTTGTGCTCAGGGCTCAGAGCACAAACCCGTAATTACAAGTTCTGGATGCAGCCTCCCCAGAGGACGCACACTCAGGTGCCAATATTGCTATTGCTGGTTCTCCATCACTGGCAGCCCACAACTCAGCGTATTTCCCCTCTCATGGGGAACACTGTCTTTCAAATGTTATCGTTCTGCTTGGCTGCTGTGATTACTAAATTAATGCAAAGTAATTATAAAGATAGAATTTCTTCTAGCTCTTGCTCACTGTTGTTTAGTGAATAATCCTTCATCTTCTAGTAAACAAGGAAAGAGAAGCAGCAGAGTAATGAAATGGTATGTAAAAAAATATTTAAAAAAAAATCATGATAGCTTTTCCATGGATAGCTGAAAAAGGTGTTAATTTCCTACCTGGAACACTGATGATGTATTTGGTTCTGTAGCAAACACACTTTTCCTTTATCAAAAGTTTGCATACACAGAGACTACCAAGCCCCTTAGGAAGAACCTCAGTAAGGCAAAGTAAAGGAAGATAAGATCATCTTTTCATTTTCAGCTAGTTGTAGAGCAATGATTTATCCCCCTCTCTTTATTCCCCTGTCTCTGCAGGAGGAATTTCTGGCTAGTCAGTCAGTTTTCAAAAAATTCTTTAGTAAGAATCCTAAAGAACAGGGTTTTTGTCAAAGTACACCTAATTCCTGCATCCCTATTCCAGATATGCTTTCCCCTTTAAGGCAGCTGCTTAATTCAGTGTGTCCCACAGCAGCTCCAACACAGGATGGTGGTGGTTGTTTTGAAAAACCTGACAGCAAATCTCTGTCTAAAATACCAAAAGGACCATGTACTTTCTGTGACCTTTTGGTGCTAGGTGATGATGAGAAACAAGAATACACTTCAGAGCCCTATCAAAAATGGTACAACTGGGAGATGGTTGGCCTTCTTCAGCATTGCTCTCCGGAGAGGAAGCATAACTCAGGTGGAACAGCCGTTAAGGTCTCTGTGCTCAGCAGCTCTCCAGACATACCTTTTCGAAGGAGTTTGTTCCTTTTTTGTCACAATATATTTCCAATGGGACAGGAAGTCCTTGAAATGGCAGCAAGTGCTACATCAGGAGAAGGTCGTTTGTATCTGACGGCTTTGACGTATCAGGTCTGATACTTCCCATTTTTGCATCTTGTATCAACCTTTACAACCATGAAATGCCATCACTGCTGCATGGGAGCTTTCTGCCATATAGAAGGAAATTACTTCATTAGGTGGAAGGCAGCACAGAATTGCATCCACGTACGCATTTAAAAAATGATTGCTTCTCAGAGGAAGATTCCATTTTCAGGAAGAAAAGGTTAAAATATTTCAGTACTTGGGCTAAGAAACACACGTTTTGATTCAGGAATTCTGTGCTCCCACTTACTTTGACAGACTGCACTTCCTGAGTGGACCATTTACCCTTTATGGGTCTTCCTCCTTGTTAAAAGCAGAGTGGATGCTGGAATGCAGCACTTGAGAAGTCCAGGAATACGATCCCAGCAAAATGTTCTTTCCACAAAGAAGAACACATAAAGAAGGCAGCTGAAATACCAAACAGACAATGCAGCAGCATATACTAAATTAACTGGTCTAACTCAGAGCCAAAATACTTTTAATTTTATCAACACAATCTGGAGAAACCTTACACATGAAAAAAATTCATGGAGAATTCTATTTTTTTTTAAAAAAACAGCTAGTATTGCATTTTAACAGGTATATTAAAGTCTTTATGGAGCCTTTTTAAATGACTTGCTGAACTGATGGTCCCCTTGCTCACCGTAGCATGTCACATTTGCCCCTTCACTTCTAAAACCAGGGTCCATGAACATCTCTAGGCAAGCTGAGAAACAGTCACAGTAGAAATAATCAGAGAAAAAAATGGAATTCCTGCCAACTGTCCAGCTGCACGAGGAATGATGACAGAGCATTTTCATGTCCTCTGTCAGCAAGCTTGGTAGCATGAGAGTAAGCTTGGGTCATTCAGAAATGTGTGGACCAAACTATTTTTCTTAAAAAAGGGCATTCACACTTCAATTTAGCCTCTTCTTCAACATAAAAAATTGTTCATGCAGAGAGAGGAATCTGATCATTTGTCTGGGACTTTCCAAGCCTTCAAGAGTGCAAATCCCAAGGCTGCAAACATCAAGAAGTCCTAGAAAAATTGCCACTGAATGGGCCCATTTTATAGGACATTTTGTAAGATAAAGTTCCCCTTGCAGTAAACCCAAGAGAAGAGCCACGTCATCACTCACGTAAACCAGTGCTGCTCCAGTGGCCACATCCAGCCCCTCTGCTGGTGGAAACACCAGCCCATGTAACCATCAGCATTGGGGTGCACAGGCTGCACCCCCTGAGCTGATTTTCATGGGTTTTAGTGCTACAAGAAAGTGATGCACGCACAGAATGTGAATGGCTTATTTTTAAAAAAAGGCAGATGTTTAAACAGCTTTCATGTATACATAGCCAAGGATTCCAGCTCTTAAGACAGAATTATGTAGCCAGAGCAGAAGTTTCATGCATAGAAAGAAGAACATTAGAAAAGTCCAGGAGCAGTTGCAATTTTTTGCAGGGAGGCTCCCTGCAGGTCAGACTGTCCTCTGGTCTGAACAAGAGATTCACAAGAAGACAGGCATGGTTGTCCTGCAAAGATACAGCCAGTTCTCATCAGATTTTGTCTGATTAGGACAGAGAAGCCAAATAAAGAAATATAAATTGCCAACTGAGCCAAACTGAATCTTTGAGATACGTCACATATCTCATTTGCTCCCTGCGCTTATCTGTTTGTTCCCTGCCCCCATTACTCTCACAGCAAACAGACACAGATGTATTTCACACTGGTGCCAAAAAAACATTCTTATTGCTGTGCAGAAGTCATTTATTAGGAAAAGAAATTCACAGTTAACAGTGAGGGATTTATTTTGCTTTTACACTCATAATTCAGGCTTCCTGATTTTGCTTGTTTCTGCAATTTCAGATATATATGAGGCCTGTATTAAAAAGTTGCCTGGCACCGAGCCAGCATCGTTTGCCTACTCTGATGCCAAACGCTCTTGCTTTTTGCATCTTCTTCCAGGATCTCAGAGCACACCCAGCAGCCATCTGCAGAGCTTTCCCCTCCTCCCCCCAATTTTCAATTATTTTGCCATCTAAGCAGCAGTTACTCTAACACCAAGCTGCAATTCTCATGAGACCCTGCAGCTCTCCTTCAATTTGACTGTATTGCTAGCTGAGCTTCTTTCCTGTTCCGTGATATTATTCTAATCAGGCAAACATCACCAGTATCATGTAACTTTACAATTCCTGGACAAAGCCATTTAGAGTCCTGCAGCTTATTTCCTTCAAGTCTTATGAATAAATTATATCTCTCAGCACCAAAAGATTTCATTCAACTGAGAAACAAGTGCCACACCCAAAATCTTGGGGTTTTTAACAGCTCTTTCCATGACAGCAGAGTTTCCCAAGAGAGATGGACTACCACAGGTCTGAAACCTGCACTAAGGGTGAAGAGAGCTCCAGAACAGGCAGGTCAAACACTTATTTTGACACTCAGTCATTCCTTCTCTGAAGTTTGAGAAGTCTACTTTGTTATTCTCCACACATTTCCCAGATGAAATAAGGGAAATGTGTAATCTCTGTACTTCTAGGGGATATTCCTTGCTGGCAGGTGGAGTCATCCAGGTCTAGAGGGCAGCTCCCGCGCGCTGCTCTGATAACGTGGGCTGCTCAGAATGCTCATATGGGTTGCAGCCACTTCATCTTGTCACTATTGGCCTTGAACACTGAACTGTTTAGGGTGGCCTCCTCCCTGCCCTTTGATTTCCCCTCTAACTTGTACTCTAGTTTTAATGTCTCCAGTCTCCTTGCTCACCCCAACCCAGCAGAAGCACATACAGAAAGGTAAAATCAGTTTCGTTATTATGATAAGCAAAAGAATAAAAATGCAAAATTCCTTATCCTCAAAAGTGTTGTTTTTATTTCAGTTATTTTCATTGTCTGGTCTGGCACTTTCTAGCTAAAGTTAAAATCTGAAGTTATAATCTAATCACATTGCAAAAAGTCATTGCTACAGAAATCACCAATTAGACGTTGTGGCCACCCACACAGAACTGTGCATACGTGGACAGATTTTTTAATCATTTTTTTAATTACCATAACAAGAAAAAAATCCTAACTTTTTCTGCACCTTGATTGTTACTAGCACACTCAGCTATGATCCTGCCAGCAGATGTGCCACAACATCACCCACAGAGAGGCCATGCTTGTGGAAATTAAGCCTGTCTAACCCTTGTGATCAAAACCAATAATAAACCACATTTGTTTTCAGGCAGATCTGTTTCCTGATCCAGGATTGTACAAGAGGGGAGGGAAGGCAGAAAGCACCATCACCTCCACTGGTGGCACCCAGCCCCCTGTGCTGCGATGGGCTCCACGCGGACCCACTGCTCGCTGGGCTCTGCAACAGGCACCAGGAGAAAAGATATCAGGATGGTGCATATCAGCTTAGAAGGAGAAAAAGCAGGTTGTTTCCACTTAAAATCTGAAAGGAATCTTAAAACACAAAGGACTCTGATTACAGCAACTGTATCTTGGCTAGGATGCAAATGTACTGGGAATTCAGAGCATTGCTTTAACGCCTTCCAGTACACAGAAACGGGAGCCCACAGTTTGGCATAACCCTCTTGACTGAAAGGCAATGTTAAGACCGTCGCTTCCCACAACCCTGAGTTAGTGCACAGAGTGAACGTACTTCATTCATGAGCCAACTCGTTGCCGATTTCAATATCTTTAGTTTTTCAGGAACTAATGTGTTTGCACTGCTGTGCTGGCACAGACTGTTTCTTCCTGCAATCCCCACAAGCGTTACACTGATCAATAATCCCTCTGCCCTCACTGCCCTTTCTGCACTCATTTCCCTGTGACAGGACAACACATAAAGCAGAAGCCCACAACAGCAGAATTATTGTCATCAGGAGAAAAGCCTCCTGCCCCACATGCTGCTTTGCCTCTGAAATCCCCCTCTGATAGCTAAGTGCATCCATCTAGAGCACACCGAGTCCATCAATGAACACAATGCCTTTCATTTATTTCTTTTATTAAGAAATCATTCTAGTGATAATTCAGGCCATTTTTAGTCTTCCCTCGAATTCATTTGAACAGTTGTTGTACATCTCTGGTTACTGGTTACTTTTGTTCCATTTCTCATTTATTCAGGTTTGTAGAGGGCGTTTGCTGCCTTTTTTTTTTTTTTTTTAATTCAGTGGGCTTAATTTGGTTCCTATGTTTATATGACACCATTGAAAGAACAGCAGAGGGGACTGCAGCTGTGCTCATGAACACAATCAAATGAGCAAATCCACCACTGAGCCTTTAATAACTGTCATCATCCTGAAGGCTGGAAAATGGCCCTGCCTGTTAGGACAGACCTAGGCCTGACCTTCCTCAGGCTGCACTCCTCGTTACTGAGGCCAGAGCCAGCAGCCCTGAGCCCCCTTGAAGTTCAAAGGGATGTGGCCATTTGGATAACTCCTATCTCTGCTCTACCAGTAAAGATGGGCTCATATTCAATGAAAGAAACAGAGGGGAAAAAACAAAAAAAAAAATCAGTTCTCTTTCTGGCAACTGTGTTGTACTAAACTGCTGAAGTGAACTTGAGAGCGTGAGCTTGAAAAAGATTACTGAATTAGACAATAAAAACAAACCAGTCCTATGTCCATCCTACTTACCAGCTTAAACTGAAAAAAGTGTGTCTGAGAGCATCCATCCTGCTGTAATTACTTCTCTGTTGATTTAACTCAGCTGTAGCTATTAAAATTTGTGCTGCCCGTTATTTGAGTTACATATTTTCCCATTCGTTTCAGCCTCCTTTTTCAATACAGGCTCCTCTGGCTGCAGCATGCGAGCTGCTTGCCAAAGATGCCAACAAACATAGAACAGCAGCAACAAGCACATGTAGCTAGTCTGTCTGTGTAGGAAATGTGCCACCAACATGTCACGGCAGCTCGGTAGTCTCAGACACATTTGCCTCGCCTATATCTATTTTAATTGCACAATTGTGAAGCTAGTGTGAAGCCCGTTTATATAAAGGGATTTTCTGTTCAGCTCGTTAGTGCACACACTTTCCTCATTTCCAAGGACACACACAAAACCACAAGAATCGCAGAAACCTGTAATTCACCATGGTGACATTTGGAAGTTCCTGACCAGCCATCCCGACAGTGCTCAAGTGCAGAGGGTGTTTCTGAAAATTCATGTTATGCAAAATATATTTGCCTTCTTTCAACTGCCTGTTAAGTCTTCATCCATTCCCCTATTTATGATGCACAATATATTTCTCGCTTTGAAATTTTTCAAATCAGACTTTCCCATTTTGCCACCTACACAAAGGCAAATATTTAACCAGAATATAATAGAAGAATCCCTTTAAGGTCCAAAGAAACACGTCAAAATGTAAAATGTCATCAGAAATAGAAAGCAACAGTAAATGCTGCTTTGAACATGAAATGGAATATATCAAAAGAAGAGTATGAGAGCAGCTAAAGATACGTTCTCTGCAGAAATACCGCTTGACAGCTTGTTAACCCTACAGAGAAGTGGCTTTAGCAGATTGCCCATGCACCCAAAGGTGCTGTAACATCAGTAATGCAGGAGATCTATCTTTTTCTTTGAAGCGCACAAACCCCATCTTCGCTCAGATTAAAAAGGCATTACAACCATTTGAAGATACGAGGGGGGTTCTTGTACCTTTGGTTTTAAAGTTGTCTATTGTACCTTTCGCGAAGGACCTGTAACTGAAGATCAAAACTTAAAAGGGCAGTTCCACTTGTCTTGGCTGGATCTCACCAGAGCTGTGATCTGTGTCTCAGTACCCGATCCGTTACTTTGGGCAGTAACCCTTGGAAAGCAAGTTTATTGCAACATTAGCCATCCCTTGCTGTGTGGACTCTCTAATCATTCTCAGCACTACAGATGCTACTGCAGGCAGATAAAAAACACATGATGATTGTAATATCCATGCTTCCTGGTAGAATTTTTATGGTGGGTGTTTTTTTTTTTTAGTTGGCCGATGGCCAATTTACAGAGAATGAGAAAATAAAGGGAGAACTCAGAACAGACAAAAATGTCACACTTAAAATCAATTTCGATTTAGGTTCAGCCCCTCTGCTAAAAGCCAGACATAGTTCTTACACACTAGCCCACCAATCACAGAAATACACATAACCATTATTTAGAGGCGAGGTTTTTCTGATGCCAAAATAATATTTCAAGCTCTAGAATTGAATTCCCATTTCAAATAGGTTTGGCAACTGAGCACATTTCCATTTTCACAGGTGAATATTAGTTAGGTGTAGGTCCACATTACATTCATGAGCATGTAACCCTCTACTGAGAGGTAAAAACAAACAAAAAAAAATATCACTGCCTGCAAACTATGCAGCAACCCCATTGGCATTCTCTTGTAATCTCATAAGCTTGCATTATTATATGCAATATAACACACAGTATAAGAAGCATGTGTTTTATTTAACACAAAATGTTACATAATAAAACCAGCAATAGCATTTTTTCAAGGCTTAATTTCACAGCTTCATTGCTTTCAGCAGTGTCCAATCCATGAAAGCATTTAAGCACACTCCACCAGCTACATAATATTAAAGCTTTCCCGGTTCCTCCAACCCTCTTTCATTGCCTCTCCTTCGATCTATTTTCTCTGTAACAGCTTATGGAAATGAATGGATGCACACTGATGATTTGGGGAAATTGCTATTGCGGGGGGGTGAAATCGCATAGAATGATCCATATGATCTTAAAGTCCAACTGCCAAGTTCGCAGGTATCTGTTGTCTGATGTATCTTTTGTCCATTTGTGACTCTTTCAGCAAATTGTCCCATTTTCTGTCAGTTGGCCAGCTATGAGGTGGTATTTACCCACATTCTCTATGTCTTTTTCACAAATTTGATTTGTTCCAGTGCATTATGTCTAGCTACTTAGAGTACCCCAGGTTATTACTATCATTTCAGAAGAGCAGCTCTTTAGACAGAGGGAGGAAAGCAGACAGGCCTCTGATGGCAAGAATAACGAATGATGCGGATTCAGCCATCTCCAGGTATTGTGAACTTCCGTTGCAGGAGAATACGGTGTTCATGCCAAAAATATCCACTACTAGCATATCAAAACAAAAGCAAAAAATAGCCACACTCACATGAGCATTTCTCTGTCTGAACAGCTCTTCAGAAAGGCAAACAAGTTCAGACGCCTGATAGTTTGGGAGTGCTTTACTCTCTATTTTCATATTTAAAAAAACTTCATTAAAGAGACAATTATTTGGTGTTCTCACTGTTTTGACAAAACTGTTTTCAGAACAAAATGCAGGCTACGCATGATGAAAATGTTTTTTTCCTTGGTCCCAATTTCCCTCCAACTTGCAGAGGCTTTTTTTTGAACAATGTCTTACACTCACCTGTTCTGAGTTTGGGACCATTCTTTAGACTATGCTGATTGCTATGGAGTTGCTTCTTAAAACAGAAATGTGGAAATTCAGATACAAATCCCTGATTTGAATTTAATTCCCTGATTGTGAACCTATTCCCAATGATTTCCTCTGGGTCATTCCTTAACATAAGCACCTTTCTGACATCCATATTGCACAAAAACCCTGAACACATTGAAATCCTTTTCTTCACAGGCTGAGACTTCATGAGGTTGTACCTGACAGGTAAGAAAATTAAAAAAAAAAAAAGTGAAAACTCTGTGGCTGATTAATCTCAATCCTGAAACAGGATCCATGTATGAGGGCCCTGGTCTATTCCCTCTATGTTGAGGCAAGATCAGTTATTTCTAGACTATAACCACCAAATGTCTGGCCAGGAGCTCCCTGCAAGTCTCCAGAGACAAGAGATCCCACATCTTATTGCAATGCTTCACTACCCTGAGGTAGTCCCTCAAACATGATCCAAGTCTTCCTTTGCCTCAAATTAAACCAAATAATTGTTGCCTTAGTCTCTTCTGAAATAAAACTACTTCCATGATTACGATGGCACTTGGCGCACTGTACTTGAGTTCAAATCCAGCTGGTAAATAAAACCAACTTGTGTTCAAAGCCTAATGTCCCTCGTTTTTGTCAATGACTAGAGAAAACAGTTATTGCTGGAAGTTACAAGTACTTATTAATGAGAAACTCACCAGTTTAGCTAATGGCTGCTGTTCTCAGCTGAAACTAATCTGAGCTTCACCCAAGGTTGAGTAAAATCTTGAAATTACTCCTGCCAGCCTGTAGCTTGTGGCTCCAACCCAGAGAGGCTTATACCTCTCAAGTCTTGCTTCTACAGTATCAAGCCCAAATTAAAAATATTAGTGTTCAATACTATAACACTCTTGCTTTTTAGTACCAAACAGTCAGATCTTTTGCATGAAGCAGAAAGAGGCATCAGGAATTACTATAAGACATTCAGGTTTAACAGCTACTGTAGAGAAGAACAGCAGATAATAAAAGTCCGTATTTGAATGAAACAAGCAAGTCTCTAACAGAATATGAAATATTGGAATGAATATATAGATAATTCAAGAAAATTTAGACTGAAGTTGCTAAGCACTATAATTTTAAACCTACAGTGAATAAAGGCAAAAAGTTTTCTGGAGACTAAAAGTTTTATTGAAGTTTCTGCTGAAATAGTTGGTGATAATATTTGGCAAAAACCCATAGAGGTCAGAATATTAGAGGGGCAGAAGTTATTTATGACTGACAAAAAGCACGAAATACCAGACCGTATTACTTTGCAACAGAGAAGCAGTCTGTGCCAGATGTTTCACAGCAGTTTATATTTTCAGTCCTTAATTAAAAGAAGAAACAAGAAGTCTCAAGTCACAATAATTACTTTGGAAGCTTTGGAAGAAAAAGCTAAAGCAAGTCTCTTATGATTCTCTAGGGCCTTAAATTAAGTGCCCAATAAAATGGGCAGTTAACCATATAAGCATAGATCTCTTCACTGCTTTAATTAAATGTGAGTCATCCAAGTCACAATTTTTGTAGAAACTTCAGGTACACTCTTCTCAAGGGAGAAAACCCCAGACTATACAATAGGATGAAAGTTCAGTTGACCGAAAATCTGCACTTTGGAGATAAATTGTTTAGATTGAATATCTTACAAGGAACAGATAAACAGAATTTGCAAAAAGGTGTGCCATGCTTTGCGACTTTCAATATATGTTTTCTTTTTCCTTCCAAGTGGAAGATAAGAGGGAGAGGCTACATCACACAGCACTTCAAAAGCATTGCAGATTTATAATGTGTACAAATGAACACTTCAGGAAAGAAGGCTGCATGCCTGCTTCCCCACCTTCAGTGGAGCATGACTTTTTTTTTTTTTATTTATTTTTAAAAGGTGTACAAACTTCTGTTAACAGAGGGCAGAAGTAAGGACTGCATCTTTCAGCATCAGGAGATGTTCTGTACTGGGCCTACTCCTGTTGACAAACGAGCAGAGAAATTGCTCTGAATCCTGCCATCTGCAAATTACACCAGAAAATCTGAGGACATGATCAAAATGTGACAGTATTTTCATAGGAAATTGGGTCATTTTGGAAAACTTTAGGTTTCCTGTTCAGAACGAGAATGAAAAGTTTCAGAAGTTTCCTACCAAAAGAGTATTCCAAAGGATGCATTTCAGTAATAGCAAAACCACTTTCTGAAGTGAAACACAGGCTGTGATACCTGCTGCAGATACCTTGCATTAACACAACTCTGGAAGACATCCCAGGTGGCTCCCAAAACCCCAAGCCCAGGTGTCTCAGCTCCAACATGGGCTCCTCTGGCTGGGTGCACCCGGGAGTAGGACAGCAGCTCCCGGTGACTGGACTGCACCACAGGAAGCTGTAAAAACTTTTGTCCCAAAGTCCGAAAGAGGGAATGGCCAAGCCATTCCTTTGCCTCCCAAGCTTGTTTGTGAGTATACAACTGCTCAGATGGGAATTAAGGGAGACATTAGATTTGGAGACCTGTGAGCCAACGTGGGTGAAGTAAGAACAGATTTAACTTGTCTGTCCCTTTAACTGAATCCAACCTCAAATCCTGCCAAGGATTCAAAACACTTCCAGTTAAGTGTTTTTCCACATGACACATGACTAAGTTCCAGGGTTGGCACAGAAACAATAGCAAGAAGAAATACTTTCACTGGCCTGTTGGAGAAGCACAGCTAACGGGGATGGAAACTCTCCTCTCTGAAGATGCTTTCCTTCATGAGCTACTCAAGGAACCTGAAGAAGTTTTCAAATTCTGTGGCTTTTTTCAGATGGAAGTTAATAAAGAAACTCTCTCCAGCTCCCCCTTTGCTTCTCTGGCAAATCTAGTTTTTGTGCTCTGCTGCAAAATAGCTACGTCTTTTTCATCCAAAAATTCAGAAATGAATGAAACTACTCAGTGAAAGAGCCACAGAGTTGAAGAGTCTTCACCTTGTGCAAAACCAAGAAATACCAGCAGTGAGAGAGCTCTTTATGAGGGGACTTTGCATGGTGCTCTGCCTGCAGGATTTATGATTGTAGCTTTATTGTATTGTTTGATCCCCTGGCATAAGAGAAGATTATATGAAAGATTATTGTAAAGCAGCTGAACAGTATGAGACGACCCAACCTTAATCCTACCTCTGCTCTTTTCATACCACTGTGTCCACTGACCACCTACTCTGCACAGAGTGAGATCTCCACCTCTTTCTGGATAACCACACCATGAAGAATTGTTCTCAAGGAGAACTGTACATGATACCTAGGACTGCAAATAAAATAAAACTGACTTCAAGCCTGGGTGGTAGACCCAACCTTTTCTCCTTTAGCAGAAGGCCTGTACAGACATTATATATTCTCAGTCACCTGAGGCAGTAATAACTGCCCAAAATAACCGCAGTCAGGCTAGACTGTGCCACATCCTTATTCTGCTGCTTCCTTATCTTGTACTGTTGGCACATCACCTGCCTGCATGAATGAATTCCTGCTTCATTGAGGGTTAATTACAGTTTTCCTGGGGCCACAGAGGAATGTTGTGAATTATGCATTAATGTCTGCAAAGTGCTTGGGAATTTTGGACAGGAGATCCAAAGTAATTTCTCGCGTGGTGGATTATAGTCTCTCTAAGCATATCTATAGCAGAAGGAAAGGAGGGTAAATACTGGATTTACTAACCTTAAGAATTGTGTCACAGCAATTATGAAAATCAAACAACTTCAGCTTTACGTTGCTGAATTCACATTTAGATGTTAATTCAAGTTTTTAATCACAGCTAAACTGTACTTTGTCTGAATTACTACCTGTTGCCAACCTGAGTGAAGGACACTCCTATGATGCTCTGCCCTAGAACAGGAACACATGCAAACATGTCAAAGAAGTGACTGCAATAAATAAAATGCAATTTAAATACCTCAAAACTGCCAGCTTATCTTAGTTCATGTTTTCAGCCATCAGTGTACATTCATTACAAGTCCCTTCCCCTGCCAGAATCTTTACCGTTTTTTCCTTAAGACAGACAGCAACACTAAATGGCACTTGTGCAACTGACACCTCGGTGGTCACTTTACCTCTGACTGAACCACAGCAGTTGTTCTTGCCACAGGGCAAATCTGCACAAAATAGTCACTGAGCAGTTTGGGCTTCAGGAGAAGATCCATTTCACTCTAGTGACATTAAACTACATTTGAACTTTAGAAAACCTAATTTTCTGTTCGATCAATATAGTCAATACAGGTGTTAAGGGAAGAAAGATTACATTTGCCACACTTCTGCATTTCATGATAACCCACACGTAGCCTCTGTTTGCTGGCCTACAAAAACTGTACTCTTCCACGGATCAAAAGGAAACATTGGTGACATACTACTCAACTGGCAATGGACAAAACCTTTGCAGGTGTTACAACCTGTAAGTATTTCCTCCCAGGACTTAAATCGTTCTGCTCTCACCTTGAGATTCAGGAGTCGTCAAATGCTCCCCCTCACCCATCTTCTGTATTTGACAATTTTCTGGGATATTAAAATGACAATTATTATTAATGCCACAGCTACTTATATCAGTGATCTGTGGATCAACAGGAAGCTCTCTTTAACATGTAATATTTTTCTATAAACCTAACAATGCTGGATTTATTGAGCCAACTGTCAGCTTCTCAGTGAAGAAACTATATCTTCTTAAACATTTGTGTAGTATGTAGTAAAACACAACCTTGATCCAAATATAAAGAGCGTTTAGGTAGGAGATGAAATGGGTGGTTTCTTGAATTAGAAATAATATCCTAGCCAGGAGACATTCATGAAAGTGGAATCTTAATATTTACTTGGGCTTTCAGCAGCACTGATTTTCACTACGATTTATTAACTTCTCAAATACTGCACAACGTACCTGGATACTAAAACATTACCCACAAGAAGTTTACCAGAAATATACTATATCAGAACAGTGCTTATTTTAAGCATATGTCTGGGCTTGATTCTGCTTCACCTGAAGTCAAGGATTAAATATTCGTTTCCATATCAAAAAGTAGGATATTTTTTTTCTTTATACACAAGAGGTTCCAAGGACAGAAAAGAGTTATCACAGACCTCAGCTGCTACCTTAAACAAGCTCAGGAGCAGAAAGGTGTGTTGGCAGCACCTGAAAACACAGTGTGCAGATTGTGGACTCCTGTTTCAATGACCTCTCGCACCCCTCTGTTGCTAACCCAGCAGCTGGAGCGCTCTTAGCTGCAGAGGTCCCCAGGTGCTCTGCTGAAGGAAGCGTTAGGATCCCCTGGCATTCTTCCCAAAAATGGAAGGGTCCAGGCAAGGCAGCCAATTCCATCAAATTCAGAAAAGTATCTGAGAAAGCTTCCATGAGCCAAGATCAAAGGGAGTCAGCCCTACACACATGCACAAAACCACCACACTATGGCACCTTTTGTCTGAATGTATAAAAGCCATATTGGATGGCTTCTGTTTTCAGTTGTTCATAGTATCCAGAATTGTATTCACTGATTTTCCCTATGTACAATAGTTCCTACGTATTTTACATGTTTGTTCCACACTGTCTGGAAAGACCTGACAAGACATAACTCACCAAAAAATTCATGGTATGGCACAAAAAAAAAAAGTTTACTAGCAAGCTTTCTTCCTGCTCATTTTGCATGTAGAATCATTTTCACTTTAATGACTTTAGTTCTGAAAACTTAAATCCAGCTTAAGATTCCTTAAAACACAGCCATTATTTACACAACAGAAATTGCCCATTTTTATGTAATATGCTTGGAGAAAGCACTGTTGAGTGAAAGGGAATGTGAAAGGGCAAGATGTGTCAAGTATCACAGATCTGAAAGTTTTTCAAATGGAAACACGTGCCTGGCGTGCTGCCTTAGAAAAGCTAAAACAGGCGCTGCAGCAAGAAACACAGAGTTCTGTCTTCCAAGGTACGGTTCTCATCAATAATGGATACCTCTTAGCATTCAATTGGATTTCTCCAGCATTTAGAGTTCGATAGAGCTTGTTCATTTTCAGCAGATATATTTTCCCTTGAGGAGCCCCAACACTTTGTTGACATGGTTCCTAGAACTTCTTTGCTGGCGCTTGGCCCAGACAAGTCGTTATTGAACACACGCCTTTATTATTCCTGAACAAGACAGAAGACTTGACAATTTTGATAACAAACAAGAGTTGGATGCTCCAAGGAACGTCAACTGCTCCCCACATTCTAAATACTTAAAATGATACCCTGAGTATTTACAGGCTTCCAAACTGAACTTGTCTCAATATGAACTTCACGGCAAAAATTCTCACTCCTTTTTTGCAGAGAGGCTGTGACACCTACAGTCTTTAAGCTCAGTATTTCAGTGCTGCAAAAAGCCCCAGGTATTCATCTGGAAACGGTCACTGATGATGCATTTGAGTTAGCCTGGGTTGCTAGAAACCTGCTGACTCCTGGGCTAAATTTATGTCTAGCTACCTAATGTGCCCCTGGTCTTGTTCCAAAACTGTTTTTCAGGTTAAGCAGCTTGTTTCTCTAGTTTTTACCCATTCATGAAGTTACACAAAGTAGAGTCTCTCTCTGCTACCATTTTCCTCAGCTGCACAAGTCACACTGAGGTGTAATGCACAAGATTGACTAGTTTCCAGATACCCCAATTTCTCCTCATCAGACTTGTCTATATCGGAAAAGTCTGCCAACCTAAAAACCATATGGTTTTCCTTAGCACACTTGGAGACTCTTGCTTCCATGCACAAGAGCACTCCAAACAACATATGGATATGGAATGGATATGTTTTCTAGCTGGCCATAATACCAGCTTAGTATGCATGAATAAGTAGACTCCTTACAGCTTCATCAGATATACCTCAGAATATTCTCCCATTATTGCCCTCCTGCGAATTTCCAGAACCCTTTGCAAAGCCAGGATTTAAGAGACAGTGTGACTAAAAGGAACACAGATAGAACAAGCAGGGGAGAAACAGCAGTCTGAGTCAGGCAAAGGTGCTAAGTAACAAACACTTCCCTCTGCCAAACTGCATCACCACACAGCTTTTCTGCCTCAGTCCTATTCTCTCTCCCCCTCATTACACCTTACAGCTACTTTCATTTTCCAGGTATGTTCACAGAGAGCAGTATCTGCACAAAGCCCCCACCAAGCATTTCGGAATCACACAACAATTGCTGTTGGAAGGGACATCTTGAAATAGTCTAGCCCAATGCCCCAACTATAGACAGCTGCTCAGGACCTTGTCCAGTTAGGTTTTTAATGTGTAGTTTATTGTAGAGACTCCGGTGGACAACCTGCTTCAGTATATGACTAGTCATATGTTAAAAACTTTTCTTACATTCAAATGATTCTCTTATTTCAGTCTGTGCCCGTTGCCTCTTGCCCTGTCAGTGGAAATCACTCCATCTTCTTTACTGTCTTCTTTTTCTACTTTTTCATTCTCAACACTAACAGCATGCATAAGAGGAATTAAGCTGACCAAAGAATTAGGAACTGTCATTCATATGACAACATTCACCCTCTGAAAAATAGCTTGAAAAGAAATTAAGAACCTGGAGCCAAACATCTACCTTATATGACCTTCTCAGCCAAGCTACATGGGATACAACCTGGCCATATAGATGTTCTCCAAAATACCTAAGGATATTCATCTGATGCTGTTTATGACACTTCCATTAGGTTTATAAAATTTACCTTCTAAGGAATATGGCCACTAGCCAACTGTCAAAAACTAGGTCCAGAAAAAGAAGCTCTCCAAAATAGCTCTAAGAAATCTTTCATCTGCATTTTTTCCTCTTTTAACCTAAAACAAGAAGAGATTCAGGCAGTGAAACCTTGTAACTAGTCATTTGCAATGCCACTGATGAAACTCAGAGCAAGTTTTAGACCACTGCACCATGCATCCAAATACAAAAATATTAAATCCTTTCCAATTTAGTAGGAAGCTTCTTACGTAAAAAGGAAACAAGAAGTTATAATTCATTGTGCCTTTACATTCACCTTGAAAGCTAACAGCCAGAATGCTAAGCTTCTAGACAAATTCCACCTGAGGTTTATTATTTTTCTTGTGAATTATATTTACATCTACGAGCCACAGACTGGAACATCCGAAGAGTCAATGCACGGCAACAGCATTGCAGAGCGTTTTAGCACAGAATTGCAGCCCTGAGATCCTTAGCTGCTCTGAGCTGAAGACGCTACAGAAACCATTCTCTGCAACAGAGGAGGAACTTGCAGTGTACTATGTACTGCCATGTTTATAATAGGGTGGTGAGGCACTGGAAAAGGCTGCCCAGAGAAGTTGTGGATGCCCCTATCCCTGGAGGGGTTCAAGGCCAGGCTGGATGGGGCTTTGAGCAACCTGGTCAAGTAGGAGGTGTCCCTGCCCATGGCAGGGGGGTTAGAAATAAAATATCTTTAAGGTTTCTTCCAACACAAACCATTCTGTCATTCTGATACACTTGGTGCTGAAGACAAACTTCTACTGATGTTACTGATTTTTGAGGTTTGCAAGTGTTTTAGCCAGAGTTCCTGTGGTAACAGTTTGATCTCTTCAGTGCTACTACTTTCCCAGAATCAAGTTGAATCCAATAAGATGTGCAACTTGCAAAAGGATATTTGTTTCTAACACATTTCTGAACTATTTTCATTATTACTATTGAAGAAGAGGGGATCAGACAGCCATTCTACTGAATACTCAGGGTTTTTTCTATAAAGCTGCGGGAAATTTTGTAAGACAAGGACAGTAGCTTTACGCTGCCAATCTGACCACAGACCTTAACTCTGCATCAACACCTAACAAACATGGAATTACATCAGCCTTTTGCAGGAGAAGGAAAGTGAAAAATCCAAGTGCTGGCCAAGCTCACAAATTCAGCCTTCATGTTATCTGAGCTGCAGACAGCATCAGAGTTACTGGAGGAGTTAATGTGCAGTTCCAGTAACTGCCAAGCGAGCCTATATAATCAAGGGAGCCATTTGACTTGTTATAAATGAAGAACATTCCACACCAAAGTGCTGCCTTTCATTTATGCCAAAAGAAATCCTTCTAATAGCAATATTTAAGACTTTTCTTTGGAGCCCATTGTAACACACCTTCGTTCTTTTCATCCTCTTGCAAAGCCAGCTACTGAGAGACCAAAGCTATAATTTCCTCTGCTTGTAAGTGCTCCATAGGTTTAGCTGACCTTTAGAAAAGACATACTTTTCCCTCACCGTCTTGTTTAAAGCAGCTGCTTTGTCAGAGCACACCCTGTGATCCAGGACCTCCTGGTACCACAGGAGACTGACAGGCAGACACATCCCACAGCACCAAAAACCACACAGGATCTCCTAAACGCTGCCTCTCTTAGCGGGGTGGTGGCAATCAGACAAGAAAAACATTACTAGACATGCAGAGCAAAGAGTACACTGAGCCTCTGACATGCAATTCTGTCACTGATTGTCCCACTCTTTTCTTGGCCAGCGCTGCACTATTCAGCAGTACCCGGGGCCCAGGTTCCTCCTGTCTAATGCCTGTTATTAGCCCTGGGGGAGCCTTGGGCAAATCACAGGGACCAGCTATTACAAAAGCCCCCCTCCCACATCAGCCCAGCTTGTGCGTTCACTTGAGGCAGCCTATAATTTCTTCAGATTTAAAAAAAGAAGTTATTTACAAGTCAGCCAAGCTCTTCATTAGACCAAAGCATTTGCTGTTTACCACGCATGTACAGATCTACACAAAATAAGGCAACTAGAAAGAGCTTTTACAGGCTCTACCCCGACATGCTCACAAAAGGAGAGCACAGTCACCATGAAGGAACACAGTTCTCTTGGGACAATAACCACAAGTCACAGCTCAGATGAAGCCCAAGAGACTTGCCATGACAGAGACTTGATTAGATGAGCAACACCCAGCTGATCCCAGTAGATGACCTGCTAACCAGGGTGCAAACTGCATGGGAAGCTGGAGAGTCTCCATCATTCCCATGGATGTGATCCTGCACTTGACATCTTTATGAGCCTGAACACATAAGCCAGCCACACACCTCTGCTTTTTATGTACAGTAACTCTAACTCGCACAGAACCTGTTTGTTTCTCTGAAAGTCAGGCAGGTAAGTAGCCTTCACCTTCAAAAATCTACATGTCAATGTCTCTCATTTTACCAAGAAATTGCAATTTCCTTTCCACTAAATGTATTTAAGACCTTTGTTAAAAGTCTACAGGATCCCCAAATTTAAAAGTTGTCCTACAGTTGCAGAGAAGAATTACAACTTAAATTCTGTCAAATAATGAAAAGTACTGATGTCACAGCCTGCAGCGTTGAAGGAGGAAAAAAGATGCCAGGAGCTAAATCAGAGACCAGCTCCACAGGCTATGAAGCACCACAGCTTTTCCTACACTTAACATTAACCACCTGATTTGTGGCTCAGAGGTTTTATAAGGATCAGAGCACTGGATCTCCCCATGCAAGCCAGCCATCTTTTAGCTGAGACTCTTTGTGGAGTGACTCACTGACAGAAAGCAAGCAAACAGCTCTTCTTCTACTGCAGGTACTTCAGAAATGACGGACACACCAGTGTTGTCCTCTCCTGGAGTCCACCCACTTCACGCACTCTGTAAATGCTCAAGGGTTTCATGCCAATCTATTTACTCCTTATGTTGATTTTCAAATAAATGTTTTTAAAGCAGCATCGTGGACAACATGAACATTTCTGCAAACTCCACTATGAGCACTGTTTTTATTCACTTCCTCCAACAGATGAAAACTGCTTTTATTCCCTAACATTCAAAGCCAAGAGATGAGACTAAGATGAGCAGTGCCTCTTCAGGGTAATACGTGGGAGAGACATGTGCTAAAGTAACAGGATGGTTTTTCCAGAGACCTGGTGAGCCACTGACCAAGAGCACAAAGAAATGGGGCTGAAGGAGGTGCAGTTGACTCAGCCCTGGAGTTGTAGCCCGTGTGCTTTGGGGATCCAGGGACATAACACACAGGCTGCACTGTAACAGCAGGAGGCAATAAGCTTTCAAAACCAAAACAGTTTCCTCAATGACTGTAAGATTCCTCTGCATTATTATGACAACTTAATGCACACATGACACTATTGAGTCTCAGGCTGACACTGTCCAGACCATCTTCATATAGAAGAAATACTGTATGAGCTTAATGGAAAAGACAGCAGATGTTTTCCCCCCACCTCTGCTTCTGATAGCGAGACAAGGAAAATGCCAAATTTCATCATCAGTGGACCAATTTTTTTTTTTTATTACAAAAACTTAATTCATCACTTTCGCAAAGTTAGCTACAGCCAACAGCTTCATTTTTGAAACCTCAGACTCCTTAGAGTCTGACATTGTCTGAGAGCACAGGAGAGGAAAGAATGAAAGGACAACTAAAATTAAGCAATCTTCTCCAAAGTCTGTCACTGAAAGTTTTCAGCTGCAATTCTTCTCAGAAAACCCTGGCTTAGCCTAGGTCCCCCTCCCCTAGTTCAAGGCCTTTGAATAAGAAAGATGGGCACTTTATATACTTACTATATAGGACATATTTATAAACATGTTCATATATAAACATAGGCTTCAACTCCACAGTCCTAACTACAGTCAAACAGTATATTCAGTGCCACGATTAATGCTGATACTTACCCAATTCTTTTGATAGCAGCACCGAGTATCCCCTCAATAGCACAGGTTGTATTTAGCACATGCTATCCTGACTGTATGATTTCAGTCGATTCAATCAGATACATGATCTCCCCTTTAAGAACACGATTCCAGAAAGGTAATTACAATATTCTATTTCCGTTTAAATCAGATACTGACACCGCAGCCATGTACGGTATTCAAGGACTTTGGATTTAAAAAAAAAAAGAAAACCATTAACAATAGGCAATGATTTAAAACATACTAACATAATATTTTGCTAGATATAGGACCTTAAAGGTCTTACATTTGGATCCCAGACTTGATGCAGTCATCTGAAGAACATGTGAATCTAAGACTTTCCTTTGGACCCATCTTTAACCATAGCTGATCCTGGCAGTTTCTTTAAAGGGAAAACATATGGAAAGCTAAATTAACCTAAGAGTGAGGTATACTAAAACCAGACCAAACAAGCTCCAACATCACTCTTTAATGGACATTCTCATGTCACTATAACAAAACAAAAATATTACAACAACAAAATGCAGACTAATGAGAATCTGGTCCATCTTCATTTATGCTGTAACTCAACATCTGGTTCATTAGATGTTATTAAAGTAATTATATTGGTACAAATCAAAAAGGTGCTCTTGAGAATGCTTAAGTGGATTCTCAATTTTATTAAAGAGTTTGAGGATGAAAGTTCTTGATTGTCATGAAGCCTATCTTTAACATAACCAAGCTCTTGTCCAGACAGATCAAAATGAATATTTTTTCAGCTCATGTTGGACATAAACTTCCAATTTTTTTTTCTGACATGACACAGATGTTTGTTTGGCAGGTGGCTTCCAAACAACAGTTATGTAAACATTATTTACAAAAAAAAAAAATAAATCAACATGTAGTACAGTCACCTCATCCTTCCATAGGGACAGAAAGCTCAGTACCTATCAATCACCAGTGAAACAATGCCAACAGCCCCAGATGCATAAGATCTTATTCTAGCACTAGAGGTTAATGCAGCTGCGAGTCTTTACACCATTAGCTTCTCTATAAAGAAATTGCAAAAAGCATTAATGATTGTAATATTTCATTAATTAGCAGTAAATACAGGTAAATCAGCCAGATGAACCAGCTCAGTAGAACTTCTGGTGTTCACAGCATGCTAATATGCTGCTAATTAAGACCATCAGCATCCCTTTTAATATATTGACTTAAGATTTAATTCATGTTTTACCAGCTCTCACTTTTCCAATTCAGAACATGTACCAAGCAAAGACTACACAAAAAGAAAAACAAAGCCATTCCATTCACATCCATGGAGATAAATTCAGCATTTTATCTTCCAGCTCATTCTGCTTTCCAAATTAGGATGTGAATGTGAGAAAGACAAAGAAAACGTATGTGAGTGTGTGACACATTCACATACACAGTCACATCTCTTTTTTTGGGTGGGAAAGGAGTTGTTTCTGGGAAGTCTTATTTGCTTGCAGACGCTGGCACAAGCTCACCTCCAAGATGTGAGGTCCTTGTTCAGACCTCATTTGTGCTCAATGCACTCATCCTTTGGGATGCATATTTATGAGGAAATTAAGCTCTTCTCTGCAAGCATCATCATTTGAAAGTATTCTCCCAGCACAAGGCCCAGCCATCAACACCACAACACTGCAGGCATTTTGCAGCCATTTCTCCTGCTCACAGTCCAAATCTCTCAGCCAGGGATTAAGGCACCACCATGCACGAAGATAAGAAGAAAGCTGATGACAATAACACCACAGAAGTTACACCAGGACCCACTGTAGAGATTCTCCTAACTTGGAATTATATCTGTTTTGCACCAATTCAGAGATTAAACTAACAAAGCAGCTGGAAAACCAGTGCTAATTAAAGTACATATTCTTACACCTCCTTCTATGTTGAGTTTCACAACATTCAGCTAAAAAAAAATTAAAGAAAAAGCACGTGTTTGTATCTTAACCAGCCTTTCCTGGCCAGTTATGTTGCAGCTACATTATAGTACAGCCTTCCTATATAGCTGAATGCCAGTTTCTGCTCATCAGGAGTGCTAGCACTCTCTGGCACTGTGTGACCCTAGGAGACACAGCCTGACTCTCTTCACACAAGAAACACATGACATATCCTTTTCAGGGTTTTTTTAGTTGTCATTTGAACCGCTATAAATATAGATGTAGAATGCTGTTTGGCCAAGCTGGCTTCTCAATCTGATTTAAAATAATCTTAGCATTGTAAATATAATAATTGTAATGGAATAGCCAAGAGGACCCTTTAACAGAGGAAACTCATTTGTGTTCAGCAGTAGGCAAGGACAAAAATCATTCTAAAGTGTTTGCAGCCTGAGAGTTTCAGGTAAAGGCTATACAGGTGACTACGTGGACACCAGACCCAGAACTCAAGGTTTTTGCATAATCTGGTGCCTCTGAAGCCAGAGGCTGCAGTTCAACAGCAGTCTGCAGAGCTTTGTCTTCAGGAGCTTGAGAATTACATATTTTGAGAACAAAATCCTTAGTGGACCAGAGTGTTTCAGTGTTCATAAGACTTCTGTCTCATGAAGTGTAAAGTTACAGAATAAATCAGTGAGTCACCAGTTTAGATACATATCTCCAAAAGCAAAATGAGAACTACTTCTACTATATCACTGCTTTTTCAAAAAACAAAAACACTCAGTGGATCCTCCCATCTGTTTTTTTCTCTGCTTGGGTCGCTTCAAATCTAACAGAGCTTCCAAACAAGCTATGTGTTTAACAGCAAATACCCTAAAACACTGTTGAACTAAGATTCAGAAATTGTCAAATAACCTCATGAGAATTTACCTAGAGGCAGAAGAGGGAGATGAGAAACAAAACTATTTCCATTTTTTCTTGCTAGAAATATTTCAGAGTATTTAGAAAAGAATCTAAGGGGTTTGCATATACTAGAACTGAACAAAGAAATGCCTTTAAACAGTACAGAAACTTCAGTTTCACATAGATACACAGCAGCTTATCAATCCTTAATTCATCTTCTCATTCCCACTTTAATTCCCTTTCTATAATCTTGGTTTCTTTTAAGACTGAGCATTGTCAGGAACAAGAGGTTTCAAGTGAGTGTAGAGGTGCATCTGAGAACTTATGCTGATACTGAGTATGTAATCAGCCCTTCCTACAAACAAAATTCAAACACACAATCACCAATTTACTGTAATCAACCAATGACCTCATACTGTAACGGAAAGTGCCAGCGACTCACAGTAACCAAGTCACTCTTCAGTGGGGAAAAAAAAATTTCCTATTATTTTCCTCAGATGGAGTTCATAAAAATCCATATCCATGTGAGCTAACCAGGTCTTTGCCATTTACAGCAGTTTGCTGAATCCCAGAAACACAGGATTCCTGCAGTTAACCTGTTTTGATAATGACAACACAGTTAATTGCTATATGCATACCTACTAAAGTTCTTTGCACAGTCACTGGAGTTTTGTACCAGGTAAGAAGCACAACTGTATCCCCACGGAAGATATGTAGAGTGTCAGTACCCCTTCCCAAAGGGATTCTTCCCATGGTACACTCCCAGGGAAAGAGACATACTCTCCCAAGAGAAAAGTTTTCTAGAATCTGACCTCCTTTGTCTCCTAAAAAGAGAACAGCGGCAAAAATTCTTCAGTAATTACATTTTTTCCAGGGGAATTATCCAATGATGGAGACATCTGAGGAGTGTAATCCCTCCCGGTGCAGTATTCCTTGAAGAGCTGAAATCCAAATAAGAGTGTGCCTGGGAGGGAAAATTAAAGTGGGAGGATAGAAATAGAGGCAATTAAGAAGGACAAATGTTCTGTTGGTAGACAAGCTCATGATGAAAGGGGGATTATGATGATTAAAGAAATTAAAAAAAAAAACCCACAACTTTAAAACAAGGAGGAAAAACTCCCCACATTACAAGGAAGAAAAATAAACAAAACTGTCCTGGCAGAAAATGCTACATCTCCACTGGGCCCCTTACATGGCAAATCCCCCAGAAATCACAGTCCTTTGTTTGGATTTCATGCTACTTGTCAAGTGAGGACATGTGCTCTGTACATCTTTGTGGTTTGCCCATATTTCCCTTTTGTCTCACGGAGCCTCACATTTATTTTTAGTTTTTTTGGGGAAAAACAGCACAGTCTGGCTTATGTCTCAATAGCTTTGCCAAGCAGGGAGTAAGTCTTGTTCACTGACACTCCTTGTATTGGGCAAAAAATGTCTAGCAGAGATCATTTTTTTCACTACATAGAGAAGCAGGTAGACATGTATGTGTCCTGCAAAAGAATAGGGCCAGAAAACATTGTTCAGGTGACTAAAACATGTTTTCAGTTACAAACTGTTACATTTTATGGCAAATTAAGCTCATAAATCTACTCAATTTACTCAGCCAAGATTTCTTTCCTAATGGACAGGCTCTCTCTGCCACCTCTGAGCTGTATGAAATACCAGCTCCACCCTTCAGGCAGGCAACAGTGACCACACGGAGGATGCTCTTGGACTCTTCCCCCTGCCCTAAGTAGCCACGAGAAGGACCAAGCCTGAACCAAACCTCCCCA
>JAOXNO010000005.1:8569830-8609203 GCA_028565335.1 Limnodromus scolopaceus
CACGGAGGATGCTCTTGGACTCTTCCCCCTGCCCTAAGTAGCCACGAGAAGGACCAAGCCTGAACCAAACCTCCCCAGGGAATCTTTCATTGTCCTGAAACAGCAGCTGCCAGGAGGAACGTGCACAGAGCAGGCAGATGTGCTGGTATTTGTGAACCAGACTGTCAGCTATCAGGTTAACCAGGCTCGCTCTTAGACCTTCATCAGAGCACCGTGGGTTTGGTTCAGGCACGAAACTTCTGTGAGCGTTTTGCACTACAAAACCATCTGAAATTTGATGCCGGTAAATTAAATTGCCGGGGTTTATGCTGGGTTTATGCTGCTTTAGACAGAAATATACTGCTTCACCCACTTTATCACGGGCATCTTCTCCTGAGGAAGCCACCTGCTCCCCTTCCATTATAATTCCAATGCTAGGACAATATTTGGTGTGGAATTATTAAGCAACAGTAAAAATGCATTACTCCCAGGTCTCCACATGCTGATAAGCTATTTAACCAGTCAGCTATTTTTAGCTCTGCCAAGCAATCAGGATGCTGTTCACAAAACACTTCACCTTAAAAATATAATTGCTTTCCTCAGATGACATTGTCAGTCTCTGTTCTTTTCACCTTTAATGTGAAACTTCAAATAAAAAAAAAGAAGATGGTTTATTGAGAAAGTAAAGACTGTTCTTAATGGTAGAGAAAAAAATGAATGTATAATAGCTTAAGTTTTACTTTAATGACACTAAGTGATTATTATCACTCTTTGTGAAAAGATGTTGAGACCTAATGGATGTAACAGGGAGGAGGCAAATCGGTCAAGAGTAACAGAAGGAGCAGCACTGCCTGTCACCAGGCATTTTTGAGGCGGCCTTGGAAACAACCTCAAAACCACATGAGAGCTTCAGCTGATTTAAGGGTCATGTCTTCAATGTCTGTGTTGCTTGCAGGAAGCCTTCTGTCTTCAGAGTCAATCGACTGCCCACAGCCTCAGAGCAGCTCTTGCACTCCGCAAAGCTCAACCTTAACAGCACCATCTCTGATACCAAACCATCTACATCTTTTTTCTTGCCAGATTCTCACCCTGCTACTATCTTTCCCTTCTCTCCTCCCCTCTTGATCCCTCAGATCCCACACTTACCATCTCACACACACAAATGCACTTTCACTCTCTCACAGTCTCAAAAAGACCTTCTCCAAAATACAAGTTTTTGCTCAAGCTGTCCACTCTCCCTAATCTCCACAAGTCCTAGCACTTTGATCTTCTCAAGTTTAGGACAAATGAAACCATCTGAGGTTTCAAGATATTTGCAGACAAGTCTGATTCTGGCTCTGCTCTCTGGGATGTTTATGTAAGCCCAGAGAAATGCCATTGAAAGCAGAGTGGCTTTGGGTGTTACAGAGCATCACTGAGATAAGCCCTTGGTCTGCTATTCAGAGAGTGACAGGCTCATTTATGGAGCAGAATAAAAAAAAAATCCCAAAACAACATAATACCAAGCGATCAATGTCTATCAAGACATTAGCTGAAGAATTGAGCAATCACCTATGTTACATTTGTGTTACCAGAAAACAGAATGGGCACAATTAACCTTGCGAAGTGACAAAAGAAGGCTTTGCTGTATCACAAATCACCTTCATCCTCAACACATTTTTTGATTGTCACACGGTCACGTTTGTAGAAAGGATTCATCTTTATCTGAAACTGTAATTGAATGCCAGTAGTTACCTTGGTGACATTTAAAAATCTATCACTGTGCTTTGCTGTCAACACTTTATAATACGATAAAGTGCCTCATGGAACAAGTCAGAACACAGTTTAGGAAATAGTTCCTATGACAACTATATGAATTGAGGAGACGGTAAAGATCCCAAAATGCCAAATGGACAGTAGCACGCAGGTGAAGAAACTCCAGGCTGAGATCAGCACAGCTCCTAAAGCTGTACTGAACAGCAGCTCAGAGCCTGTCTGTAGTAATTTCTGTAATTAAACAAAGTCTCCAATTCTCTAGGTACTCTAATTTTCACTAAAACTGCTGAGAACCCTGAAACTTATTATGCAATCAATCCAACTGATTTCAGCAGACCTCTGCTGGGACTAATCATTAAGAATGAGGGAGGAAGAACCACACTTCCTGTGAATATTGTTTGTTGTACTTCAGATATTAAATAAGAGTGGAGAATTTAATTATCAGTCAAAATACAGGATTCCCATTCTGCTTATGACAGCATGTCCATTTGCTTTCAGATTACGGAATGAAGCAGCACAGGTTCACACTCACCATTTGTATTTACAGATTTATTATTTATCATTCACCCAGGAACAGATTTGTTTCATTGCCACTGGCCCATAACTATGTGGTCTCTGTCTAAAAGAGAAATATGGAAGCCAACAGAGCCTGCCAAAGCTGTGCCTCCAAACTGCAGCCTGCTCCCTGCCCGAGTGGCCCTGACTCCTGGTCCAGGAAGGAGACAGACAACTCCTAAGGAGGTGTGGGGTCAGTGCCATCCTGACCCACGGCTGCTGCACTCCATGCACGGTGTGGTGGTCTGCACAGGTCAACACTACACTGTAGCTTTGCACAGCTGGGAGAAGACCTTGGCTAAAACAGAGGACTGCCATGGAAAGACTCTCCAGTCAATTCCTTCCTCAGGACTGCCTACCTCTACCTCCTCTTCCTCTCTTCTTGCCTTTTCCTTTCTCTTCCTTTAAGTTTGCTTGGCCTTTCCAGCCTCTTCCAGGCTTTTCTCTTTCCTCCTGATTGCCTTAACAGCAAGTCTCCTCCTCAGCACACAGGCCTCAAGTACTTCCATCACAGACCATCTGGGACTGGAACACAGAAGCATCTGGACCATTGATTCCTAAAGCAGCAAATTAATTCTCCTTTGTTGTGAAACTAAATCTGAACACCAGTTTGTTTGGAAAACCCTCCAAAAACTAGCTGTCTGTGGCCTCACTCCAGTCTTTGCATCTTGTGAAATCTGTACATGCCTTCGGTAGCTGTCCCATATCTATGCTCTAAAGTCCTGAATTCATTTCCAGGAAACAAAAAACATGAAACTACTCAGTAGGAAGGTTTACAAGCAAGAGAAACATGCTCCCTACATACTTATAAAGGAAAGTCAAACAGACGTTCATATCACAACAATGACTTTAGTCATGCCCTTCTTTGGCAAAATCAGGAGAAGGCACTCTCCTTTGAACACAGTTCTTTTGAAAGTATGGGAAAGTGGCACATGCCTCAACCAGAAATGCAACAAGAAGTGTAGCTTTTTGGCAGTCCCTAAAGATGCAGGAAGAATTTTTGCCACTGGAAAAAGTTCCATTTTCATTGGAACTTCAACCTGAGAGAGGACAAAAACATAAGCAAAGCCGATAATAAAAAACATTAAGGAATGGAAGGAAGAAATAAGGAAGACAAACAAGGTAAATGAAGAGATTACGTTCTTCCCCTCTGGTAAAGTTCTTTTTACCTTACATCCACCCCAAATAAAGATAATCTTGCCACTGGAAGCCACAAAAGAAGAGTTATTTGCATACAGAATAGGCTCACAGAAAATTAAACTGCTGTGGAAAACTAGAGCTTATTATGCGAGAAATGTGATAAGCTAAAACATACCAAAAATCCTTCTCGAGATCTGAGCAACGCGAGCTAAAAATACCTCTATTGCACGTCATTTACAAATTCAAAGGGTTGTTTAGATTGTGATCAAACAACACTCGATACATTTTTTTTCCACTTATGATTAAAGATAGTGCTGGATTTTAGGTGTTCTGATTGCTTTCCTCACTTCATTTTTATTTCTATTTTTAATTTGCACTCAATGTTCCCTGCACCCTTGCTGAAAGCAAGCAGCAGTGCCGGGAGGGGACCAAGGAAATGTACGGTTATCGGTTATCGCGTGGATTGAATTGGCCACTCTTCCTCATGAAAGGCAAAGGACCTGGAGCAGGAGCTATTGCACAAGAGCAGCCCAGGGAGCACATCCCTCATTTACACAACAAAGGATTGAAGACATTGTGTTCCCAGCTTTTATTTTTGCTCATGCACATCCTCACATCTGGGCTTTGCAGGTGCACATACTAAGGCAGGCCATTAGCCACCTGCATACACCTCTCCAGTAGTCCAAAGGAGGTTTAAACACCACAAATCTCTTGTGCCAAAAAGGTTTCTAGGCTCTGATGCATCAGGCTACCAAACATTCAAAACTTCCCAAGTCACAGGCATTCAAAGACTCTGTCAGTGTTATGCCACACAAGGTAGCACCATCCTCAGAAAACAGCCCAGCGTTGGGGTAGGTGAAAGCCAGCCCAGGGGCAGGTGTCCTGGAGCTGTGCATCAGAAATGCTGTGCAGGTGCAAGGGTGGTTGAATTAAGAATCTCGGCACAACTCTTCAAACTTCTCCTTCTGTCAAACTGCAAAGAGTTCAGTGCTGTGATGAAAGATTCTTGAACATAAATTACCATCATTTTTCTGTTACGCAACATGATTTATCCCAAGCACGCACTGGGCTCATTCCAGTTTCCACTGAAGTCAATAGAATTATAAGTGTTCAGCACCTCTGAAGAATCAGGACATGCTTATTCATGGGTATAATTTATGGTACCCAAATTAGAACATTCTGTCCTTAAGTTACCAGTGCAGAAAAGCATGGCTTCTTACTCCTTTCCCTTCTTTAAGGATATTAATGGACCAAGACTATAATCTACCCCCCAGATCTTCAGTGAAATGCCTACAACTGGTCAAACTTTAAACAAATCACAACACAAAAGATCTGGAATACTGGCTTCAGAAATCTCTCCTGCCCATCCCCTAGATCAAACCTGCTCCAACCAAAACCTCTGCCTATGTAAGCCTTACTCATACTTCCATGAGGTTTCACAAAGGAGTAACTCCCACAGAGATGTTCCAATACAAGCACATTTCAAGTTATACATGAAGCAAAGCCATCATCTAGCAAGGACATCTGGAAAATCAAACCAGAAAGCCACGAGTTACAAACAACAGGGTAGGAAATCTGTACTGACAGCAATGCTCATCCTAGTGGTCATTGTCTCAACAAAGTACTATTTACCGACCTCTCTTTATACATCTTTTGGACACAAGCTTTCATTCCTCCTGGATGTGTCCACAGCTTTGGTTGATCAAGGGTGGCAGTAAAAATCCAAAGACCAGGCATGGATTTTTTGTTTCTTCAGAGCATAGCAAACATGGAAATCTGCAAAACACAGTAATGTCTCACGCAAAACTCCTGGAATCTCTTCTGTGGCACTAAATTGAGGTGACTGTTCCTCTCAGGCTTCCATACAGGGTGACGAACAATCAGGGTTGTAAAGAACCAACCCCTGGGTTATTTCAGGATGCTGAGAAGTTTGGGACTGCTAAAAAACCCAAATATCCTCACCCTGCATCCTACTCCTGACATCTTAGTCTAACTCACATTACAAGGCTGGTGTGGTCTTTTCTACACATCTTTAAGTTACAGAGACATAGAGGCAGCAGCTTCCGTGTCTGACCAGCCAGTCACATCCATAGCATTCAGTCGCAAGGCGAACAGCACAGCCCAGGTAGCCAATCCCAAGCCCTGCAGCCCCACCATGAAACACACCAAAAAAGAATGAGGGACCAAGTAGAAACTACCCAACCCAACCGGCAGGTTGCCAGTTGATCCAGTTTGGTTCAGCTCAAATTGACAGCTTGGCACCGTGCTGTCAGCTCAGGAGAAGACCATACACTGCAGTATTGGCCTTTGTTTCTTTACAGCCTGCTCCTGGTTAGAGCCACATCTCCCTTAGCATCTTCCTTCCAAGGAAACACTGAAGTGGTGGGAGCAGGCCAGTGGGCTCTGCTCAGTATCATCTAAAGCAAGCAAAGGAAGTTCTTTTTCTTCTCTGCATTGCTAAGCAAGGTCCTTTCCCCACCTGCCCACCAAGGACCTTCCTAAGCTTTTCATAGACCTTTTGCTTTGCAGAGCAGGCACTAGGTCAGCCCTGCCAGCCAGAGAAGCAGGCACTCCCTCACAGCACGGGGAGACAGGAGTTAAGTGAAACTCTTGGGCTGGGAATACACCAGAGCCAACAGGAAGATGATATTTTCCTTACACCAAATTAACAGATCTTGTTTTTATCCGGTCCCCTGGGCCCCACACAGAGGACGGGCAGATGGATCCCACCAATCACTTGATGCCACAGTTGCACCACACAAATGTGCTTGAAGGAAAACTCCTGCAGCACTAAGAACAAGGCTATTATAGGAGTCCAGAAACAACAGCTTGTGTGTTCACATTTCTATTCCAAGTTTCAGATTTCTTCAGAAAACAGGAGGCCAATCTAATCCTTTTGACTTCGATTCCCCTAGAGGAAGGCTGCCTAATCTGCTTGTCAGGCTGACAAGGAGACACAAGCCTTGTTCCCCTCAGTACTGCCCCAGACCAGGTCCACCCTCTGGTCTCCAGGCTCCGAAAGCCAAAAGGACTTCGGAAGAGATCTATCTGCAGGTGATCAGACAGCATGAAATACAGTGATTAAACAGAGCTAGCACATACTGTAGAAGAGCTAAAAAACCAAAAAGCAGCACTGAGTTTTGAAATTGCAGCATTGAAGTTAAAAATATCAGGCTGGTGGAATTACATAAAATAATTTTTTTACAAATTCCTAAGCTTAACAGTCCAAAATGACCAAAGCCACACAGCATGTGTAAGTCACCTGATAAAAAAAAAGGTCTGAAAACAGTCATCCTGAAACCCCATGAAATGTCATCTCTTCCCTTCGTTCAAACATCTGAGATAATCTGAGACTTTGTGTACAAAGACACCCAGCAGCATGTGACGAGAAGATACTAACCTGCAGGAGTGCTTGCTCAAGAAATGGCATCTCTGGAACAGTATCTCCCAATTCCTTTCTTCTTTCCTCCCTGCCTTCCAGCACAGGTCTCCTCTGCCCACTGAAGCTGCCTTTGCACCCTGCCTTCCCCTGCTCCATGAGGCAGCAAACACCTCCCTGCACCAGGGGTCCACTTAATGGATCCATTTTTCTTTTGAAACTCTGTTCATTCAGGGATCAGGTTTTACAAGTTCCCTCCGATCTCAAGGTGAATATAGAGTTAACCACAGAATTTAGGCCAACACTAGAAGAGCACGGTGACCCCGTGTTCCTGGGAGTCACACACGTTTGCTGCTCCATCATGCAGAAGGGCACAGAGCAGACTATTTTCAGAGTAGTCAGCACATCCAGGCTATTAACAAGGGCACACATCTGTCTCTCAAGGGGGCAACAGACAGGCAGAAAGCTTCCTTTTGCACCTCGTCTTGCATTTGTGCACACACCCCACATCTCTTCATCCTTGTGACATCTGAATCTTTACACGTTCTGTAAAACAATACATGTTAACTGGTTTATCCACCAATACTTCAGGAACAATTTCTCCCTTCAGCCAAGCAAGCTATGGCCTTTAAAAATATCTCTAACCCAGAGGGGAAGCCTCTAGGCTAGAAATTGGATGATAAACCTGGAACAAAAGTGAAAAAACTTCTGAACAAAAGTTATTTCCTAGAAGACTTCACCATGAACTGAAATGTACAATTAACAGAATTAAAAAGCTTTCCCATATTCCAGCTAGTTTATAGAGAAAAAGTGATGGATTTCCTCACACCGTACTTGACATCTATGAAACCTATGGGATACAAGTCCTTCTTAAGGGCTTCAGACTCTCCAAACAAAGTGTACGAAGTGCTTACAACAGCTTCCAATACCTGCAGCTCGATGTACTCAACCATAAAATGACGACAATATTTAGCAATAGTTATTTCATAGGAGGTGGTGTGGGAACGCTTTGAAGAGAGCAGTGATTCACTAACGCAGTGCTGCAAGTGCAGAAACAATAGGAAATTGTTCTTTTACAATTGCTAACCCATTACTATAGTTTTGTCATCTGCTCATGTAATGTGGCACTCAAAAACATCTAGCAATTAAAACCACATGAGACAGGAAATCCTTTACGCTGAATCCCCCAGAAGCACTAGTGAACTTGCAGTAGTTTCATACCAGTGAAACTCAGAGCAGTATCAGCCCAACATACACAGCAAAGCCTGAAAAACAACAGAAGAATCTTCCTCAGCTCAGAAAAAGCCTTAAACCCTGCATCATTTTTGAAAAGTCTCATATTTGCAAGAGAAGAGATCTATGTATGAAATTGTAATGAGGTGACTGATGATCGTTACCTTGGTGACATTTAAAACGCCACCACTGTGCTTTACTGTCGGCACTTTATAACACAATAAACTGCCTAGAGAAAGAAGTCAACACATTACTCAGAAAATGAGCTTCCATGACAACTATGGCCTTCTTCATACCTAGGCAGGTCTGATGCCATCACTTGACCAACAGACCCTCCTTTGAGAGATCTTCCCTGGCAAGAGAGTGACTTTGCGGGCATAGCTGACTTTGGACCTTCAAGTGTTACCGAAAGGATTTGTCTGACAGGGTTGCTGGATCTCCACTGATATTTTCACTGCCAGAGAGACACTGCCAAGGCTGGCGGGCTACCTCCCATGCTAGCAAACCAGAAAGCATAGACCAGGCTTCAACAGCAAAAACACATGGGAGAGATCCCAAAGTGGAGGCAAAGAGCCCAACACTATTGCTGAGGTGCTTTCCACTCTCCCCAAGTCACGCACTGGTCAATACTCATCACCCATACTGACAAGTGCTTTAGGGATGGAAGCAGCACAATACAGCAGAGCAGAACATGAAGAACCAGGTCCAAGCCTTGACTTCAGAAAGGTCATTCTTGAAGGTGACCTTAAAAAAGTCGGTCAAAACCTTCACCCAATTTTCAAGTCCCAATCACCATTAGGGTAAGTCTAAATGATACAGCTGAGTAACCCAAGTTAGTATTTGTGGAATTTAATTTAATAAAATTTTAAGTTTAATCCACAAAAATACCAAAATTGACCATTTTCCCACACAATCAAGGATCTCAAACAAAATCCTATATGCAACTATTTCAAGAGTCCCTTGCATCATGCATAATATAACATTTCTATTGTCTTAATTGCTATTCAGACATCAGTCTGATGTTGGTCAAAGCCAAGTAGATGGTTTCAGTGGAAGACACACAAGTTCTGTACATTTCCAGCTATGCAGTCTTGAGTACAATGATCTGTTTATTGATCTCAACACACACGTGGGTGGTTTAACTTAAAAAAGCCTAGTATTAGGTATCATGTGTTACAAAGTAAACTTTTCACTTACAGAAAAGTTGTTTCTATAGTAACTAATGTTTTTCTAGCAACACATTTCACATTAGGGTTGCTATAGAAACAGAACCATAGAGATGTGTTCGGCAAATAGGTTGTCAATAGCTTTCCCCCCAGCCCACTGCGCCCTATCCTCCACGTCTACCTGAGAAGGAAGAGAGCACCTTACTCACTGTGTCTACCTAAGGAGACCAGTTATTCTCCTAACAAGAGCATGAAATGCTCCCTGCCCACGTGAGAGCATGGTTTCCCCCTAGAGTTTCATGACTACATTTTTGGGGAGTAACAGAAATACTCAAATGTAGATCAGGTTATAAATCCAGAGAAATTAGAGCAGTTGTGCAGGGGGGTATCAGTGAAACACCCTCATCTGTAGGAAAAGAGTAAAATTACCATGTTGGAAACACTGAACAGTTAATCTCAGCTACGTTCATCCTCATAGAAACCTCAGCGTGTTGCTGGTACATGTCAAAGGGACATCAGCTCATGCCAGGAAGAAGCCTGAATCTCTATGGTTTTGAGCATATATTTAGTCTTAAGCATTCCCGAGGGTAGCATACAGACTCCCACTCACATCAAAGGAAAGTCTGCAAAAAGATCACAGCTATAATCTGGCATTTACATAGTCGCTAGGATTTTAATTACTATTTGTTCAGTACCTTACCGTTCATTCAGTAACAGCCATGTGTACACCTTGAGGACTGCCACTGTTCCTGACCTTTGCTTTTCCTTCTTTCACACTCTTTCATTTTTCACTTCTCTTCCCTGAAGCAGCTGTCCATCACAAGTCCCTCCACCCTTTAACTCCCCACCCCACCAAGAAGTACAGTCTAATGTCCATTTACAGAAGCAGCCCTTGCAGCCTTTACCTGTTCCCACTACCTAAATAGGAGCCAGGACAGACACACTCCTCTGGATTTGGCTGCGTTGGTCCTTGTTAAGGCAGCTCACTTGCCAAACCAAGGCAGGGAAGTGTAGCACAGGCTGCTCCCTACAAGGGACACTAACGAGCAACTGGTGGCAAGCCATGAAAGGTAACCTTCTCCAGCAACACAGCTGTTTAGAGCACAGACTTGCTATCCCTTAATGCCTGCAGGTGTCTTTCCAGCATGGAGAGCAGTGACCTGAAGGTGGGCTGAAGATGGCTTCTCTCCAAGTAATTGTCTTCCAAAGCTTTGTGGATTCAGGAAGCCACCATTGCTTCATTTTACACTCAGTTCTCCACTGCATGGATGGTCACCCAAACAGCAAAACAGTGTGGTTCCAGAGCACCCAGCTGTATCCCTTGAGTCCTGTGAAAATAGCCCTAGTGAGGTGACACACAGCTCTCCTTAGAGTCTGCCCTGATGCATACTGAAATGCTTTACCTCCTGCATAAGTGTCCACTGCTGCTCTCTGCCTTGCCTTCTCTTAGAAAGAAGCTCTGCTCCTTTCAGCAATTTCTGGCATCAAATTGTTGGCTCAAACATTATAAAACCAAAAGCCCCATTCAGAGATGCCACAAGAAGGGTAAGAAGCTATCACTAACTAAACACGGTCTACCCGTACCTGAGACCAATCAGCCCCAAATGTATCACCGCACCTACAGTACCTTTTACAGATCTGTCCTCTCACAGGACCATCTTTCAGATGCAACCTGGTGAAGCAGCTTTAAAAAAAAAATTATGAGAGGAAAAGGAGCAATTTATTCAAGTGTCACTATGTATGTGTTCCAATTTAAAACTTGGTTAAAAAAAAAAAAAACCAAAAAAACCGAAAGACCCACACATGATGCTGAGACCCAAAGAGAACGAAATTAACATTTCCACGCTAATTCCATTCCGGTGGTGGCTCTAATGCTTTTTAGCTGGGAGCATGACCAGGCAACTGCTCAGGCACTGTACAATTCCTGTCTCCACAACTACTTGCAGTGCTGGTTTATGTTCTCCCCTATACTCAGTATGTTGTGATGCTGGGCTCAGTGCTGGCATGTGCCATCTGCACTTAGCACAGGGAAAAATAAGTATCAGAGTGTTATGACAGTCTAGTCCAGATGGACCTAATATCCCCAGCAGTAGAGTCATTTCTGCTCCTTACTTTATAGCAATCCACAAGAAAACATTGGACTGAGGTTTGGTGATAAAACATGTTTTTTTTCAAGCTCATTCTCCAAACTGCAGCAGCACTGGTTAGAGTATTTTCAATTATTTAATAATTTTGTGACTATGGAATTAATACTGAATATGACATCCTCCATCCTCTGCCCCCACCTACCTGTTATGAACAGAAGTAGCAGGAATACAGCTCTTGGTATATCATTCCGAGGTGTTACAAGAAGACAGTCTAAATCCAACCACCTTTAAACATTTTCAGGAGCAGAGCCACAGCATCCCTGTTTCCACTAAAGATGCAACAGTACAACAATTTAGCCTAAAAGAAATAGGATAAATTTTAACTGGGATAGCCCATCCTTAGGGTTTTGAAGGAACCACCCTGTACCAGGCATAACAGGAAGGAAATAAACATCTGAGCTCCGAAGAATACTACCAGAATTCCAAAAGAGCATTATATGGGTTATTAAACAGGCCTTGGCAGCAACTCAAGAATGACCTTAGAATGCTTTTGCTGACAGGTTCTGTGAGATACAGTGAATTTTGCTAATTCATATATACAGGCCTCACTCGCCCCAGCCTCTGTTTGCTTGCAAAGCCTTAGGCTGGAATCTGCTCACGCCGAGAGTTATTGTTTGCACATGTCCAGGAAATGCTAAATATAATCTGGACAATATGCAGACAAATCATTTTTATGAACTTTTTAGGTCAAGGTCCATGTCTTCATTTGCACCCGAACAGCACCAAGTAAAGAACAAAAACCTGTCCCAGATACAAGTCTCAGAGCACAATTGCAACTTAAACAGTAAGTTTAACTGCGGTCTTGCAAATTTTTTCTCCCTCTTCATCTAGATTTTTAAAGTTATTTACTTCACCAGCTCCTGCAGCCTAACTGGTGGTCTCACCAGCTCGCTAACCCCGAGGCAAGCACAGCTCTCTGCAACTTCACAAAGACTTGCATTCAAAGAGAATGACTAATGACCAGTGCTGGAAAGCCAGGAAGAGATGAGCCCAATCCAAAACCATCTACATCACTTATGAACTGATTAATAACCTCACTAATAAAGACAGAAAATAAGTCTCATAGAATTAATTAGCTCTTATGTCATCATATTGCCCCATAGTTCTAAATATCTCCTTTTGAAGCACTGATAAAAGTAGGTCTTAAAATGCATATCTGTTCATTTTTGTTTGTTTCAGTGCACAGCCCTTTGATATAGATCATTTCCTACAGGTCATGCAGACATTTTAGATTATTTAACGAGTTAAGGAACAATCCAGAATCAAGAGTTATAATGGGATCATGTCACCAATAACCTTTCCATGCAACAGACATCCATTTGGTCAAAAGAGCCAAGAAAAAAATAGAGTATGAGATCAAAAAGGTCCTAAGTTATCTTCAGTAACAATCTTTTCAGACACCATAGTGTCATCTAACGTTTCCTAGCAGGTTCACAATTATTACATTCAGTTATCAACTCAATCAACTCAACCCATAAAAACAAAAACATACTGGAATTACAAGCACGACCTATTTACCGTCTTCTTTTTAACCCCATCTTAAAAGCGGTAATGTCT
This sequence comes from Limnodromus scolopaceus, assembly GCA_028565335.1. Classification (NCBI taxonomy): domain Eukaryota; kingdom Metazoa; phylum Chordata; class Aves; order Charadriiformes; family Scolopacidae; genus Limnodromus; species Limnodromus scolopaceus. Next base: position 8,582,742 of record JAOXNO010000005.1, read on the forward strand.
GAACATGCTGTCATAGGACAAGAATCCACTCCCAAAATACAGCTGAGAGAAGTATGATTATGAAATGTACATTCATATTTTTATCACATCAACAGGAGCATTAGCTTTTCCAAGGATTGTTATTTGGGCATCCAAGGTCACATTAATGAATATTGAAATATAATGAATTTGGAAGAGGGGAGATTTAGATTAGATACTAGAAAGAAATTCTTTACTGCGAGGGTGATGAGGCACTGGAACAGGTTGCCCAGAGAAGTTGTGGATGCCCCATCCCTGGAAGTGCTCAAGACCAGGCTGGATGGGGCTTTGAGGAACCTGCTCTAGTGGGAGATGCCCCTGCCCATGGCAGGGGGGTTGGAACTCAATCTTTAAGGTCCCTTCCAACCCAAACCATTCTATGATTCTATGAATAACATCAATAGAAGCGAACCACAAGATTTGGGGGCAAGTTTGAATGCGCTAAGTATTTAAAAGTTCTTGAGCATGTCTCCCAGCAGAGATATATTGGCTGTTAAGGCTTAATCACTAATGACCAGAGCTTAACTGTTGAACTAAGATGATACTGAGGACTGCATAGTTGCATATGTTACTTTAGATTCACTTTGTCAATTGTCAGTTACATTATTTGAAATCTGAATTCAGTCCTTTGAGATCCAACAACAAAACAGATATCAACATTTCATTCATAGATTTCAGCTATTCTAACTTTTGGTTGTCACGGATGAAAGCGTTAGACAGGCAAGTCCTATGTCCATATTTATTTCAAGAACAGCCCAATGCAATTTTTAGATCACTTTATTCAAGAAAATCACAAGTAAAATTTCAAACATTTCAAAATTCTTTATAACCCTTACCCCAAACAGATTCCATCCATGCCCTGTCCCTCCTAGTGGGTTGCCATCGGCAATACAAATTGTTCTGCCGTCCACATGATCTGGTTTTGGTTAGAAGGAAAATACATACCCTGGAGACAAATCCTTTTGTGTCCCACAGGAAAAAAAAACTCTGAAGTATCAAGTTCTCTCTCCTTGCACAGCAGACATATCTAACCCCCTCCGGTTACTACTCATATCAGATCCCCAGGTTCAGCCTCAGCCCAATTTAATTATCTGCTCAGTCATCTCCTCCCATACATCAGGTCACACTAATAATTTCAGTGTTTGAGAGTTATTCCAAGCCGATGGAGGATTTAGTGTTTAGCTGTATTTCAGAAGTTGGAAACGTCTGAAGCTGTCAGCAATTTGCACTGCTCATTAAATCAGGGAAATGAGTTTGAGCGATTATAGCTCTCGGTTCTTAACTAGGCAACAATCAGGGGCTTTTAGAAACTCATTTAAAAGCACAGAAGATGCCCTCAGGAAGAGAGAGTGGAGTTGGGTGCTGGGTAGGACAATTTCCCCAAGCAAAGAAAAGCAGAAATGAAAAGGGTGTGTGTGTGTGTGTAAATCCACCTCAAAATGCACATAAGTCCTTCAGAAGGGGCCCCCTTCACTGTACCTCACTGCAGCTGCTGCTTTCAAGTTGCTAGAAGCAAATCCTGTAACAAAATTAGCTTTTCCAAATGGCAAAAACAGAAGGTGGCAAACTGTGACATATTCCCAGGCTCATACACCAACAAAATATCCTGCAAGTAATTTTTTGGTTTTTTTCCCCTCAAGGAAAACTTTAAGCACACAGGCTGGTAAAATAGTTACATTCTTAATAAGGATGCAGACTTCTACCCTGAAGTCAAATCACACTGATAAATTACAAAGCAGGTGACATTTCCCATTGACAATCTCCAGTGGTTATTTTTGTAACTCTCAGAAGCAAACTAGTAAAAAAATAAAATACTTGTTTTGTTAAGATGGTGGATAGATTGGATGCTTGTTAAGCCCTGATTGCTTCTTAAATATTTGGCTAGACATGAATCTCTTGAAAGAAAGGTTTAAAGATTTTTTTCACTCTGATCCCACAACACCTGAACGGAAAGCCCACCTTATAAAATATCCTACTGCTTGTATGAAGTCTCACAAGACTAGCTTAATTCCTGAAACTGGACTGAATTGATTGTGCCACTAGACTCAGAATCCACAGATACAGCGTTCATTCAGAGTTGGGCATCTCAGATTACCCTAAACATTTTTTTTTTCCAATTTCAGTAAATATCACAGCATTGTTCCAGCACACCAGGATAAGCACAGAGGCCACTCATATCTAGACCTATACATCCTCCAAACCTGCGATTACACGACCATATGTATGCCCCGAACAGGTTTTTTTTTTTCCCCAAGGCAAATGCATTACCCCAACCTCTGCTACATCCTTTTCCCATGGTAATTTTGCACCAGTACACACATGACCTCTGAAAACGCTGTGTGATGTTTTATGTTCAGGATATAAATAAACACAGCATTCTCCATTTTTTTCTCCCTAATCCAGACAGGACACTAGGCTTCTCTACCTTATTCTCTTAGTAACATACATCAGTGCAATGGATAAATATACTACATTTAAGATAGACTTATTACTCTTCCGGCCTAAAGGTCTGCTTTTATGGCTTTCCAAGGCAGTATCTTGTACTACTATAAATACTGAACTGCAATCAGTAATGCTGTCTTAAAAAAAAGCGTCAGCATGGAGGAAAGGAAAGCTGGAGGTAGGAGAGCTAGCTGGACTCTAGTAGGGGTGTAACAGGTATCTTTTGCACCGTGACACATTTTATAGTCCAAAGCAAATAATCCCAGCTGCTCAGCATGATGACTAGTCCTTAGCTCTTGCTGGACAATGCAGATATGCATACCTGTATCACTATCACATAAAGTCAACATAAAACCTGTAGATGGAAACTTATCTATGCCCACACGAAGACACAACTGAGCACAGTTCCAACACACCACTGGACAAAGCACAGGCAGAGGCATCGCAACACAGCGGGGCGCATGCCCTTACTACAAGCAATCGGAAGGGGAAAATAAGGGCACGTGTTAACGAAAGAAAGCTTTCCTCAAAGATTCTTGCAAAGAGAAAAAGTTAAAGAGACCTTTTCACAAACTCCAACAGGCCACCCAACATTACACTATACAAAAAGCCAATTTTACATCAGGACTTTTGCTACCAGCTTCACAGGACAGGCTCACCCAGCATCACCTTTGCAAGTCTCCACAGCTGAGTGACTGGCCCTTCTCAAAATCAAGACTAAGGCTTTACAGAGTTTCAAAATCATAAATCCTGCTGTAAGTATACTGCTGCCATCACAAGAGCTATAAATAAGTCTCCTCAAGTCACCGAAACCTTCATGTCAGTATAATTTCAAATAGGCTTGGACAGAAAATATCAGCTACTCTGGGTTTGCGTGCTTTGTTCTAATAGCATTGAATGCCTGGGTAACAAGATGAAGAGCTCTTGTAAAAAGAGAAAAGAGACAAGCAGCAATAAATTGTATTACGTACTAATACCCACCCTTATTGACAACACTTATCTGTAAAACTAAGGTCTGCACAGACAAGGGGAGTTAAAAGCTCTGTTATCGTCAGAAATGGCTCTGTCTGCAGTGAAGTCTATCCAAGCTCTGTTCTCCCCGTGTCTGGCTTTTGGACCAGAGAGACCCATGGAGAGTTTCTGACTCTACTGAAAAGCATCATTAACTCCACTGGAACCAGGTTCCAGCCACAAAAGAAATGCCATTTCACCTGCACTATATGTTTACATATGAATAAAACAGCAGGGATTTGCAAGAAAACTACTGATCTCACAAAGTACACCTTTTCCTCCAGTGAAGGTGAGCACTCGCACACACAGGCCCATTACCTGTACTCCATCTGTTTGACTATACACACATTATCTGTACCAGTTAAGTCCTTCCTTTGCATCAGCTACAAACCTGCAAAGCCTTTGTAAACCCCTACACCTCTGGCACCAAGGATACACAAAAGGAGAGGGCTTTGCAGCACAAGAAACAGCAGCAGTTCAGACTTGAATTTTAAAAACCCTTACCCACATTGCTTATGTCCTTCTAATTTAATCGCACAAACTCACCTCTACATCAATAGTTTACACTTTAAGTCTGGTCTTTTCAGCCTCTTCTTATATCAGGCACTAAAAATTGATGGCTGAATGTGCTCCATCCTAGGCATTCCTGAGCTTCAAGGTTTGACCTGAATTTTAAGTGCTAATGGAGTAGAATTAAAAAAAAAACCAACAAAAAACCAAACAAACTAACAAACAACAGTTAAGTGAGATCAACACATGGTATGGAAGAAAGTAGCACTGTGAATTTTTTGGGAAAGAAAAACAGCAGAGAGCCAAGAAGGAAAAACAGGGAAATAGAAACAGCCCACATACCATACACAAGATATTGGCTTCAGCTGCTCAGTAACTCTGGGTTAAATACCTCTGTCACCACTACAGGTGTTACCAATAGATGCAGAAGTAAACTGCTGATTTTTAAAGAGAAATCAACATACCTTCTGAAGAGCAAAACAACTTTAAGTCCTTTATAACAAGAACATATTTAACTACCCCTAAAAATAATCTAAGGACTGTTGAGACAGTAAGTAGCACACCCCTACTGCTGGGAGCTCATTTAGCAATATCCTGAGTTCTTCCAGAATTTCTTTTTCAAGAGTGCCTTAAAGGTTAAAAGAAAAATCTCAGGCTCCTATTACAAAAATACATTTTCAAACTCTTGCTTGTAAGTCAGTTAAATATGTTTTGGATTTGAGTGTGTTATCCTAACCCTTTTCCGTCAGATGAGGACCATTTTTATACAAAGTTTTTCCAGTACTCTCCTGTAAGGTCTTGAACCCACAGTTCTGTTTCTCTCCAGCAACTCGCCACACTGCTGTCTCCCTGCTTGCTGTTCCCTCTTCAAATCAAGGTCAATACCTTGAAGAGTCTGCTTCCCTTTGGGTTGTACTTAATGGGATAACGTACATGTGAGGTGTAAAACATTTCAAAAATTTCCTTTTTTTTCCCCAATCCTCTATAAACCAGCAACAATGCTATAGAGTTACCAAAATGTTGTTGCAGGATCCTAGAAGAGTTCATAACTTCTAATATTACTCCCTCATCTCCACTATTTATACATCCACACATGGAGCCTGAGGCAGATATCTGTGCAGATGCTGTGAGGTGATGACTGTGTTCCCACTTCTGACCATCACTCCCATGCTTCTTCCCTTCCAGCACTGCCAGTGACTAACAGAGTGACAGTGGCACGATCTGGACGTTTCTCATACCACCCTGAGCATTCAGAGCTTTCAGCTCAAGCCCTCCTGGTGCCACCCAATGTCAAAGCGAGTGGACACCACTCTCAGTGCAGAGAAAAAGCAGAGAACATCTGCACCTTAGCAGGTACTGGCAGAAGCTCTGATTAACCTTAACCATTAACATCATCATTTGACAGTATCTTTCATTATCCCGCTTCTTCAAGGCTTTGTGGTACATCGGGTCATTAGCATAAAAGATCAAAACTTCATTTACAAGACAAATACCATAAACAAGAAATTAATTCAACAGACCAGTTAATTTTAACTGAGAATGGTGATGTTAATTTCAGTGTTCAAAAAGCCTCTCAATTCAGTAATTAAATTCTGTTCCACCAGATATAGTCAAGCATATGCTCTGCCTACACAAGGACTGATTAATTGACCCCAAGATGACATCATCCACCCAGCAGTGGGTATCAAACTGTCCTACATACACAAGAGGCATTACAGTGCCCAAGATATCACTGGCTGCTGCAGAAAAGGAGAACCTGCTCTTCTCTGCCCTGCTGAGCTCACCAGTCCTTCCACAACAGTATGCAGGTTTTCTCTTCTGGTTGTCAACAGCCTCTCCCTAAGGTTCCCACTTCCAAGATGAGGTTAAACAGACTTCTCTGGGGCAGAAAGGGTGATGATGAGCACTGGATGAAGCTTGGTGCTACTGTCCACGTTCTTGTATTCAAGACAAACCTGCTCCCCCTTCACTGGCTTGGCACTGAACAGTGTTTATGGGTTTTGCATGGGGACCATGGCAGGGCTCCAATTCGTGCTGGACATCAGACCACAGGCTCTGCCTTTGCAAGTCTCTTTATCTAGATTGATGAACGTAAGCTTCAGAAAGAGTATTTCAGCAGCCTCATGTACGGGGCATTAGTCACTGCTGCCTTGATGCCTAGAAAGAGCCATCAATTTTTGTAAAGCAGACAGTCGTAACCTTAGAAGAGATGCAGCCAGACTCACTGACCCTGAGCTTTTTTTCTCTTTCTGAATCCACAGCTCCGATGAGACCCATAGGAGTTTGGACTTTAAAGGAATGCAGGATCATGCCAATTAGGAGACTATAATAACTGATACAGAGCCACTCCCTCATTCCCCCAGACAATCCATATTCACATCCGCTGCTAATGGAGACAGCTTGTGGATTGCTGGGCTTCCCTGGATCATCTCAAAGACACAGTGCAACATCCAGCTGCTGTGATGACAGAGGACTGTACGTCTGGATCTCCTGTGACATGGCTGGCAACCCATGAAAGCAGGAATATAACACCTTTAGTTTTTTTCCTCCAATAAATCCCCATCTGAGAAGCATTTAAACTGTGAGACTCATCACTAACCCATCTAAGTTTCTAACACAAGAAGATATATAATAAACAAGGAGGATAGAAGAAAGAAACCAGTGAAGTTTTACAACTTAGAAAGTATAATTAAAATACAAACCCCCTTTTGGAAAAACGCTAAATAGATATGCAGTGCTTTTCTATAATCAGTTGTTTGACAGCTTTCTTAAACTAAGCATGACCACTAAAAGCAACACCGAAATTAAAGAGCAAATATATGGGACTGAAGTGGGCTTCATGACAACACCAAGGAAGAAAAACTAAAGATGTTGGTCAGAATGACAGGATTTTGTTTAAGAACACATGTACTGCTTTGTAGCTTAGAAAAGAAAAATTGATTTTCCAGACACTGCTATAAAACATGCCAAGAAACAAGTGTAAAACAAAGAAAGCACAAGCTATAACTAGATAATAAAGCATCCAAAGTTTTCCATGTATGCCCATTTATGGGAGGAAGAAATTACCCTCTACTTAACTTTGCTCCCTCTGTCACAGGTCAAAAGACAAGAAACATTTATAGGCAGTAGAATTGAGTATTAAAACCCATGGGCATAGACAATTATCGACAGAGCTGAGTAGATGAGCAGCCTGGGACCAGCATCCTAATGACTTGCTTGGTACCAAGCAATAGCCGCAGGGCAGTAACCCCTGTGAGCCCAGGAGCAGAGCGAGGTATATTATGAAAATGAGGAGTGAAAGGAAATCTCCCCTTGGATGGAAACCCCATTCTGACCACTGAGGTCAGCTAGCAACTGGTGACAGAGAGCACAGTTATGTTAAAATATTGATTATTACAGGACAAGAGAGGTGTATACCAGTGACCTTTCACGGAGCTCAGGGGAATGAAAATGATTTATACTTATATTACTTCATATTGCACTGTGCAATAATTTTGTTTAAGTACATTTTTTAACTTATGCTACAAGTTATATACAGCCAGATAAATGTAAACTACCCATACGTACCAAAGGGAAACATCAGAGAAGCAAGTAATTGCTATAAAAACAATAGTAGTAGGCATTGGGCTAAAACGGCCATGGGGTTCTGGTCTATATAACCAAAAAGTTGAAGGATTATTAAGAAAATAATGCCACTTGTATTAATTGTATACTGATTGTTAATTCTTCAGGGTTGTTTAACCATGCTTTCCAAAACTGCACTAATTTACCCCATCAATTATGGCTTAATGCCATCTTGACATGTTTGCTTTCATCAGCCTGCTGATTCATTTCACATTTTATGCATCTTTGTTTCTTCCTTTCCTTTTTCTTTAATTTTTTAATTTTAGTAAATGTATCAGACTCATATAAGATTTTGTCAAGAGGATAAAAGGCAGTGCTTAGAGTTGAATTTATCATTCCTGGCTGGCTCTGAAGCCAAGATCTGCAATGACAGACCCCCAGTGAGGAGAGAGGCTTGGAGGTGAATAGCCTCCTGTGTGTTAGAGGCAACAGGCAAATGCATGGAAGGAACTGCAGGAAGAGGAGGGATGTATCTAACATTGGCTGTCCCTGGAAAACCAAAGAAATGGCTCCTCAGTGCTGACTGAAGCTGACAGTAAGAAAAGAAGGGTACGTTTTGTGAGCAGAGAGCGGTCAGTCAGCCTGGGAAGAAAAATACACCACGTCCTGTTTCACAGAACACAATTATCTACCATGTTCTGGCAAAGCTTTATCTGCGTGTCCTCATTTTCCTGCAGTGATATGTATCACCTAATGTGCATTTCCACCAATCTGCCCTCCATGGAGGGAAAACTCTAGAGACCAGAGAGGACTGGGCACAGTCACCTGAATGGCTGCGACTGCTAAGGAATGCCAAAATGGTGTCAAATGGGAAACCCAAACATTCACCTGTTTAAAAACCCAAACAACTATCTAGCTCACGTGTTTCCTGTGGGATTGTTGTGGTGCATCTCTGTCCCAGAGCTGGGCGCTGGTATCGACCCCAATATCCACCCCAAAAGGGAGACAATATCCACCTTGATGCATCCGCCCGAGGCAGGTCCCAGGCGCAGGTGCGGCAGCAGATAAGCAGTATCACCAGACCAGCAGGTGCTGGGGAGATATTTAGATATTTCCTTTGCCTCGTGTGCTCCAGACTGGCAGGTTATCTCAGTGTGCAGGGTGAACCTGAGCAAACCCTGAGAGTTCCTTCCAACACGAAAAAAATAGGCGGGGGGAGTAGATGCTATTATTGGTGTCCTATTGTTGTTGTAATAAAAAAGTCTACTTCTTCTGTTAATTTATTGCTGCTTCCCCAGAAACAACAAATACCTCAGACTGCTTCCGCGAAAGCAGTCAGCGGGGAGCTGACTGGCATCGTGTGAATGTTACACTTTCCCCAGCTAATGCCAAGATTTGAAACCACATGGCAGTTCTCAGAGAGATCACAAGGCTTTGTTATACTCCTATGAGGATTGTAGGACCATGAACCAGGGAATTATTACAGTAAACCATAAATATAATATATTTATCAATGGCAGACACAATATTATTCCCCAAAAGCTTAGGAACATCAAACTCGCTTGGTGAGCTCAACGGCTTGAAGGCCTTAACATTACAAATATAAAAGAGGATAATTAGAAAATATAATAAACTGCTTTTATTTAATAAAATTGAATAATTAGCTTGTCCTTTGCTGAGTTTTTCATATAGATTAAAAACTACAAAGAGAATAAGGTTGGAAAGAACTGGGGAAACTGCTACTTATTTCAGTATGGATTGAACATGGTGGTATGTTTCCAACCTGGGGTTTATTTTTTATCTGGATTTCCCAACACTGGTATGACTTCATGCCTTGATGAAATAGATTATCTGAAAACTGAAGAGCCTCCAGTGTATTTTCATTATTCCATATAGTCATTAATACTACCAGTGTAAATCTGTCAGTCACCCAAGAGGTGAAGATTTTGAATGTGCCTAATTAATGCAGAGGTATAAATTCCATTTCAGAAGTTATTTCATTACACACAGTCAGCATTTCTAAGGTATTCAGGCCCTGAAAGATGCAGACAGGCATATACTGGAATTTTCTAAGGTATCTACCAATTACATTATATACAAAATTACATTCAAGTAATTACTCTAATGGTAAGGGGAAAGCTGACTTGAGCTATTGTTGTTCTATTCTCCAAATCTCGCTTTCAAAATGGTTGATAAACTATTCTTAATTTTGATGCTGGCCAAAAACATGGCACCTAATTCCACTTAATTTAATATTGACTTGACCATTGTTATCAAAGCAAGTGCAGTAGCATACGCACAGCACAGGAGATGTTGGAAAAACAAACATGACATGCAAAACAGAGCATGATGGTCTGATGAAAATCACCAGACCTCATCGGTGATGAAGAGAAAGGCTCGGTAAGAGCTGCACAGGGTGGAAGAAGCTCCAAAAGGCATTCAGTTAGTGAGAGTGTGGTTACTGATGACTCAATGTGCAATAAGCTTTCTCAGCCAAATCTCTTTGGGAGCACTGAAATGAGAGAAATGCCAGTAATCAAGAGAGGGCCAAGTTGTAGCAGGCTGGACACCACAGAGCTTAAAAATAGGCTGCTGGATGATTCTGGCTCCACTGCTTTGATGTATTGCTCATGTGAAGTGCCACAGTCTGCTCCGATCTCCTTCCAGCCACACAGCATCCTTCCCTGCCCCTCCTGCCCTCCCCTGTGCTGCTGCAGCCAGGCAAGACAGTGTTTGGCACACTGGGGGAGGTGGTGAGGTGCTGGCTTGTGAAAGGGAGTTAATGGTTGTACAGCGTTTGCAGATGTTCGTGGATAACCAGATAGACCATGCTGTTTTCAGACTGTCCCTCAGGCTGACAAGTATCACTCATGAGACTATGCAATCACAAAACATGGATTTCGAACTCAGAGTAAATAAAAAATTCAGCTGAAATGATAGTTTTAGCCCAATTAATAATTGACAAGTGCCCATAAAAATGTTTAAGATTATTTTTATCGGTACATCAGACATGCAAACCACTCCACTGGGTAACACTCACATCTGATTCCTGATGTGGAAATACCCCACTGCCTCCAGGAGCACATGGTACAGAATTAGAATGTTAAGTATATTCTCTTCCCTGGGGAACACTTCATCCCTTTCATTATTCCAGGTTTATATTCATTATTAATCCTTTCCAGATAATTTCTCAAGCTAATAGCTCCCCGATTACATATAGCCTTGGTAACTACTAAGAGTAGCGAGGACCTTAATAAAAGTAATAGTTCTGGACACATCCATTTCCCTTACATAAAGGACTTTTATGCCACAGATACCTGAGGTCTTTCATTTTTATACAAGTGATCTCAAGCAAAAAAGGAAAGAAAGCAGAGAAAAAAATCCTTCTGACATATGATACCTGTTCAGCACAAAAACTGCAGGCTTTCCCTGGCATTTATCTGCACCCTCTGAAGTTCTACCTAGAAAAGGGGCACCAGAAATAACATCCTCTCTATTTCCATCTCAGGTGTAATATGAATATAGCACATAAAACTACTTCTGGCTGTATTATTTAGCAACATGGTCAAGTAGGAGTTGTTAAGTGAAGTGTTTTACTGAGCAACACCAGTGTGTGATGACTAAATAAGAGGCTAAGTAATTTTTGTCATGTCATACAAGTATAACAAATGGCAATGTTCATTGTCCGACAAATCAAATCTTCATCAGGCTGCCCCATAACTAAATCTACATATTAGACGCTCCAGAGCATGTTTCTGAACTGGTATGGGTACATATACATGGAAAATAGACCATAAAGAGCCTTTTTGTTTAGCAACATGTGTTCAGAACGAGACACAAAAATTCTTATGTTTGCTGTCACCTCTACCCCTTGTGCAGGTGACTGAGCAGAAGCCATACATATACCTGTGACACATCCTTCCTCTATAAGACAATTTACCCATGCCTGCTGCAAGTACCTTTACAATTGCACCACGTGCCTATGACTAAGGGCTTTGATCGTCCACAAATTCAAGCGTGTGTTTCAGCTAAACTGCCTGCATCACCTCATTAGTTCAATGGGAAGGATTTGCACCTCAGTGGATGTAAATGGGTGCAGGCACAAGTGTTGCAGCACAAGGTTTAGCCGCCCTGATGTGTTTGCATTTTTGCCATCCTATTTTCAGGGAGGAAAATGTTTTATGGTGGCCTTCAATCGTGGCTCGTGGCACCTCACCGTGGCAGAAAGGAGCAGGAACGGAGCCCAACCAAGGTAAAAAGCACCCCCAATCCTGTTGTCATCTACTCCCCTGCTCAGAGGTTGCGGGAGGTTGGTGAGGTCCCAGAGGAACGGCCACTGCACAAAGAGCAGAGCCATTGCAGCTTGGACACTGACATTTCTGGGACACACCAAATTTGCCACCGATCTTAGCTGAGATACTGATCTACTGAATGAGATGTTTTCAGAGATCAGACGTGTCTGCAACCGCTCCATTCACCACGGCGGGTGTCTCAGGTTTGTTTTATACAGTCTTTCGCATAAATACAGAGATGCAGTACAAGACATTGTAGGTTTCTTGCTTCAGACCTAGTAGTGTCAACAAGCTATAAATAGGATAAATCAGAATTCATAGAAAGATCTCTGGAAACCTACTTAAAAATCTGAACCATATTTGTTTTATTTCAGTTTACCTTATACACCCCTAAATAAACAAAGATTACGCAGAAAGTGTGTAATCTGCAGCAGTACCTAAATCAGTCTTCTTCATTTGCATGTTTTACTTTAAACTTCTGAGATACATTTTTATGCAGAGAAAAATAAATGTTGCTTTCATTCTCCGTAAGCCCATTTTTATACTTTTCTGTGATAAATTATTCTTTTAATGTGGAGTCTGGAAAAGAGCTATTTTCTACCGGCTGAAACATCATTGTCAAAGTAAAATGAAATCATCCAGCTCCACAAATCTAGAGTTTTTTGTAACTATAAATGTCTAAAGAAATTCTAGTGGAGCTGTTGTTCGGGACCAGTGCAGCAGGTAGTGATGGTAACAAGACTAACAATGATGGAATCAAGCAGAGATAATTTAGCACACATATCTTTTTATTATTGCTATTTGAAATGTCCCTGGTCTCTATAGCAGCACCACTGTGGATAAATATTTCCCTTCTTTCCTTTCCCTCTGTAGGTAAATTTACATTTTTCTGTTTAGATAGCAACTATCATCCTAGACACTAACTGTCATATGTGGGCCAAATTCATCCTGGAGTGAATGCTTCGGCTTACAAAAGGTTTAGTGAGGACAGTATTGGATTAAGTAAAATTAAAGTTAAATTAATTCTGTTATCATTATTCTGCTTAATCAGAAAGTGTTACAGGCATAAGGAAAACAAAATTTATGGCCCAGTAAGACCAGGCTCTAACCCCAGATATTCTGAGCTTAGAGAGAATGTGGTCCAACATTCATTCTTCCAAGTGTGTTTTGTAATTTCCCTCACTTAGACCTAATCTGGAAGATAACATGTTGCAGAATCTGGGCCTTACAATGTTATATAGCACAGCTGTAGCTCTTCTTGCTCCCCTAAATCACATTTTCGAGAGCAGCTATTGTGATCACAGCTGATGACTGGGATTGGCATGAAGCTTCTCTTCATTCCATACCAAACCCAGAGACACAGAATTACAAGAGAGGACCCAAGATCCAAGAAATCCTGTCTCGGGAAGAACACCTCTGCCCACGGGAAGTACTCAGTGTATGGAATTGCGTGCTGCTAAGGATCACGGAAATTGTGCGCTGCTCGCTCCTCTCTTGAGATGGCAGGACGGGAGAGAGACCACAAGATGCTTAGCCACCAATTTGCTAAGGACTGCTCCAAATGCTATGCGGTGTTTCTTGCCTCCTTCTTGCTCAACATATTATCCTTTTGGCATCCTGCCACCTTTGTCATAACTGATTATAATTTCAGTTTGATGAAAAACTTTGGACAGACTGTTCCGAGTCATGGCAGAGAGTAACTGTATTCATTCTAGAGATTTAATTTATACCTGCCAAACTGCAGGCATACAGTGCACTGAAAAAGGACTCAAAATAATAGACACAAAAAAATTACTCCTGCTGGAAACTTAAAATGCACTATGGCTCAAGACTCAGTCTTGATTTCTTTGTTTTATTATGTAAATAATTTAAACAATGGGAGAATTCTATATTCAAGAGGGGTACAAGTAACGGGAACCGATGTGATGAGTGTCTCTCAAAATAAGCATTATTTACTGGAGTGGATTCTCAGATGGTATTAGGAAAGGGTTAAAAATTCAATAAACTCTGCACATAGCAGCATAATAGTTAATATCATCAGGAGCTGGAACTGTCCAGGCCACATGGAAAAAAAAATTGGAAAGGTTTTCCTCCCCAAAAAGCAAGAATTAGCATCCATGGTAGAAATGTTGCTAAACCCTTGCAGCGTTGGAGGATGCAACTCAAAGCCTGGGGTCCAGAGAGCAGGTGGGGATGGGATACGGGATGAACAAGGATAGAATTCTCCTTTTAGAGAGAGGACTGGACAGGTCCCAGCCCCTCAAAGTGCAGTAGGGCTGCAACTCTACATACAGACAAAACCATCACACCGGCTTTTAAGAGATAACTCCGTCTCACAGCAGGAGACGCAAGCATTTTCCAGGAATGAGAAAAGCTATTCATATACTCAGAATGAACTCATACTCTGGCTACAGCAAATGATGATTTCTGCCCACAACACAGCATCAGACAGGGAAGTTTGTTAGGGAAGTCTTTAACAAGTCATTATGTGATGGCTTTCAGAGAACAGATAATTGGATGTGTCTCCAGGTCACTGACTAAGTAGTGTTACTTCCAGCTATAAAGGAAAAGACCAACTGTAATTTCTGTAATTAAAAATAAAATCAGTATATACTCAACCTCGTCCTAACAGACCGCAAGCCTGTAACAGCAAGCCCTTGTCAACTGTACAATTACAACAGTGGGATTTGATCTACAAACCCATCTCCTGGGCAGCGTATCAGCATCTCAATCCAGATAAGCTTAGCCGATCCCTGGAAGCAGAACAATGGTGTTCCACAGAGCTCCCAGGAGAGACAGCACTATCCACCCAACTGCTCAACACGTTGTCAGTGGAGGCTTCACTGAGCTGGCAACCGAGCAGCCAGAGCCCTGCTCCGTCCCCAGGGCAGCAGCGCATTTTGCAGGGGTTTTCTATTTGTTCTATTTGCTGAACAAAGGGAAAGTCCCAGGATGTGATGGCATCCCACTCCAGACACCGCTTGAAAACTGATGATTTATTAATTAAACAAATCCCCCGTTAGCCAGATGCAGTCTCTGCTGAGCTGTTCTGAAGTACACCAAGCTTCACAGCTGCAAACACAACTTGCTCCTTTTGGCCTCTTAGTACAGTTCTACTCCACGAAGAGTTATAGCACAAGTATTGTAAGCTTAATATTACTTTTAGAGTGCTTTTCTTCATATAAACATGGCTAACAAGATTTACACCAGACCCTTGAAGAGAATTGGACCCAACCAGTCCATCAGCCTTCAGTGTTCAGAAAGCCATGAACATCCTGTAACTTTCTTCTCGTGTTTATTTTGGCAGAGTTGTCTAACAAAATGCCAAAGATGAGAGAAAACCAACCTAAGCTTCCCTTTGCTGGAGATAATCAGCTTCAAGGTCTCACCTCCGCTGTATTTCAAAAGAAGTCAGCTCTAGAAACTGACTCTTCACATGCTGTTTGCCTTGCTATAACTGTGCTAGCCTGTGAAATCCTTACAGAAATACCCACACAACCTTTAGTGGGAACACAATTAAACTGCCAAGGAAATGTTTATACTGATCTAATTTATTCCTTTCCCTTCCTAGTTATGTCTATACTGGTGTAAAGAGAGATTGGGCAAGGCTAACACGACCAGTCCAATTTTCTAAGGTACCAATGACTGTAAAGCCGTAAACCCAGAGGAATGAGATTGCAAAATAAATGCAAACAGAATTCAGTACAGAACATCCATAAGTATATCCATAAAAATAACCGCCTGAATTAATTATTTAAGTAATTTTATATACTCCACACTACGAATTGCAAAACTACCTAAGTGACTCCAAAATATCCCCAGCAAAGCACTTTTGAAAATCCCACACTGCAATTACATTCTGTTTTACATCTCCTGGACATTAAACACTTTTTATGAGAGGACAGTTAAGTCACTTACCAAAATAGAGTAGATGGTATCTCTCCACCACACACTGTGTTGATGCTTGAGTGCCCATTTTCCAATTAAATTGGTGCATTGTAGTTTTATCTAGCTGTCTGACAGAAAAAGAGCAACTGCCAAGAACTCATTAATATCTTTTTATCAATGTACTAACTGCTAAACTAAGATTTGATTAGCAACACAATCGGACGTCGTTATAATTATGACAGCATTGCAGGGATTATATAGAGACTGAGAAGTGTGGAGGTTTTTCTTGCATTTGTAAAAAATAAAATAAATCTTTAGCTTCTGTAGTCCTAGAACGCCTGCAGATACAGGAGAGTAGGGTGACCTTAAACTGGTTTTGTTCCTACAGAGGGAACTATCCATTTGTGAGTTATTTCAACAGATTTGTCAAGACAGTCCTGTTTTCACTATTTTATGAGAAAAATAACAAATGCTAACATTGTTCTTCAATTCCCAACTGCCCCAAGAACCAACAGAGAACTCAGTTGTTCAGTGCACACACATCCCAAATCCCCTCCTTTGCCAGATTAAACACAGAAATGGTATAAAGGACAGATTTATTTGGCTCATGCTGGAAAATTACTCTTCTTTATTTGCATTGTGGCAGCCTCTAGGAGCCACAGCAGTGGATCTGATCTTCCCTGTATGAGGACAAACAGAATTAAGAGTGTTAATTAAGCCACAAGATGCTAAACCCTAAGCCAAAATACATGCCAAATAAGAAAGAACTATGATAATCTGTGAACTTCCATTCCGTCCACACTGTGCCAAAAGACGTCAGCAAAAGCTATGAATGCTACAACGCTTAAAGAGCAAGAGAGACGAAAAAGCCTCAGAGCCTGTTTGAGATCCTGCTCAAGATATATCTGTGGCCCTACACCAGCTTTCATTGAAACTAAGAGAATTTTGACATGAATTTCAATGGGAAAAACAAGCAAAAAGTTGCCATGACCAAACTCCAAAAGTATGCAACTGAAGTCTGCTGCCTTGAAGGGTTCCTAGCAGGAAGCCAGAGCCATGCACAATTATAACCAAACAGGAAATGTCAAGAAATAATATTTATTTTTAGATAAATACATGAGTTTCAGAAGTTCAGTAAATGTGAATGACTAATGCATAGTAAACCGCCAGTGAAGAAGCTGATTTTATTCTTATGATTTCCACAAGAATTAATTTTAGAGCAACATTTCATAAACTTAATAAGAAAGAAAAGAATCTTATTAACCAGAAAGCTGGTCTACATTTTGTGGCAATTTTGCTCTAAGCAAGACATACAGCTGAACAATAATTAGGTATAATAACTACATTATGCATGTCTTGCTTCTTGTATACGAGGTTCCACTTTTGAATTATAAGAATTACACATTGTTTTAACTTTGAATTTATCTACTTGCCACCGTTGATATTTTCACATGCTAGGAAAAGCAAAACTCTCCTTGAGATAGCTTGCTTGGACTCTACTGCATTGTCCTTTTTAAATTGTTAATAATTTCAGAGGCTATTGAATCATAATGAGATTAAATTAATAATCTGAATTCAGTGAAAGATATGTTAAGGTTCACTATACAGCCGTGCAAGTATATGGAAGACTTATTTATTTATTTAGAAGGAGAAGAGCATTACGATGCTATATACTTTCCAAAAAACCACAGTAACTCATGAGGAAGTTTTTGAAGCAGGATCAAAAGCATTTATTTCAAGGCTACTTACAGCTAAAAATTAACTAGTTCCTTTATTAGTAATATGTAATTAGTCCCCTAAGAAGGGACTACAGAGGAGTTATTTACTACATGCAGTTAGAGGTCTAGCTACAAGGTTAATTACTTTTTAAAATATTTTAAAAATATTTTAGAGGAATGCCAATTACTCTTCTCTAAACAGAGATTCCTCTGATTCGATAAACATATACATTGTGGTGGTTAATGACTATCCCTTACCCTGGGGTATTTTCACTAATGGGTTTCCAAAGAGTTGTCGTGGCTGATCTGTGTAAGCCACAGCCACAATCACAACGTTCTACCTGCAGCTCCTCCCTCCCTGCCCGCAGGCAGCACCCCTGCAAGCACCCAGAGACCCGAGGGACAGCAGTGTCCCACTCCCCTCATGAAATAAAATCCTATGCAAGCTAAAGTTCTACTGCAATATCAAACCTCTGTTTTTAACTCCAGCAGCAATGACAATTAAAAATAATAATCTGAGTGTAAGTAGAAGGGTCAGCTGGCTGGCCTGTGATTTTCCTATTCAAATAACATCTGTACTGGTAGGACCCAAAAGCCATCAGGCCATCTGACAGTGTTTATAAAAAACATTATAAAGTCTGCATGTCAGTGAAATTTTTATCAATTATGAAGTTCCCTGCACCAGCCAGGTGGTTTGGGTCCTTGATGACTGTGCTCTCACCAAGGGAGAGAGCTTAAACACATTACAGGGTCACGAATGTGGGAATTCGACAGTGCTGCACCTGATTAGAGAATAGAAGATACCAGAAAGAAACTCTCCACTCAAAGTACCTGCAGTGATGCCAATAGGTGTGCTGTCATTTGAGGGATCCCTGACACTGACCGAGGCACATCTGTGCTGGGCAGGTTTTGTGGCAGCTACACAGAAAGCAGGCACAGCTCACCCTATTCCCACCCGCTCCGGAGCTCATTTGTTCCGAGAGATGCAAAATCAGGCAGTGAGGCTCCTCAGGAAAAATGGCTTTGCTCACAGAGAACAGAAATATCACAGTCTGGCTCCGAGTTTAAGGGACTGCTTTAAATTTTCATTAGAGATCTGGAATTGCACAGAGCCCTAGGAAGCAGAACAGTGGTGGATGGTCAAAAGCACCATCCACAGAGTCAGCCTGCAGTTCCCCACCCAGATTCAGTACTTGCCACTGTCAAACCTTTCTCTCTTTTTTTCTTTTTTTTTCTACAAGGCTTCAACCACTGATAAAGTCTTTTAATCAAAAGTCCACAGCACAACTTCAAACATGTAACCAAACATTCATTCACGCACCGACGTATTTAGCAAGCGGGGTACAGGCGCAAAGAAACAGCAAGAGGATGTTTCTGACCAACAAAGCCAGTGGCAAGAATCTTGTCACAACTGCACACAACAAATAAGGACATCGGATATTTGCATCCTAACGTGTCTCCTGCGAGCACAGTTAGCCCTTGTGCATGCAGAGATGGTAAATTTCTTTTCAAATGGCCAGTCAGATGCTGTCACTATTATTTGGGACTATAATTACAGTAATGACTCTTCTACATACAGAATTACTTAAAGCCCCACTGAGCCTGAGAGCTCATCCAGGGATGATTTTACAGTTTATTCTCCAGATGGCTCCATTTCTATAGGGAAGATATCCAGCAGCAAACGTGCATTTTTTGCATTTTTTCACTGTTCAAAATGTTCTGCTTTCACAGACGTGAGAGTCCAAACCACCGAGGGAAAATAAACACAGGCCTTACAGTAATTTCACCGGCATTGCAGAGTTAAGACAGGAGCTCAGATGTCTCCGCCAGTGCCCAGTCCACTGCCCACTGGTGCGGTCGCATCGCAGTCACACTGCTGGGAGAGCAAATTAAGTGTATCCCTGTCACTGCCTTCTGCAGAGCAAGGTGGCCTGTGCAGCCCCAAAAGCCATACTCATGCGTACCAGTTCCAGTTACCTGCTCACTTAAACAATACAAATCCCCAGGTTCTAAAAAATCCGAAAGGATGATGTTCCCCTGGATAAGAAATGCAAGGATTAGCCCCTTATTAACTATTGTGTTTATTTGCAGAAATACTGAAATATAAATCACTTCAATTGTACTGTATACCCACACCTTTTTGTAACAGCAATTACAGTAGTCATGGATGACGGTTTTGCCTAATAAATTTTTTATTTTGTATTGTCAAAATCATTTAAAATGCTGCAACACTAAATATATTATTGTACAAATCAAAAGTATTATGACTAAGACAATTATTTCACATTCACTGAATGTATCACGAGTATTAAAATTTGACTGAGCTAGAAAAAGAAATGTAATGCAAGCTCACCTCATCCTCTTAACTACATCTTTGAACAGAAGTGAATGTCTGAAAATTGTGTGCCTGGTCACCTCTGGTGACATTTTGACAGAGTGAGGAATCTATCACGGAGGAACAATGGGTAAATTTAGTTTGGCATTAACGACTCTCTCCCTCTTGAAGTGTTTCATAGCACAGGTTCTGTTTTGAGAGCAGGGCCATTTGGCCTCTATTTCTTTTTCCTGTCCATGACAGACAGAAATTCAGAAGGGCTGATGGTGAGCTAGCTGACAACTAGCTCCAGAGAAATAAAGGATAGGAATATGGATGTTTAGCTATGAGTTTATCCAATGGAGAGAAAAACTGGCAGCATAAAGACAAACTGCTTTTTTTTGCAGAAGATACCACGTAATGTCCTGGCCCCCTGTCTCTGTACCCCCTTCAGAGCCTGCTCTCAGCCCAACAATCTCCATGGGTGAGGGAGGCAGGGATCACTGCTGTGCTCTGTGCTGTCTTCAGGTTGCTCCATTTGTTACAGAGGGGGCACACGTCTTTGTTCCCACTGTGCCTTGTCCATAAGGAGCGAACTGCAATCAGATGGGTGGGATGAAGATGGCCCAGGGGAGCAGGATGGCATGAGCCTGTTCCAGCAATGGGGAAGGAGAACCCCTGCAGTGAGCTCTGCTCTCCTCCCCAGACCAAGCAAAGCACGGGTAAGGTCGGTTGGGACCCAAACTTACCAGCCTGGTGTCCACACCAGCAAAGACTACAAAGCTCCCACGACGCTTACTGGGAATTGCCTAGTAGAATTCATATTTGCAACAGTTAGGGTCAAAGACACACTCCTAGAACCGCATGTAAACTATATGAACACACGTTTTTTTCAGTGCCTGAACACAGGAGGGGAATTATGATTGTCTTTGACTAATCCGAGGCAGATGCATTTAGCAACAAAGTATTTAGGAGCATTATCCATTCTTACTCATAAAGCTGAACAATGCTGATGCTTAAGCACGTGCTTAGAAAGACATTTCTCAGATCCTCACAAGGCTCTTTCAGTTCAGCAAGCTGAAAAAAACCTGATATATTTTTGGAAGTCTGCCAGAGCCATGATAAATAATACACTGTCCCTGATAGTTTCAATACAGCAGTTCCCTGAAACTCATTTCAGCCAAAGAGCCCTCCTCTCCTGTAAACACTTTTGCTGGTCTTGTTGGTACATGACATAAATCAATTATTTAAACCCAGCTGAAGTACTGCATTTTACCAAACTTTTTGGAATATAAATATTTTTAAACCTGCTTCTCTGATTGTGTGCCACACAGTTACAGTCACATGCCTAAGCTGAAAAGGAATTCAAAGTGACAAGAGTCACCTGCATGCAGAAATTCTCCTGTTTACCCTTTGCTAGTGTGTTAATCACACATTCAGATTAGGCAGGAGTTATGCAAAATATGCAAACTATATGCATGCAGAGGTTCCTCTCCTCAGTCATGCAATTACAGGATTTTCCAAGGTTGGATGAAACCTGAGTTGGAGTAGAGGGCTGCACAGCCGAGCACTTGAGAGCTATCGTTAAATTTAAGAACATATGCTGCACGGGCCAAACCCCTGTGATGCTGTTGAAGTACACCCGTACCTCTCGACTTGTTTAAATTAAAAGCCGTTTTCTGCACAGCTACGCTACTGATTTGTTTCTGTTTTCCAGTTTTAGATCCTGTTTATTTCCTCATTTCTTTGTAGAGTAGGAGTTTAGCCTGATTCTGGTGTTATGTCCACCAATGTATCCTACTCAAAAATTTTCCACTTTTCAGCACAGCAGACTGTAGGTATCTGTGCACACTCTCCAGCCAAAGGAATATTCAGAACATTCATCGGCGTATCTTCAGTGGGGATATGGGGGAGTTTGGCAGCACAAGGTACTGGAGTAAAATTTCAAGTGTCTGTATATTAATTTTAGTCACATCGGCCACCTTGCAAACATAAACACAACATCTACAGAGCTGCAGATGGAGGAGGTATGTGTTACTCTTCACTCCTTCGATGCCACGACTAACACGATACAGACGTGCAGAAGCTCGTGCAGGAGTCCTCCCGAATCATTTTCGGCAAGAACAAACAGAAGCAGAACAGTAGAAAAGCCTGGTTCCGCCCATGTACGGCCACAAACACAAAACTCACAGAAAACTGTACAAGGAATAAAGCTAAAGGAAAGCTTTTCTCCAAATACAATGCCTGAGGAGTTGTTTTGTGACTAAAGATGAGAGTAAGATGCCTAAATTTAATCCTTTCTCTGCTGCAGACCCTCCTGGACCCCTGTGGGCATCAAATGCCAGAATTACCTAAAATTCCTTTTAGAGCGAATTGAGCCTGGAGTCACCTATTGAGACAGACACAGTTTATTCGTGTACCTTAAAGTGGGTAACCACATTTGGTCAAACACATCCCAATAGGTAATAAAAGGAGCCTACGGTGATTAAATTGACACATTTACCTCAAGCGAGGCAGGTGAAGAAATCCTTAGCATCCCTTGGAAAAAGGCACCAAACACACGGCTGCCGTGGAGCCTGGGGCTTACCTGCTGCATGTGCTCGAGGGGAGCCGAGCTGAGAGCCTTCAGAAATGCTCAGAACAGCAATTTCTGAGGCTTTTAGCCAATTTCTTCTGGCTGGCAGAGCCCTTTACCAGGGAACTGCGGTAGAGATGAGCAACGCTGCAATGCAAGTGCACATCAGTGTGGCTGGGAGGGCATAGAGAGAGTGTGTGGACGGTGTTTTGTGGGCACGCTGAAGGCTTATTCCAGTGGAAGGAGGAAATACGAGATGTGAGGAGCACGGAAATACAGGAATGTGGATTGTTGAGTCTAGTCCCCTGCTGTTGCAGCCCTGTAATATAGCACTTTTGGATCTAAGCACCTCTGTCAACTCCAGCAAAAGACAAGTTGCTATTTTAACTGGGTTACTTGTAATAAAACTCAGGGACATGTTTTGAAGCTTTATCCACAGGAAGGTGCGCTACAGAAGCACTGCATTAAGAGTAATGGAGCTATTCATGAGAAAAGACACGAGAAGAGCAAGCAACAAAAATGCCCACATAGGCCATAAATCAGCAAAGAAATGTATCACCGTGCAGTGACAAGAGAATTGGGTCCACCTGCAGCCAGCATGCAATCTGCTTACCTCAAGGGGACAGATCTCCCCTCACAGCAGTGACCTTGAACTCCTCAGGGGAAGCTGACAATGGCAGTAGTATTTCAAACAGCAATTACCATCGAAACACAGAATTGTTCAGGCTGGAAGAGGCTTCAGGAGGTCTCCAGTCCAGCCTCCCACACAAGGCAGGGTTAGCTACGAGAGCAGCCTTGGTCGCTCAGGACTAAATCCAACTGGCTTTAGAAAACCCCCATGGATGGAAACAGCGCAAGAGATGGAGACCTTTTTGAAACTCTGTGCAACAGTAGTCTGCACTATCTACTTCCAGCCTAACTTTTTGCATATACATTATATAGCATCCTTAAAAGACAAAAGCATTAAGTTTTCTAAGAGCAGGTGAATAATTTGCCATCCATAATTCATCCAAAGAGTTCTGCATCTATCTCTGTTTACACAGTTTTTTCCTCAAACAGATGGCATTTTTCTAATGTATTCATTAGTTGAAATTTTCTGATGAATAAATTCTGTGAATAATCCCTGGTCTGTAGCTTGGTTTTGAAAATTCTCACCTTTCAGCCATGTAGATATTTAAGTTCTGTTTTATAAGAAATGAATTTAGTCTCTTGCTGTGTTTGGAAAGCGAGAGGTGAAAGGTGCTGTGAAGTAGAAATACCTTGTTTTGCTGGCAGCACTGCTCCTGACAGCAGAATGATGCTGGAATTATCTGCAAAAGCCAGAGAAACGATAGAACAGGATTTCAATGTCAACAATCAAAGGAACAGAAGGAAAAGCAGCCACAGGCTGCAAAAGTAATGAAAGTGGGATTAAAATTTTTCTCTGCGGCAATGCTAATTCCTCAAGGAGCACAAAGTAGTAGATTTACTCCAGAAATTCTCAGCCAGTTTGCCATGCAGTCAGCCTACCACTACAGAAAAACTACTCGTTGTCTCCAAGAGCATATATCACTCTTGTTTTTCACAAGAATTCTGTGCTCATGAAGGATGCAGGTAAGACCTGTCTGAAGACCAACACCTGCCTCCATTTACCAGAACAGATTTAATATTGGCCACAGCCAGGCATCTCACACCTGACTTTTATTTCTCATATTAATGTCAATGAAGTCCTTGACCTCACCTGAATCTGACAATCAAATGTCCAAATGAGGTGGTAATTTCTACACTGAGTACCAAGAGAGTTCCAGGATGTTTATATTTATTCCAGCCAATGAGCAGTAACAGTTTTCAGTCATTATTGCTCAAAACTGGATTTGAAAACTGCTTACTTGCAATGGATCCTTCCATTCACTGTCTGTCTCTGTGAGTTGCTCTTGGTCTCCAGATGTTAATGAGATACTGATCCAAAGAGTTTGGTGTGATTTATTAAATAGTAAGAACACTGCATTAATCATAAGGGCAAGGGTAATGAGTTCTCCTTCTGTCCCATGCTGCTGTACCTCTTTCTGAAAGGACAGGTGTAGCTTCTTGGACAATCAGAAATCATAGAAATATGGGCTGGTAAATGCCTCAGAAGATCACAGAAACTCTCCCCTGCCCCGAGGTATGGTCACACATGCTGCAGCCAGTCCTGACAGCTGTTTATCTGAGCTTCACTGTAAGGATTTACAACCTCCTTAGACTCCAGCTAACCACATGGTAATAGTTTGTCTGGTTTGTTTGTTTTTTCCTGGTATCTAAAGTAATGTCCCTAATTGCACTTTGGTAAATTGCTTTTTATTGTACCATTGGCAGCCACAAAACAAGTGTTTACTGTCACCTTTATAAATGTGTTTACACATTTGAAGACAGTTGCCTTGTCCTTACCTTGTGTTTTCCAGATCAAATAATCACATTCCCTCTTTCCTTGCAGCTTACATTTCCTAAGCCTCTTACGGTTTTGTTGCTATTCTCCTATTCTGTTTGCCTACATCTTTCTTTAAGAGTAAGTGTAATGCTTGAAACTGGATGGAGTGCTTCAGCCAAGTCTGCCTAGTGCTAAATAGAACAGAAATAACGCCCTCCAATGTCTTACATGCGATCCTCCTGTTACTAGAGCTCAGAGCAACATGACTATTTTGTAGCACTGCACAATCTACAATCCACTCTCTTCTGCAGTATTTTTACCTAATAGTCCTCATTTGACATGTGATATTCCTTCCTTTGTGACATCCTACATCATTTTTCTTCTAGGATTTTATCGTGTTGAGTTCAGACTGGGTCTGCGGTATATCAGGGTCATTTTAAATCTCCGCCTTGCACTCCGTGTTTGGAATCACTGCAAATGTTATAAAAGTGCCCTCTGTTCTATCACCCAGTTATTACAGAAAACCCCAACCAAAACTGTTCCCAGATAATTCCCTGGGAGACCCGACTTGATGCGTCCTTCGTCTTTGACAGCGCTTATCAACAAAGGCGTTTATAATGCAGGCTTTCGTTAACAAGATTATTACAGACTATTATACAAAAGCCAAAACTCTTTATACACGGCACTGTGGTCAGTAAAACCAGTTACCTCCCCTCTGCAGATAAGGGCTGAGAGCCATGCTAAGAAACCTTTACAAAGTCAAATAAAAATCATAAGCATTATAAGTGAAAAAGAAATCCAAGTTGCCCACAGTCACTGACAGCCCTCTACACAACTGCTGTTTAACAACTACGGGTGAAGAATATAAGCATGACTATTTCTGTGTGCCCACACAATTCTGAACCACAGTCCAATTTAGTTTAGGGAGAAAAAAAAAAAAAAAAAGAAAAGAAAAAAAAGAGGTATTTTGCTAAAATTACCATAGTATAGGTTTTTCAGTTGTATTTCCATAGTAACAAAGGACCTTACTTGAAATGAGACTCCCCACTGCTCCGGGTGAAGTGCGTAATGCCCATAAGAGCCAGCCCTTGTCCCACTGAGCTTAGTGACTGTCCCCATCCTGCATCGAGGTGCAGGAGTTCATCTGCAGGAAATCCTCTCCAAGACCAGTGCCTGAGCAGGTAAAACAGAGGCCAAAAGTATCATTATCTCTGTACCCACTGGGGGACCACAGCACATGGGATGGGAGGGGTTTGCACTTAAAGAGCTTGTGACAGAGTTTAAGCTGCTGGTGTTTCCTTATCCCGGGCACCAGGTTTTGATTCACTGCTTTAAAACAGAGGTTAAATCCACCCAGAGTCACTTCCACCCAGATGTCAAACAAATTTCATTAAAAAGTAGAGCTATGGAATGCTCTCCAAGTCTCTGCAATTAATAATATCAGTGTGTTAATTTTCAGTGTACTTTCCCACAAGAATAGAGCGCAGTTTTAGCTCTCCTGGAGCCCTTGCTGTGGCCTGGGGGGAGACACGTTACGATCTGTGCTTTAACGGACACTTTTAATGGCACCTCTCTCAGCAAAAATAAACAAAGGAATAAAATTCCCATGGAACCGGGAGAAGCACCAGAAGTTTTACTGACGATGACAGCAGCCCGGAATGCCACCTGTGGGCAGCCCGCCGCTTCCAGCCCTCCCGGAGAGCCGCGGTTGGGGGTGACGGGGCGGAGGGGGGGGGCAGAGGTG